>JABTTQ020000159.1:0-493570 GCA_016081115.2 Rehmannia glutinosa
AAGTGTGGAATGTATATGTCAACTCGTTTACATTATTCAAATAGATTCACGCAATCAAGTGTTGTCAAAATGATCTACTTTTTTGAATATCCCGGATGAAATCTTGCCGGACTCCATAAGCTTGTCATTCACACTAATCTCCACTAATATAGGCTAATGTAACACTAGGATCGAGTAAGACTTTTAAAGCTTGTAATGTGGGTTTAGGGTAGGTAGGAAAATATGGGATTAAGTGGCTCAAAATCACCCAAACACACAATTATTACTTCAAATCACCAATTAGCAACTACCGCTTCACTTTTGACCTCCCCAATGTTTAAGAACCATCAATCCCCTTGATTTTTTCTCATTTTTTTCACACATTTTTTAGGACCCCAAGCTTTATTCTTTTGCATACATAGGGTCTCATATTTCCTACACCGGCAACTTCATTCAATTAAATACATACCGCTTCTCATCATACCCTCCTCAACATTCAATATTTTTATTACTTTGTGTGTACATGAGTGATGGGTAATTAGGATATTTTCACATTTAGGTTATGGGTATTAGATTGGTAGCCAAAAAACGGGTTTATACGGCTCAGGGGGACACTAGGAAAATATAATATAAAGGTATGCATTTTAGGCTGCGGCTTGTTCGAGATGGCCTAAATCACTTCCTTAATGTTACTTAACCTGGATTTAGCCTCGATTTAGTGATCAGACAAGTTCTAGCCTCGGTGGGATCATAAATGAACCATGATTGTATAAATCATCCCCAAATAATTGGCGAGTTAACATAGATGAAATTAATGGAAAAGAAAGATTAAATCACGAGTTCAACACATGCTCTTGAGTTCAACTCATATTCGACAAATTCACTTGGTCATGTAGTTTCATAGTTTTACAAACGACCCGGCTCGACTCTAGACTCTTTTTAGTCTTTCTTTTTTTTCGAGGAAGCATTTGAAGCAAAAAAGCTGATGCACCCCCCGAACTTAAGGCGACATTGTCCCCGATGGAGAGGTGGGAAAAAGGACTTTCTGGTAGCGAGGAGCCTAGTCATGTGGTACTACTACGTGCATGAGATGCCTCGTATAAGCTCGCTATGCATCTGGTGCACAAGCTAGTGGGTGTTGTATACTTAGGAGTGTGGTCTAGTTCCCCCTTCACCTTGGCAGTCCTTTTGACTTTGCATCTTTGTAACTGTAAGGTAAACAAGAAAACAAAACTCGTGGAACCATGTAATTCGGTTATGGGTGAGAAATCGAAAATTACATACATAATGCCCCCAGTAGAAAATATATTGTCATGTCAAAAAGATAAGCATAGATATGCAAGATAACAACACTAAACAATGTGAAATTGTCATTGGGGCATTTTATCAAACACCTCTATGCATAAATTTGGGCAAAGATAGTGAATGAAATGGATAACTTAATTGATCCCAAAATTCAACACCAAACTGGTACAGCATGCTCGCCAATCCACAATCCACAAATCAGCTTAACAATTATCCTAGCACTACTACAATCCAATCACACCAAAAATCACAAGATGGGGAAAACCATGCGGTGGGGTTTGGAAGTTGCACTTACTGCAAATAATGGGTGGATGAGATGAAGATGGTGTGTGTGGTGTTCTGATGCTCCTTTATGAAGATGGAGTGGGATATGTGGGAGTTGCACAAATAAGACGGGTGGGGTATGATGCAACTTACTACTCCTAAAAATGCAAAAATTGAGAAAAAACAAAAACAACTACTAAAACTAAATTAAAACTAAGAAAGCGATAAAAGGCTTGGGTTGCCTCCCAAGCGCTAAGTTTGATTCCGACTGGATTATGGATTATCTTCAAGTTGGGGCTCCAATAGGCATGTTATCCACATTTCCTTTAGAAACTTCAGCCTCAATGTCTTGACTATATTCCCACCCATCGTTTTACCATCATTTAATTTAAATTTTTAGCATGTTGGTTGGATGGATGGTGAATACAACATTCTCCTCATTCACCATGAGTCAACTCCCCATTTCTATGTCAATCAATGCTTTTGACGTAGCTAGAAATGGTCGACCAAAAATTATAGGTATATTCTCATCCTCCTCCATGTCCAACACACAAAATCACGAGGGAAAATGAATTTATCAACTTTTACTAGCATCTTCAATAATTCCCAAGGATATGTGATGGATCGATCAACAAATTGCAATGTGATATTAGAAGGTTTCACATCCCCCCAAGCCTTGCAACTTCCGAGAGATAATCGATTTACACTTGAACCAAGATCACAAAGTGGCTTTCTAAGAAAACTCCTCCAATAGTACGGGGAATATTAAAACTCCCTGGATCCTTCATTTTCTGAGGTAGTTTTCTATGCACTATTGCACTACTTTCCTCTGTTGGGTAAATAGTCTCAAACTCTTAAAACTTCATTTCCTTGGATTCCACTCCTTTCGCATGAATGGGTGATTGTTAGTGCAAGGCTGAATATCCGCCCCATTCTTACATAAATTGCATTGCAATGCTCTCGGATTAACCTGTATCACTCAGGAAATTTCCTCTCACTCTTGCAATGAATTCACGGTTGTTGCTAAGCGCCTGCCCTTGTGTCACCAAGGAGTTGATGTGACCTTCTATTGTTGTAACTCGAGCGAGCTTGTCCATGTTAGCATCACTCTTGTTCATCCAAGCTCGGGTTTTCACAATAAATGTGCCAAGTAATTCTTCCAGGGCGACTTGTTTTCTCCCACATGTGTACTCATTTTGCACGAGTTTGAAATCACGGAGGTGGTTGCAACACATTTCGTATTGCTATATGAGAAATTTTCATGATTGCGAAGTCCGGATGATAGTGTGTTGGCAACTGATTCTTTTATTGTTGAAACCCCGATTGTTCACATAATTGACTTGCTCCATGTCGGGCCTCATCATCTCTTGACTTATTTCCATAACAACTTACGTTTGTTGTTTTCCACCGAATTTAGGGTGGCAAGTTGCTTTGACAAGGCGGAAATTTGAGAGGCCAAAACGGATATATTATCAAGTTCAAGAACGTTGGCGACTTTCCTTGGTGTGGATCTCTCGGAAGGCCATTGATAACTATTGGTAGCCATTTCTTAGCAAAAGCATGGCTTCACTTGGAGTTTTAGCCATCAATGTACCTCCCCTTTGCAAAGCATCTATAATAGTTCTCGAATGACCATTCATGCCATTGTAGAAATATTGAGCGTTCGCCAATCCAACGTGCACCCGTGTTGTGGGCACCTCCTCAATAATTCCTTGAATCGCTCCCAAGCTTCATAGAGTGGTTCAAAAGTCAATCTGTTGAAATTGAGCAATCTCACTCTTGATTGAAGTGTCTTGCTAGGTGGAAAAGAATTTTCCATTGTCTAGCTTTATCACGAAGAGAAAACGGAAACAACCTCAATCGAATAGCTTCATCGGGAACCCCATTCATTTTTATAATGTCGCATATCTCGAGAAAAACAGCCAAATGAGCATTAGGTCGTCTGAAATTGCCTTACGGCGATTTTCTTTGTACCATATTTATCGGTAGGTTTTAATTCAAAATTGTTCGTGTTGATTGGTTGGTGAGCAATGCACGAATAATTTTGGTTCGTGGTTGGTGAAAATAGTCACGAATGGCCCTCTCGGTGGTGCAATAATAGGTATGTGGTTTTTCTCGTCGTTTCATGCCATTTTTGTGAATTCGATTCTTCGTGCGGCTCTAATCTTTGAAGTGTTCTTTCGATTTACGGATCAAATAAGATTAAATTAGCACTTTTATTTTTCGCATCAACAAGAATACACAAAAATGACAATGACCCTATTGTAACAAGAACCAATCTATATTAAAGTAAAGCTACTAAGTAATATATATTAGCGCAAATAAGATGAATTATTCCCGACAAGCTCGCCAAAAACTTGTTAGAGATTTTTCTAAGCTGCAAGTCTACGGTGTCAAGTTTTAATATAGTGAAAGTAAGGTTGTCGTATCCACGGGGAATAATTATCGAGTTATTTGCTAAGTATTATAATATAATAGTCTAACTTTATCTAGAAATTCAAAATTTGATGGAGTTGATTATACTAGAATAACAATAATAATATAGAGAACAATACACAAATAAAAATGAGATTATCCAAATGATCAAATGAATTCTAGAGGTGTGATGAATCTAATTATCCCTTATATTATCAATATGGTTTATCAATCATAAATTACCAATTTATAAGTCAAGATTTCTACAATAATCATTTACTCTCTCGAAAGTGCCAAATGATTTTAGATCTCAATTGGGAAATCAATATCTCTATAAAAATCACCAATTGAAATCTCATTAAAAACTATGAATCTTGATAAATGACTTCAAAGGATTCACAAATCTCAATTCTATGAAATCCTATGTTATGCTATTTCAAGGTCATGTATTCAATTACCTCTCTCAAGTGTCAAATCAAATACACCAAACACTCTAAATTATTGATCAAGTAATTTAGAATAATAGATGTAAATAGCACAAATAAATTGAGAAATCTAGATTGACAAACCACAATCTCAAAATATAAGTTCAAACATAGATTACATCATCCCTCTAGAATTATAGAGTTTAGCTCATGATTGAAGAAAATGAATCCATAGGAATACAATAATACATCTTACAAGATATGAAGAAAGCAACAAAATAAGAACAAGAGTTGAGGATCTTCTATTTCTAGATGTAGAAGCCTTCAATCTTCTTCTCCAAGCCTTTCCCAAGATATTCCAAGCATTCTCTTATGTCTTCTATTTGTTTTGTTGGTTGCCCAAGGGTCCAAGATCCCTAATTTCACGCCCAAGACTTCTATTTATAGCCCCACAAAAGTCCAAGAAAAGGAAGGAGTCACTTAGTAATTTAGTCAAAGCGGCTGGCTCAAAAACGGCACGCTTTAGCGCAAAACACAAAACGACCTCTGTCTATTTTTGACCCGCTGCAGCAGTCAAGGAGGGGTGCTGCAGTGCCCGTAGTGCACTCCAGCAGCGGCGGCGCTTTTTACGCTCGCGCTAAAGCGCCTCTTTTTGCCGCTGCGGCGCTATTGAAACGTCCAAATTTGCTTTGAGTGTATGCATAATAGTTGTAGCCCTATCTCTTAGCTTTCTGTAGCCACTTGAATCAGATCAATATCAATTTTGTGGAGAGAGTTATGGCCAAAATACTAAACCCCGCGTGTTAGAAATTCTAGACGCGTTTGGGACGTCTTGAGATCAATCCCCTTCTTGTTTGATCATCTTTGCTTCTTTTGACTTGAGACGCGTTACTATGATTCTAGACTCAATATACTTGTCTCACAATATGGTTTGGAGCCACTCAAATGACTAAAACAACGGAAATTAACACACAACCTATGAAATATAACAAAAACGACTCAAAGAACTCAAAAACAACACAAAATTCTAGTCTAGGAAGCCCAAATCAATGGTATAAAACCAATGAACAAGATACATCAATCCAAATAACTCGAGATCAACCCTTTGGAGGTAAAATTGGTGCTCGATGGGGATTTTTGTCAAATCTTACCCGTGGTTCGAAGGCGCGGACAAGACATAGTTCGATGCGGACGATCAATTCTTCACGTTTATGAAGGTATTGCATGGTTTTGAGGTTAACCAAGAACATGATGCTACAAAATCTAAATTTAGATTATGAGTATCTTGAATTGAAGAAGTTTTGAGAATGGATCACGAGGGTAGGAGATGGATCGGTTGAGGTCCGAATGATGGTATTATTGATATTGAAATTCACGATGATATATTATTGAAATGTTATGGGACCCTATTGCGACAATTGTAGAAAACACATATCCATATTTTGGTAAGACTAATGAATGCTCAGTTTATTTGGAGGGTCGCGCCATCCTTGCACCAACACTTGATGTGGTCAATTCTATAAATGAATATATGACTTCATTGAATGAAGGGGAATGTAAGATATATTTGAGCTACGGCGGTAGCGTGCAAATCGATTCAAATGTTGATCTATTGTAGGATGTGCACGCACGCAGTTTTTAATACAATTAGGTGTTAGGAGTGTCGAATCATGAGTTAAAGTTGAAAGTTGGGACTCGGTGATGTTGTTGAGGAATATAAACCATTCACTTGGTTTGTGCAATGACACTAGATTGGTTGTTACAAAGCTTGGTGATCACGTTTTGGAGGCAAAGATTCTTACGAGAAACAATGAGGCAAAATGTTTTAATTCCTCGAATGATAGTGACTCCATCGATCCGAGGTCGCCTTTCAAGTTCAACGAAGACATTTCCTTTGATTGTTTCATATGCGATGACTATCAACAAAAGTCAAGGATAATCTCTCTCTCTCTCATGTTGGACTTCTTTTGAAAAAACCATTATTCAACCATGGTCAATTGTCTTCATTATAAATTTTATTGTTTAGATTTTGATGAATGCCATGTAAAACTTAGAATAGAAAGTTGGCACCCAATTTTTATTGTATAATGCATTGTAACAATTAGATTTGGTCAAGCCGAGTTAAAGTCTCACGCCGCCTAACATGCAAGAAGACAATCAAGATGGAAGGAAGACTCTGGCGTGAGGAATTTGAGTATGGCAAAGAAGAGTAGACGGGAACTCTACTAAAGAAGCGGTGAGATGCGGCCAAGTGGAGTATCGATCAAGTCAACTCGAGAAAAGCAAGTCTCAAGTTGAAGTGATGGAAAGAGTCATCCATGATTGGAAGTGACTCTAAGTCACCTGGGGAAAGCAAGAAATGCGATCAAGTCGAGATAAGCGTAAAAAGACAGTTGCCGCGAGAAATCAAGAGATTTACTTAAACAAGTAATATCTCCATACCACCTTTCTTGAAGTGCTCGATCCCGAAGCGTGCAAATGGAATGAACCAATGGGAAGCACTACAAGTGTCGAACTACGAAAGGTGAAAGAACAATTCATACGAGGAAATGGCAATTCCAACCTTTGAAAGACCTTACTACCTCTTGTAGGAGTCTTGACTTGAGCAATGAGAGGATTGAGGAGAGAAAGGGAATAAAAAAGTAAGAAGCGCAATAAGACAAACCAACGACGCAAGTGACTTTCAAAAATAAGCATATCTCTTCAACGGGCAAATTTTTGAAAGTTCACTATAAAAGGTTGAGGAGTTTGTTTGAGAAGTAAGACACACACGTGAGATATACAAGCATATTAGAAAACTGAAACATTCTCAATCCTCAAGCCTACATTACGAAGAACATCAATCCAACACTCACGCGTGAAGGAAAGATAACTTCAATCGGTTGAAGAGGAAAATATCGAAAACAAGGGGTCTACATTCCGGGAAGGATTGTAGGAAGGTTCAAGGTTGAACCAAGTCTTAAGCTTGTGGAGGGCTTCGTGATCAAATCCAAAGAGCTTGAGCAAGTGAGTAGTAAGCAAAGCGCCATGCCTGTGAAGAAGGCGAGTCGCACGAGAAGCTAGCCGAGTGATCAAGGCGTCTCGACCGAGTCCCAAAGGATCAAGTGGTCGTGTGATCAAGACTTGTATCGAACTTTACACTTTGTAAACCGATCATTACCTAGTGGATTCCTCCAGGAGTTGGAGAAGAGAGGAGTAGAAGAATTACCCATCTTCGAACCTCTATAAAAAATTTCTTGTGTCATTTACATTTCAAAGATTTTAATTCTGCATTTTTAACTCGCTTATATCTGTTTGATAAATTTGCTATTCACTCAATAACTTATAAGTACTAAACCAAGCACTAAACTCTTACTTAATCAAACTTAAGGGTGTTAAGTCTTCGTGAAAACAAAACCACGATCGAGTTAATTTAGAGCCAACGAAGTGATTATTCCATCAACGGCTCGATTGAGTTTGTTGAGAGATTATCTCTCTTGAGTGACTAAATTATTTGTCCATCAAGGACAAAGCGTGTAGTATCAACTCGAATATTTAAAAGGACTAAATCGAAAATTTGGTAAGGTTTATTCAACCCCTTCTAAACCTTACACTTACACCCCTTGGGACCTACAAGTGGTATCGGAGCGGTTGGTTCATTGAACCCTCCGACCGATTCTCGAACTAGATCTCCAAACTTTTCAAAGTCCGCTTTAGTACTTAAACTTTCGAAACTCCTTTTATCATTAAAAGTTATTATAATGGAAGCAAATTTGACATGCATCCCTATGTTCACTATTGAAGAATTTGATGATTGGAAAATTCGTATGCGAGCTCATCTATCAAAGATTACATGATGAGATGTGGATAGTGATAGAAGATGGGCCTCTGCAAATCTTAAAAGGTGAACACATTTGTCGAAGAGTCTTGAGTGAAGGAGAAGAAAGATGTTGCTCCCGGACTTGTCATGGTTGAAAAACCAAGAACTCGAGTGGACAAATGATGGCGAGAAAAAGATACAACCTGGATAATGTAGCCAAGGACATCCTTTACAAAACCTTGGACAAAGCCATGTTCAATAAAAGTCAAATCATGCAAAACGGCTAAGAAATGGGACAAGGCGACATTGATTTGTGAAGGCTCGGAAGCAAATCAAAGAAAACAAATTATCGTGGTCGTACTGAGAAATTTGAGAACTTCAAAATGATCTCGAGGAGAGAACTGGATCAACTAGATGCTCGATTCACGAAATCACAAATGGTATGCATGCACTTGGAAAGGAATATACAGAAGAAATGTGTATGAAAATCCTAAAAAGTCTTCGGTGAATGGGAAATGAAGGTCATGGCACGAGACATTCCATGGACCTATCAAAGACATCCAACCATGAGTTATTCTCGGACCTCAAAGCCTACGAGTTTGGTGAGAAGAAAAAGACGAGAAGAAGAGGCAGTTGTACCCAAAACAAGCTGCTCTAATTGTTAAAGATGGAAAAGAGCCGAGGTCAAAGAAGTCATTGACCCGGAAGAAAATATACGATGGTTAAGAGGTTCAACAAGTTCTTCAATAAGAACTACAAGAGAGGAAAGGGTGAATCTTCCGGAAGACACTCACTCACTCCAAATCAAGGGAAGATAGGCCAACCAAGAGAACAGATCATCAAAAAGTTGAGTATCAAAGGGTGACAATCCAAGAATGGAAAGAGCTGATCAAAAGGTTGAATATCTATGCGAACTGTAGACAACCAGGTCACTATGCCATTGATTGTCCATATCCTGTAGTCAACAAATACGGGGATGAAGAAGAAAGGAAGGTCTTGAGAGAAAAGAAGACAAGAAGGAAAAAGGCAATGATGGCTGCAGAGATGCTGAAAAGCCAAGTCAAGAGAGCAGTGATTCGAGAGAGCGATGGTGACTACTCAAGTGACTCGAAGAAGAAGCCCGACCGCTTGATGGCCAAAGAACAAGATCAACCGACCAAGAAGATGAGGTACAATCTAACTCAACAAACTCAGAACACTAGTGATAGTGATCGTGACACACACACTTCATCACCCACTTTGATCTTTATGATTCATTGAGCAAAATGATGAAAGATTTTGAACACATTAAATCCTCACACACACTATTGAATGAGGAAAAAGCGACTACTCAAAAGTCAAAACTTAAAGCCGACTAAGGAGTGAGTACCTAAGTCAAATAGTGATGAGAATGAAGGTTTAAAAAGTGAAAATGCTAAATTAATAAAGCAGAAATTGTTGCTATAGAAAAGAGGAGAATGACCTCAAGAATGTTATTGCTTCATTCACTAAGGCATCTAAATCATTGGATGATCTTATTATGAGTCAAAGAGAATGTGGAGACAAGACAGGCTTAGGATTTAATTCCTCTGTGCTATGTCAAACCTCAAAAGCAATTTTGGAAAAGGGATCTTCAAGTCATGAAGAGTCTGAAAAATCCAAAACTCTAAATGTTGCACACACATTCACTCCAAAGCACAATAACAAGCAAACTGGCCTTGGTTACAAAGGAAAAGGAAAACAGCCAGTTGAGTGTCTTTGAAAAGGACAACTGAGAAGAGATTCCGAGTCCTCGGCAAACTCTAACGAGAAGAAAATACTCTGTAAAAAAGGAAGCGAGCTACCAAAAATCCCAGAAAATCCATAAAAGAAATACATATGATGGGAATGGTAGAAAATATCCAAGCCAAGTGATTGGAATAATGTGAACTATCAAGCATAGACTTATGGAATATAAGCCCCAAATGGCAAAGGCCAAGAACTCGGCAAAGGCCATTCCAAAAGTATAAGAGCGTTCATCAGACACACCTATGCACCTAGGCATCACACTCAAAGTCACCAAAACTACCCAAGAAAGGCAATTGCTAAAACACATATGCGGGCATACAGACAAAAGAGACAATTTTGTATGAACTAGAATCCCCAAGCAATTTGCCAGGATTAATTATGATTATGGCACTGATAGATGGCAACCCCTTAGAGTCAAATCATTTGGCTATAAGTTGGTTGGATCATCTTACAATTCTAACCCCTCAGGACCCAGACAAGTATGGGTACCTAAAACTTAATTTCCTTGATTGCAGGTTCAAGGAAGCGAAGTGAGTGCAAGGAACCTGGTACATGGATAGTGGTACATTTCCGGACATATGACAGGAAATAAGAAAAATTTGTCAAAATTCAAGGAAGTTAAAGGAGCAAAAGTCATATTTGGAGGAAATGAAGCTCCTGGCGAAATAAGAGGCATTGGATCCATCAAGAGAAATGGATTAGAGATCACAGATGTTGCATATGTTGAAGGACTCAACTTCAATTTTCGAGCATCGATCAACTCGTGACAAGGGCTACAATGTTTGATTCAACATGGGAATATGCCAAATCAAAGATATTAAATCAAATGAAGTTGTCTTTGCAAGGATGTAGAAGAGAAAAATATTTATGTAGTGGATTGGTCAACTGCAACACCCAGATGCACTGTCTACTAGCAAGCCTGTTGAATCAAGTTGGTTTGTGGCACAAAAAGTGAGTCACCTGAATTTCAAAACAATTAACAAGCTGGCAAGAAGTCATCTTGTGGAAGGATTACCAGACTCAGTATACAAAAAGGAGAGTATATGTGACGCATGTCGAAGGAAAACAAATCAAGTCGTCATTCAAAGAAAAGACATGCCCATCCTCAACAAGAATATTGCATCTGCTTCATATGGATCTATTTGGCCCGGTGGAACCAGCCAACATAAGTGGAAAGAAATACACCTTGGTGGTAGTAGATGACTATTCAAGATATACATGGACAATATTCATGTGTAAGAAGAAAGAAACTCTACAAAAACTACCACACGGTGATGAAGAGGATTCAAAAGCGAGAAGAGTCAAACCATCATCAAAATAAGATCGAGATGGAGGAACCGAGTTTGTCAATGGAATAATAACTCAGTATTGTATTGAGAATGGTATTGGTCATGAACTATCGCCAGCAAGAACTCCAATGTGAGAATGGAGTTGCGAGAAAGAAGAATAGAACCCTCAAAAAGCGGCAAGGACCATGTTGGTCAAGACGGGGTTACCAAAAAGATTTTGGTGAAGCGATCAACACGACTTGCTACACCCAAAAAAGATGTATGATAAATGAGGCGGTGACAAAGACTCCCTATGAGATCGGGATGGAAGAAAACCAAATGTTGCATACTTGAGAACATTTGGATGTAAATGCTTAAATCCACAACAATGGCAAAGACAACCTAAAAGGCTTTTGATGCTAAAGGCGATGAAGGTATCTTCTTAGGATACTGGTGAAAGCAAAGCCTACTGAAATACTCAACAAAAGAACTATGGTTCTGAAGAATCCATTCATGTAGTATTCGATGAGCCAAATGTAAATGGAGAAGACATTGAAGAGTCGGTGATAAGCTAAATCATCCAACCATGAGAAGAATCCCTATCTTTCAAGTTGAAGTGGAATTATCAATTGAAGAAGATGAGATTCTTTGAATCTCAAAACAATTTGGAGAATTTGCGGCTAAGTGATTACGAGAGAGGCGACCACACAAAGAACACGATTCAAGTCGATCAATCCGGCTAACTTACTCCAACCTCGATGTAAGATGGGTGAGAGATCATCACGAGAACTTGTCATTGGAGATATAAGAGAAGGTGTCAAAACAAGATCCGAACTCAACAAGAAGCCATGTTCACATGCTTCATCTCACAAATAGAGCCCAAAGACGTGTCACAAGCATTGGGCGACACACATTGGATTCAAGCTATGCGAAGAAAGAGTGAATCAGTTTGAGAGAAATAAAGTATGGGAATTAGTGCAAAGACCCATACATCAAAATGTTATTGGCACCAAATGGGTGTTGAAATAAGATGAGCGAGGAAGGTTTTGTGGTAAGAAACAAAGCAAGACTAGTAGCCAAAGGATATTGCCAAGAAGAAGGGATAGATTTTGATGAAACATTTGCCCTGTAGCAAGATTGGAAGCTATAAAGATGTTTCTTGCCTATGCGACTCACAAGAATTTCATTGTATATCGGATGGATGTAAAAAGTGCATTCCTAAATGGTTTATTGGAAGAAGAAGTGTATGTTGAACAACCTCCAGGATTTGAGCAAAACTCTTGGAGATAAGGTATACAAACTCAAGAAAGCCTGTATGGATTGAAGCAGGCACCTAGAGCATGGTATGATACCTTGTCACAATTCCTAATTGAAAATGGATTCACTAAAGGAAAAGTAGATAGAACACTTTTTCGAGAATTCAAGACAAAAAGAGTATCTTGCTTGTTCAAGTATATGTGGATGACATCATTTTTGGATCCACTAAAAATTTGTGTGAAAAATTTTCAAACCTCATGCAAAGTAAATTTGAAATGAGCATGATGGGAGAGCGACATTCTTCCTTGGACTCAAGTAAAGCAAGTGAAGGATGGAACCTTCATAAGTCAAACATAATACACGGAGATTTAATGAAGAAGTTTGGTATGGAAGAGAAGTCTTACGTAAAAATACCAATGAACACATCATCAAAATGGACATGGATGCGGATGTCAAGCACAGTAGATCAAACAAGATCTGAGCACTTATTGGATCATTGCTCTATCTCACAAAGCGAGACCGGACATCACCTTTCTTTGTAGGTGTATGTGCAAGATTTCAATCTGCTCCAAAAGAGAGCCATATAACGAAGAACTAAGAGAATATTGAGATACTTGAAAGGAAGCCAAGAAGTAGGCTATGGTATCCAAAGGAAGATGGATTCAAGCTAATTGGGTATTGATTCCCGACTATCTTTGGATGCGAGTTGATAGGAAGAGCACTTCGAGGCACATGTCAAATGCTAGGAAACAGTGATTTCTGGTTTAGCAAGCAAAATTCAATAGCCACCTCTACACTGGTGAAGGAGAATACATAGCTGCGGCAATTTGTTGTGCCCAAGTCCTATGGATGAGACAAAGAATTGAGAGACTATGAGGTTGAGGAAAAAGAAATTCCAATCATGTGTGATAACACAAGTGCAATTGCAATTACTCAAAATCGTGTTGCATTCAAGAACAAAGCACATTGATGTCGATATCACTTCATAAGAGATCATGTTGAAAAGAAGGACATCATCCTGGAATATATCTCAACCGATAAAAACAACTAGTGACATCTTCACAAAACCATTATGTGAGTCAAGATTTGAAGAACTCAAGCATGAGTTGGGACTAATTGAGCTAAAGGTCGACACTGGACGAATCAAAGAAGAGAAATGGAACAGAAAAGGGGGTGAAAAAGAGTGAAAAATGTAAATCATTTCAAGAATCACCAGATTTAAAACTTGACTACTAAAAGTCGGTGATAGTGAGTCACTAAGAGAAGCGTGAGAAGTAGAGTTAAATCGGCTAAGGGATAAGTTGAGTCACTTATGAGCAAAATGACAAAAACGCAAATCGTTTTGACTAAGCGGGAATGTTTTAAGGACTACGTCCAAAGATAATGATGATGTGTACGACATAAAGCCGCACACAAGCTTATGATTGGATATAAATCTTTGCCGCATTAAATACGAGACATTAAATGCTAAATAGGCGTGCAAAATCTAAGCCGTTGATTTCGATCACATTTCAAAAACTACCCGCACGCCCTTTCATAAACCATATTTAAACCATTTTCATCCGTTTTCTCTCACACTTCTAAAAAGCTGTTCATCTCTTTCTCTCAAAAGCAAAGGCAAAATTCTCTAAAACCCTATCTATCTTCAAATCAATTTTGAGTTCTTCTTCGATATAATCTGAAAAATGGCACCAACTTATGACTTTACCAAGTTAGGAAAGCAAATCCACACCGCTCTACGGTGGATTTCGGCGGAATGGTGAAAAGAAGTCCGACGACACCCTAGTGAAGAAAATCGCTGAAAAGTTAGAAACGTCCGATGCCAAAACCGTTTTCGGCGTTAGAATACCCGATGACATATGTGGAGGAGGTCGCGCACAATTCTCGTGAATGCCGAGATTCACGATGAAGAATCAAGTCATCTGTTCACGGAAAGCGGTGACTATCTCTCGCGAGGATTTGGCCAAACATTGCTCACTACGGTAGAGAGGGCGCATCGAGATTAACGGCGATGTAAACCTGGCCGATCTTGAAAGAAATAGCCAAGCGACTTTCTTGATAAAATAGTGTATACAAAGAAACAAAGATCATTGAAGGAGGATTATCACAAGTGTTGGACATAGTTGCCAAATGTATCGACATCAAATTTGGCGGCTTTGACCAATCAAAAAGGCAAAGCCGATTGTAATGGCTGCAATCATCGCGAAGAAGAGAAGATAAAGCGGGAAATTTGAGTTTGTCTGCAATGAGACTCTGCCCGAGCGTGGGAACAAATCCTTCAAAGAAGATGGCACATTTGGAGGATTCTAGGATATGGCCTAGTGATTGGCGGCTAATGGAGGTGAAAGGAGTCCCTCTTAGACATGGGAAGGCATTCCATGTTAACAAGAGGATGTTGAGCAAACCTCTCGGCGCACTGAGAAGAGAGCTTACGCCAAGAGAGGCGACACGGTGAGGGGAATCGGTGACCACTCAAGATACGATTGTTTCCTCTCCACCCAAGAAGAGAGCTGCCCGGCTACTAAGAAGACTGTTGCCCGCAGCAAAAGAAAACCAAACATGCTCCCGCCCCTGCGAGCGAGTCACCCTGCCCTGCGGCCGTGTCTCTGCCCAGCAGCGATCGAGAAGGACTCACAAATACCTTCTCCGATCGTCAAAAGAGGAGAACCGAGAAGCCACGACGGCCCGCTCCTCGAGAAAAAGACACCAACCGGCCCCGCCGCCCAAGACTCGAGAGGACACCGTCTCGAACTAGAAATCCCCTCGGTACAAACTAGGAGACGAAGAAGAATCATCAAGCGATCCAGGAATCGGAGAAACCCGGTGAGTCGATTACTCGGCTAGAGCAAATCTGGGACTCTTTGGAGAAGTAGAGTCTCCGGATGTAGTTGATGAAACAGACAAGTCTCTTTGAAGCGCGGCAGAGGCAACTCAAGACACGGTTTGTAGTTCACACGCAAACACAAGAAAAAGAACTGCTAGAAGCGAGATAGTGATGTAATGATCCTATCCCCACCTTACCCGGACATCCAAAATCGTCTGCGTGAGTGGAGGAAATGGAAGTTGAGTAAATCAAGGGCAGTTCAACGGCTTTGAGTTTATAGAAGAAGAAGAGGAAGCGCTAAATTTCCTTGGACTAAAAGCGTGCTCCCAAAGACTTGATGAAGACAATGCTTAGACATCCTGCAGATTTTCAAGGAAAAGGAGAGAGAAAAGCAAGGCGAGGAAGGCGAGGCACGTGAGAAGGCGAGCATCCGCCCTATCTCCGGCACCACACAGAACACACACATCCTTTCCTTGATGTCTTTTCGGACGGTGATGAGGATCAAAGAATCTGCGCCACGAAGAATTGCAAATGCAGCAAGCATTGCAGAATCCACAATCCTTCACGAGCAACGATTGATGGAGGGACAGGAGAGTCCTCGAACACACGGTGAAATCGATCCAATGGGAGTGGTTCAAAGCAAATAGCCTGTTGTTCTTGCCACCACTTCCCTGACTCACTCGGAAGAAAGCGCAATAAGGGTGATGGCGATGGCGGGATAGTGGGGAACCCGGTCGAGCCAACCCTATTAAAGGTGTGTTACCACCCCCCCACGGTGAACAATCAATCGAAACAGCCGGGAGTTTGGAGACGAGTGACCCCATTCCAAGTCACTCGGTGGTGCGTCGGTGAGGGAAACTCCCTCCACTGCAGCAAGGTTAGAGGATCTTTGCAGATGACTCCACAACGAATCAAGGAGGCGAAGTAGAGAGAATACAAACACAAGAAGAAAAACAGCAAGTTGCCATCAACGAAGCTCAGACGATTGAGACTGTCTCGGTGAGGTGCCAACCGCTCTGAAGGCTAATGACGTTGATGAGGCGATCAAGGCACGGAGGATGGAACGGCCCCGGGAGTTAACACTGGGCGATGAAAGTGCAATCCATGGGGTTGAGACTCCAACGGATGCCACCGCAGAAGACCCTAAGACAGTGACATTGTCGAAAGGGAGGACCAATGCCTCGCGCAGAGAGACTGCTGGAGGTAATGAAGGCCCACGGGAGGTTGAGACTTCCGGGGTAAGGTAGCTGAAGTCGAGAACATCCTCCTGCTATCATCGACCCATCGAGAAGGAGATAAGCGCACTTCATGATTCCCAGGACAATCTTGATGTCACATTTCTGGGATCGAAGGCGAAGAATAAGTGAGTCATCCCCCGTGCCAAATCCAAAAGACTCGCTGCGGATGTTCCAAGCACGAGCAAGTCGATCCCAAGACTACTCGTCAAACTTTTAACTTTGATGATGAGCCACCAATGGAAATCTCATCATCGTCCGATGACGCTCGATAAGGCCGAGGATCGATCTACTCAAATGGAAAAATCGGTGAGACCAACGGCTGTTGAGACAATGAGGCTCGGCAAGCCGGGTCCACTTCACAACAAGACCCACTCAACAAGAGACCCCTGCGCAAGCTCCTCAAGCGCAGCAGATCGATTCCCAAAGAACTTCACGCGCACCGCTCATCATTGAACAGATCCCGGTTGGCGGTGATGAATCTTTTGTAGAATCTTTTCCTTTTTCCCCTGGAGGCCCGAACTCCATGAGGAGTCGAGAGAATGAACGCGCACGCTATCACAGATCGCCTCCCGTTTTCTCTTCGATACCATTGTTCCATTTTGCTTATGACTTTGATGATGTATGGCCATCACCGCAATGAAGAATCATTTGAAGTTCGAGAAGTGTTCAAGGCACTATTTGGCCGAGGTTGAACGGATGGAGAGGCATTAGGCCTCTTTGGACATGCGACCGACAACAGAGATGCCAACCTTACGGCCCGACTTGAGAGGCATAACGATCGAGAATAAGGGAATGGTGGCAACAACAGCTGAAAACAATGTGTGTGGAACAAGTCGATTCTTGAGGACATTGTTCAACAAGCTTTGGTATGGAGAGCCGAAAATGCTTGATGCAAAAACAAAGCCGAGAGAACATATTGAGCATATGCATGAAGCTCACTTGTCGAGATAAAGTCTTTGCTGCGTGAGCAAAATACAAATGATCTACAGCGTTTGGAAGAACACATGACAAGAAAATTCACCTTCTTATGGTGAGATGAAGCCGATTTGTGAGAATCCAATGCTACTCGATCCGAATTCCGTGTTGCATACAACGCGCGGACGAAGCGAGTAACTCGACCATCGAGAAGACTTCGACTTCATGCTTGCCAAGATGTTCCCTGGGGTTCCTCTATCCTTTGATGATGCCAAAAAGGGGAAGAGGAATACCTTAAAGCGCTAAAATCAAGTCGAAAGAAAGGAGCAATTTGAGAAGGAAAATGGTGAGGAAGTCTTAAAACAAAAGAAAGGAGCGGTGAGAAGGAAAATCGGTGAGGAAGTCTTAAAACAAAAGAAAGGGAAGCTTGTTGAGGGGGAAGGGTCGATGGATGTGACTTTGATGATTGCACAAACCCCCAACAAGGTCACATCACACCGTGACATTATCGCTGACAAACTCCCCGTGACTCGCCACTCCAACACTCTTTGTATCTATGGCCGAGAAGAGAAAAACAATTGAAGCGAGGGATGAAGGAAGTGGAAGGAAGAATGGATGCGAGTTATGAACATCTTGAAAGAACACGGAGGCATTCCAAGAGCGAGAGACACACTTATGCCATTTCGGATGTCGGGACAGAGCCACGATCTGTTGACGAATTCAAAACGCTCGAATCAAGGATACTTTGCAAATATGTCTATGGCTCAAGCTTGGGACTTGTCTTCGGGAAAAGGGTCTCACTTTATGTGAAGAAGGCGACAGCAAAGAGACTACCGGCGATCACTCTGTTGGTCACTCACCGTGGAAGAAGAAGACCCAAGACAAAGATACGCCCGAGAGGTAGAGGAAGAAGCGATAGTGGAGGAAGAAGCTTGACCAGGCCTCGCCCAAGAATATTGAATACGTAGATCCGGGAAAGAAAGGAGGGATCTCTTGGGGGCTTGACCAAGTGGCAAATTTGCGAGTGGCTAAAACTAACGCTGAGTATGCAAAAAGAATAGAAGAAGAAAAACAAGAGACAAACTCGGCTATGGCGGAGAGAGACGAGGAAAAAATAAGAAAAGATGAAGTCGCCAGGAAGACATATGAAAAGAAAAAGAAGGCGGTGATGACGAGAAAAAGAGAAAAAGAGAAGAAGATCTTGAACAAGATGAAAGAAGGAGACAACGAAGGAGATGAAGTGTTCTTTGTCAACCCTTCGTGTATTTCACTATGTAAATACATACAATGTAAGTCTTACGTAATAAAGCTATAAATTCTTTATTTTTCTCTGCGTAGGCAAATATGTACTACGATACACCTTGTAAAATGATTGTGTAAAAAGTACAAGAATGATATGATCAATAAAAAGATTGATTCTCGCGCATACATTCTATGTCAATACACTATCGTATGTATCTTTGTTATTTGCATTTTTGAATGGTTTAAGTTTTGGCATCATCAAAAAGGGGGAAATTGTTAGGAATTTTATTGTTTAGATTTTGATGAATGTCATGTAAAACTTAGAATAGAAAGTTGGCACCCCAATTTTTATTGTATAATGCATTGTAACAATTAGAGTCGGGTCAAGTGAGTTAAGTCGCCTACGCCTAACATGCAAGAAGACAATCAAGATGGAAGGAAGACTCGCTTTGTGAGACAAGTGAGTATGGCAAAGAAGAGTAGACGGGAACTCTACTAAGCGGTGAGATGCGGCCAAGTGGAGTATCGATCAAGTCAACTCGAGAAAAGCCAAGTTCAAGTTGAAGTGAAGAAGAGTCATCCAATGATTGGAAGTCGACTCTAAGTCACCTGGGGAAAGCAAGGAAATGCGGTCAAGTCGAGATAATCAGAAAAAGACCGTTTTACGTAAATCAAGAGATTTACTAAAACAAGTAATATCTCCATACCACCTTTCTTGAAGTGCTCGGTCCCGAGAAAGCGTGCAAATGGAATGAACCAATGGGAAGCACTACACCGTGTCGAACTCGAAAAGGTGAAAGAACAATTCATACGAGGAAATAGTAATTCCAAGAACTGCAACAAGACAAACCAACGACTGCAAGTGACTTTCAAAAATAAGCCTATCTCTTCAACGGGCAAATTTTTGAAAGTTCACTATAAAAGGCTGAGGAGTTTGTTTGAGAAGTAAGACACACACGTGAGATATACAAGCATATTAGAAAAACTGAAACATTCTCAATCCTCAAGCCTACATTACGAAGAACATCAATCCAACACTCACCTGTGAAGGAAAGATAACTTCAATCAGTTGAAGAGGAAAATACTGAAAACAAGGGGTCTACATTCCAGGAAGGATTGTAGGAAGGTTCAAGGTTGAACCAAGTCTTAAGCTTGTGGAGGGCTTCGTGATCAAATCCAAAGAGCTTGAGCAAGTGAGTCAGTAGTAGTGGCAAAACGCCTGTGAAGAAGCCGAGTCGTCACGAGAAGCCGGTGAGTGATCAGGCGTCTCATCGAGTCCCAAAGGATCAAGTCATTTGTGTGATCAAGACTTGTATCGGATCCTGGGACTGTTACCACTTTGTAAACCGATCATTACCTAGTGGATTCCTCCAGGAGTTGGAGAAGAGAGGAGTAGAAGAATTACCCCATCTTCGAACCTCTATAAAAAATTTTCTTGTGTCATTTACATTTCAAAGATTTTAATTCATGCATTTTTAATCGCTTATATCTCACGATAAATTTGCTATTCACTCAATAACTTATAAGTACTAAACCAAGCACTAAACTCTTACTTAATCAAACTTAAGGGTGTTAAGTCTTCCAATAAAAACAAAACCACGGTCGAGTTAATTTAGAGCCAACAAAATTTGAGTTATTCCATCAACATCTCGTTGAGTTTGTTGAGAGATTATCTCTCTTGAGTGACTAAATTGATATCCCATCAAGGACTGTTGTGAAGTATCAACTCGAATATTTAAAAGGACTAAATCGAAAATTTGGTAAGGTTTATTCAACCCCCTTCTAAACCTTACACTTACACCCCTTGGGACCTACATGTACGTTGTTGTATCCAGGATGACTAATCGCAAGGGTTTAAAAATCCTAATTTATGATGATGAGAATAAATATAGCAACAAAACTACAAATGTTATATATAAGGAAGTTTTTAAGTAATTTGTAAACTACATTTCTTCATTGGCATTGTTTATGGAGAGTTAATAGATTTATTAATGTTGTGAAGATTTTTATTTATTAATAATATCAAGTATTATTTTTTTCATCAATTCAAGTTCAATATGAAAATATATGTCTCATATGGATTTTTGTATAGAGGTAAAGTGTGTGTGAGAAAGAGAGTGACAAATGTAATACCAATATAGAAATATCATATATAGAGAGATAAATATAAACGATTTTGAATTTGACATTTAAGTTTATAATTAAAAATATAAATTTGATATACAAATACTTAGTTTTATTTACTTTATATGAATATTATTATTAAAATAAATTAATAAATACCAACTCATTGTTAATAAATAGTTTTCTTATAAATTAATAATGCTAAAATCGATATTCGTGCAACGCACGAAGTGGAATTACTAGTATATATAATAACAAACCTATTTCCAAATTTGTTTTCCGCCTTTTTGCACTTACTAAAAACGAAATTAGATATTTTTTAATAGAAAATAAAAGTAAAATAGACATATATATGTCCAATATCTTTGTAATTATATCATTAATTTGTTTATCTTAATTATGGTATGCATTGATATTTTAATTTAGGTATGTTTAATTAGTATTAAATACTATACATCCGAATTTGGAAAGATTAAGAAAATAGTTTATTGATGATATTATTGTAGTTTATCATTAATTTTGTCCATTTTAATTTTGGTATGCATTAAAAATCTAATTTATATATGATTTATCAATATTAAATATTGTATGAAATAAATTCCAAAAGATTTAAAGAAAAATATGAAAACAAATCGCATTATTGGCTCGATCTTTGTAATTGTACTATACAATTTATCTCTTTTGTTTTCAAACTATTAATTTGATAAGATTTTATTCAATAATAAATGATGAAAAATAATACAATGTTATTTCAAATTGCATATGTACAGAGTGTGTTGATATATAAAGTATATTAATGAGTTATTATACTTGAAAATTATATATTTTGACTGTATTATAATATCTATATATCTATAATGAGTCAGTATATCTTAATGTGTCCAATGTTTATGTTATAATCAAATCTATATATGGGGAAATAATTTCATGCCAACCGTCAATATAACTTATTCATTATTTTGATGATGCAATTTTTTGTGGAACTGATCACCATCATTACAGATTATTCAGTGCGGGTTGATATGAATACAAGTATCTAATTATTAGAGGTGTCAAAATGGGCTCGGACCGAGGGGCTGCATTGTAATTTTGGAGACTAAAAAACATTGCACCTATGTGCCTCGAAATTTTGGTTGATCGTTCATTTCATGTGTATTTTTCATGGGTTGGGTCTCAAAAATAGCTGGACAATGGAATTTCGTTATGGCCCCGACCGGATTTTTTTTCCTCGCTCGACGGACAAGCACCGTCGACCCATTTGACAATTCTCTTTGGTTATTAGAATAGCCCGTGCATCGCACGGGGGCCTCATCTAGTTTTATCTTTAAAACTAGCCAAAATGACATACAACAAGACAATGTCCATGTTTTCTTCTATGGGGCTCGATCCAAAGCTCCAACTTACCAAAACTTGGGCTCGGGTCTGACCCGGTTCACATATTGTTGATCATCTTGACATTTGTATGCTAAGTCTCTTGGATCATGACATTTGCCTCAATGAGAGCAAACCACACCCACACCCACACCTTTATATTTATAAATAATCCCCACTTAGCTCATTATAAAGATAACTAATATTTTTGGCTTAGTTCTTAATTAACTTGATCTTTAGGATCTAAGACCTCGATCTAGCTTAAGCATAAACACTGTTCTAAAAATCCCCGCCTAGGCACTAGACCCTCCTTGTCCGCCACGTTATTTTCCGATTAGATCGGCTAATCCCGCCCAAGTCCCGTCTAACCTCGCCGAGCTCCGCTTAGGCGCTAGGCCCCAATCACCGCCCAACTAGCGCTGGCGCTTTTTAGAACACCGAGCATAGAAGAGTCCGAGGCGGAGATGACTCTGGTAACTCGACATGTTTTTGTCTTGCGGGGTTTTCCATCTCTAGACCCCAAACTTAACCCAAAAAAGCTGATTAATTTTTACCAAACATGTTGATGTTGCAATTTATTTTACATATGGGATTTACATTATATATTAGTATATCTTTGGATGAATATGTAATTATAAAGTATTGATAGAATTTAGGGTTGGGGTTGGAAGTGGTTTATTTCTTTATTCCAAGTTTTTCTAAGACATATCAAATAGAGGATGAGAATAAAAGTGTGAGAAGAACAATTCTTACTTTCTTAGAGTGATGATTCCATTGTACCAAACATGCTTCAAGGGTGAGTTTGGCACAATTTTGAGAATTTTGATTTGAAAATGATACATTATTTAAAATGATTTGAGGTTGTTGATTTTATAAATGGCCTGAAAGATTGAAATCCCAAATTCATGAGCGATTCCAATTGATTTCGCAATTTCAGACAGAGATTGGAATCAATGTGCAACAAATGAAAAGTTAGTGTCCTATTTTGACTCACTCATGAATTATTGGATGAAAGTGCAAGTCAATATAAATTAGTATACCAAATATGCAATTTAGCCAAGCACAATATCTAGGGTATCTTTTTAACTTGCCCAAAGATCACTTATAATCTTTTCTTTCACAAATATGTCTCATTCAACAAACTTTGACACATTACTAATATTTCCTTTTGTGGAAACAAAGACCTGTCATAATATTACATTAAATACGTCGGAAAAGAATGCGGATCAAGAAAAAAGATAAGAAACCACGAAAATACAACTTATCCACGTCATTCCAATTTGAGAAGATAAGAAGTTCAATTAATAAAGTTTAGATTGTCCATCTTTGGTTACGTTGTCATATTAATCTAAGGAATAATGACAATAACTACCCATGAGGTTTAGCATAGTTATAAAATATCCAATTATCTTTTAAAATTACAAATATCTTCTTGAGGTTTGTCTTACCTAACAAATAACTTCCTCTTGAGGCCTCTTGAGAGTGCAATTTGTTAGCTAAAAACAAATACCAAGAGTTATTTGTAATTTTAAAAGATAACTGTGTTTTTTATAATTAAGCTAAATCACATGGATAGTTTTGTAATTAACCATTTCTAATGGTGTTTGCTAAACATTGATAGATCACTTCCTGCAAATAGAATGTGCATCATTTATTACCACTCAATATCAAATTATGGTGATTACAAAATGATTGGCAATATTACCCTTTCAATTAAAAGAACCAACTTCCTGTTGAACGATAATATCCATGCTACATCAGGTATTAGGTTGTATATATGAAAGAGAATATAATCAATAATAAATATTGGATCTGATAAAACCATGAATGGAAAAGACTTTTGGTAGGAAAGAAAAGTATAGGTATAAGTTTAGCAAATTTGAAGAAATTTGCTCCAACATTATCACTCCCTATTAAATTAGTTAAGCATGTTAGATTTTTGTATCTATAAGAGCAATCCCAACTTTAATTTTCTCAAGAGAAGGCTAATGAGAGAAAAAATACATTTTATTATAAATGAAACAATATAACGACGAAATTAACACTCGAACGACAACTTAAGAAAACCAATTTCAGATGCATAATATAAATATGATCACCAAAATGTTTCTACCAATCTAAATTCGTAAGATTAAAACGTCCTCACACTAAAATTCGTTTCTATTTGATGTGTATCTGTACAAAAACGGCCTCATCCGAATAACAAATCGTCACCTTTCCAATGCTTCTTCATGACATTGTGTCATCACAAAGTTCCAAGCAAGCAATGCAGCACCTACTGCTGGTTCGACCTAGTTTTATCAATGAAAAACGTAAAACAAACATGTGATTAAACACATGTAACAGAGAAAATAGGTAAAAAAACGGTGCTCAAAAGTGTCTTAAATTTTTAAAATTTAAAATAAAAAGGGGCTTCAATTTCCCTCCCGGGCTCTTGAGACACTGAAAGGAGTCTGTAAATGCCTGTTGAATTAATGAAAAAAATTCAAATTTAAATAAAAACACACTTGACAGAAAAACAGGTTCTCATTAAAAGTATCAGAAAGATCACTAGTTGCTGGGCGCTGGCCTTTCCAATTAGGTGGTTTGTTGAAGAGTTACAACGAGTTTTAAGAGCTGTAATAGTTTTTTGTTAGTTGCACTGGCTAAGTACCTGCACCTGTTAACTTCATTTGGCTACTACAAAATCCATAAAAACTACTCAAATTTAAGCTCAGAAGTTGTAGCCATCTATATCTAATGAACATACACGAACCAAATACCAGATTTAAAGATTATAACGTCAAGTTCGACTACATTAATCTGCTTAACAAAAAAGGCACACTTGTTGTGACAGTAACCTAAAATCTAGCTAGCGGATATAGTGAGACCTGAATATATCATCATCCAGGCATGGCCAAATATGACGTAATTGCTTGGAGAAGAAAAAATATCTGAAGAGTCATGACAAGGACTGTAATATATATATATATATATATATATATATATATATATATATATATATATATATATATAAAAGAAAAAAAATCTTACCTTGGGACGAATTGGAAGAACACCAGGGAAATCCTTGGAGATGCAACTCATTACTTCATTACCAATGTCCCATCTCTTATTGGCTTCAAGAACGCCACCAACCATTACAAGAGGAAAAGGACCTTTGCCATCTGCAGTAAAAATATTGTACGGAACATGTAAGTTGGGATGAACACCTAAGGCATGCTTTAAGCTTAATAATGTGTTGATTCACATAGGAATAAAGCAGACGATAGGATTTCTTTAGGGCACAAAGGGAGTGTTTGCAATCACTAAAAAAATGTGCTTCTCAGCTTTTGGCGTAAAATAATAACTTTTTAGTATTTGCAAATGCCAACTTCTGCTTTATTTAATCAAAATCCAAAAATTGGGAGATTGATGCTTTAGATTTCTGATTCTGCTTCTGGTTTGACTTTAACGAACATATAAGCACTTGTACAACTCTTTCAACAAACACTCTCATCTTCTGATTCTATTTGCAAACACCACCAACTTCCAACTTCTGATTCTCAACTACTTTTACTTCAGCTACAATAAATCACTTCTTCTAAAACCAGAAGTTTTTGCAAACACTCCTAAAACTATAATTGGAATCAGGGTTATGATTTTTTAACTTATGCTGTCACATTGGAAAAATAATCCATGAGTGACATCTGCTACTGAAACACTGTTAAAAGTTAAAGCGTTCAAACATAGTAATGCTTAGCAAGGCCAAGTATAAAGATTACAAGACATCATATATTTCACAAGCTCGGGTCCTATGTGGTATTCACATTTTAATTAAAAAAAAGGCACCTTCACCACAGAGCTCTAATCTCTCAACAACAGCTTTCACACTTGAAGCCAACTCATGAACAGCATCGTATAAGATATTATTTGCAACAGGATCGCCTTCATCTGCACAAGACACCACAACTGGAAGAAGAGCTGCTATACGAGCCCAAGATGGATCTGCATATGTCCACCTAAAATCAAATTTCAGTCACACTTGGTGGTACAAGTCCATCTAGACCTATTAATATACATGAATAACAAATAGACTCATTCAATTAGAATGATGTAACATTTGTAGTTGTTCGTAAGCTCCAAGTCTTACCTCATTGACTAATTCATTACGTTAAAAAAGTGATAAGCGTTAACAAAATGAATGGATTATAGTGATGATCTAAGCATTAGTGGCATACCCTATAAGTTCATCCGGTGAAGAGAGATTAAGTATATTTAGGATACGACGTGTAAGTGAAGTCTGCAGACCACGACCATCATGAGCCCTTATTACAGCGGTCAGTGCCTGTGCTGCTATACCATATCCACTGCAAATAAAGGATAAGTATTAAAGTTGAACAAAATAAACACCAAAAACATTTCATCTGAAATTAAAGAAACTATTAATTTCACGCAAAGTCGAGACATATTTAATAAGGACTTATATCTAGATTGGTTGCATAACTTCATTAATAAAAGTTCGAATTCATTTCTCGCACTGATGACTATCTGTTGCCAACTGAGTTTAGTAATGTAAATCATTTTAATCAAAGGTACATGATGTGCCTGTAATTTTGCATGTTTGTTCAGTACAATCCTATAAACAAGTGTTAGCTTAGTAATTTAAGAAGTCCGTCAATAGCCTATGAGGTATAGCATAACTGCTCCTCCAGGACATCATAACCGCATACCATAAGTTTCCTCAAAAAAGAAAAAAATATAACCACATACCGTAAGTGAACCTAAAAAAAATTGACAACAGGACCTAGTGCAATGGAGCTTCAACCAAGTCCCCACATGTTTTGAATGTTAAAGACAAAATCCAGATCAGATGCTTAGTTAGAATTGGTAATTTATGCGCCAAAACTCATATAGCTAAAAACAATTATTTTTGTCACGATATAAATATCCATGTGAAGGAGTGATAAGAAACATGGAGACCAGGCAGCAAAAGAACTCATATAGACGGCAAAGGCACATACAATTATTATAAAGCCTCTACCTTCCCCAGTCACCTAAAACGGGTCCCGCACCAGCAGCCCGAGCTTCTCTTCCATCTTCTGTGAAACCATAAGCAATGGTGCCTGTACCAGCTATGAGGACACATCCATGAAGCTTTCCCATAGTCCCACTGGCCAAAGCAGCCACAGCATCATTCTGAACAAATAACCTAACATGACTCGGGAATATTTCTCTGAGGATGGAAAGAAAACATTAAATAATATCAGCTTCAATTAGATAAACTCTGAAATCATATAAAGATATTGAAAATCCTGAGGCTAAACATGAAAAGTACATATATAATCACATCAGATAATGAAAACATAAATTTTGCTACTATGTGTTGCATTAAGGTTGGGTAGAAAGATCTAAGGATGTAAAGTGCATTAAAAAAAAATAAAAATAAAAATAAAGCACATATAATGGCGAATATATTAAATCAAACCTGAGCCAATTAAGTATACGATGCTGATCCGTTGGGTGGTTCACACCAGATACTGAAAGACAAACAGCTTGAACAGCAGAACGAGTTGAAGCTGACCTTGCTAGAGCATCTGCCATAACTTGCTCTAAAGTCTCTCTAGCTGCAGATTCTGTAATACAAAGAAAAGCAAATTGGTGAATCATTTAGAGAAAGAGGTTGTGAATCAAAATCTCCAGTAGAGATCCCCCAGACATAGAGATATAATAGATTCTCATGGATAGATAAACACTTCATTGATTATTATCATTTTATTGTCTTTTGAGTAAAGCACAGGTCCAAGCAAGCTCTACATTCATAAAGTCTTTAAATTTTAACTTTGGGTTATTCAATAATTTTGGAGGAAAATTTGTCTAGAACAACTTTGAGTTGTTTATGAAAATGCCAGTAGTTGAGAATAGCACCCCATTGAAATTCTCTCTTTATTTTGGCTCAAGTTTAGAATTAGAAGTATAAGCTGAAAAACAAACACTTAAATGAAGCTTTTTTCAGCCAAAAGCACAAACGCCCTTTTATTAAATGCTCCCCAACACTCCCTATATCCCCTTTTTCTTTCTGTTAGAGTTAACCTGCCATATCGTGCTCGTTTAGCATTATAAATTGAGTTTTTTCTCTTGTCAGAACCCAAAAAATTGCGGATAAAATGATTTGGCACTAGAAAATAATGGAATGACTATTACACTTTCCGTTCCCAGAAAAACAATGATTAATATGTTTCCCTGCAATCATTCTGCAATAACCATGAAGAACAAGTGAACAAATACCACTACCAGAAAATTTTACTCTAGTAGAAAACCAAAAAAATACATAGCGTACTTCCTAATGTGAGTATACTATGGTACCAAATAAAGATTGAATATTACATGAATTCAACCATCAAACAGAAACATGATAAACATATTCAAAAATAAATCTTTTAAAAACCAACAGTGAACATCCAGTATCTGTTTAGTCTCGTTTGAGGGCCTCATTTTCGTTTACTTTTCTAAATAGAAGAAAAAAATTGAATCTGCCGATTAGGTGAAATTAAATTTGTCTTTAGACAGAGATATATTTTCAATTTATTAGAGTAGAAAAAGTTTATAAACTTATATAGAATCCGGCTCCGTCACCGAGCCATGACACATGGCGAGCTCTACAATCCTTTAGCCAACATTTATCATATGAAAGCAAGAAAATTCATCTTATGGCTAGGATATTGTTAGACACAACGGCCATGACTGTGACACGCTGTCACCACAGATGATGTCCACAATCATCATAGTATTGGTGGTCCAACAAGAACCAGTCAATGCAAGTGCAATTACAAAATGCATGTTATTCAAATTTCACCATTCATCTATAATTCAACTAAGCCGGAGTTAGAAAATGTCCAATACACAGAGATATATAATAACCATGGTCCATGGAAGACATACTAAGATACTTAACAAACACTGTTGAGTGCTGACCAAAAGAGGTAAAGCAATAAAAAAAAACACACAATAAGCATTCATATAGAGAGAGACATATACCTCCAACGCTGTTGTGGTTGGAGCAGCCGGCGACTGCCCGAGCGAGGACGGGCAGAGGATCGGGCAGCGGCTGAGCAAAGGGTATCAAAGGCATGCATATGCACACAGTGGAAGTAGTCCCACCATCTATACCCAGTACCACTTTCCTGCCATTAACACCACGATTCAAGAACTCAATATCATTTCTAACCCCATTGCTGTAAGCAGCAGCAGCAGCAGCCATGTTCACTTCATGCTCAAAATCCCAAATTTGTCTATTCCTATACCTCTTCATTTGACAATTAAACGGAAATGCTAAAAAACTACAGCTTTGAGAGTGCTATTCAAGTGGGTTTCTCTTCTCCGTCGTGAAAATAATATGGAAACATGAGCTTGAAGCGGAGGGGAATGAATGATTGGTGGGGGATTAAAAATGGTGGGTTTTGGAAATATAATATTGGGGACGGCAACAAGGGGACAAATTCTTGGAGGTAATTGTTTGATTATATGTGAAATGGACGAGTCTGCAAGACGAATTGAATAATTCAGGGTCTTCATTCGTGGACTGCATATAAAGTATTCGATGAAATGACCCTGCCGTTTTTGCTTGAATGCCTGTGCTAATAGAGTGAACTCCTTTGTCCTCGTGCGATTTGGCCTTCAAACCATGTTATTGTTTATTCTGCCTTTGAGGATTTGGTATCTACTATGCATCTTATTCATTCTTCATCTTGTTATTTTATCAAATGTATATACGTATTCTTCTAAAAAAATGTATATACGTATTAGTATTATTTTTTAGGATTGTGTACTATGAAACTTTATATATATAATATAGATATATTAAATACCTTTGTCACCTGCCTTTTTGACGTAGGCACATTTGCACATTCTGTTCACTATTATCAGTATTATGTTTATCATAACTAGCCTTTTTTTCCTTAAGGTTTTCGGGGAAAATCAGATGAAATATGATGTCTTACGTTTACATTATTGGGAAAGCTGGTAATGCTACCAAAAAGTATAAATCACTATCGAAGCTCATAAAGACTCCGCATATAGTAGTACTTTTAATTTGGGAACCGACTTACAACACGAACAAACAGATAAAGTAGAGTTGTCAAAATTAGGGGTGTGCACGGTACGGGACGGTTCGGAGATTTGAAAATCTCCATAACCGTCCCGAAGTTCGGAGATTCTGAAAATAAATCTCCAGAACCGAACCATAGAAAAAAATCTTCGTCCCAAACCGTACCGAAAGTTCGGGACGGAGATTCGGTTCTAATGGGACGGGACGGTTCGGATCGGGACGGAGATTCGGAGATTAGCCACAAATAAAACATACAAATTTGGGGGAAAAAAATAAAAAATAAAATCAATATAAAAATCACCAAACGGATATACTTCTAGAGTTTTAGTCTCTTTTTAGCATAGCCTCAAAATAAAAGCTAAAACTATAATACGTAACACAATCCAAAATTCTAAACTTAATAACCTCTATAATACAATAATAGTATTATTTGGGCAATTGTCCTTCTATTGACATAGAACATATATAATTAACTAATAATTTTTATAAGTTAACATGAAATAAAAACTTGTATAAATTTATAATATCAATGTCTCATACTTAACAACTTAACATAATCAATAAAATTATATTTATAATTTATGTGATGTGGTAAGAAAATTAAAATATGATTTTTTTTTTGTACTGTTATAATATGGTACTATTAGTTGTTTCTATTTTAAGTGCAATTTACTAATCATCTATATATATAATAACCAAGTCACTTATAAATTGTAAAAAAAAACTTTTTCCCGCCTAAACAAACCTTCCTCAATTAGTAAAAAATTAGTTTCGGTTTTTGCATTTTTCTTGGGTGTGATTTATTTGTGAAATCGAATTATTTTAAATTTGATGGGCACTATTTTCGGTATTGTTGAAACCATTAATTAATTAATTAAAGCATTATATTAATGGAAACAAATCCGAATTTTATACTATTCTAATTTATTTAGGTTGGTTTGACTATTGATTGATTAGAATTAAAATTCATTCTGCAAATATTTTTGGAATTGATTACAATTGAAATTCTGGCAATAAATATTACCAAATACAACTCTAAATTTATTAATTACGCTAACAAGTTTGGAATTATATTATTTGAATATACAATTAAGGCAAATATATAAGATATAGATAGATTATTAAAATCTAGAAATCAAAACTAGAGAATAATCAAAAATTAAAATTCAATTACCAAATAATCAAAACTTAAGGCACAAATCTTTATAAAAAAAAAGGAGAAATTTATGGAAGACGTGCAAATACAGAAATAATTCAACAAAATTTGGCAATAATTCAAAAAAAATTGCAAAAGATTATAGTAATTGATTTCCTTAAATATACACATCACTACAGCTATAAATATGAGTTCACTCTTTTTTTTACCACATTCTTTTATCAATAATACATAATTTCTCTTAAGATTACATTTTGATCGGTTTTGCAAACACGGAAGGGCTCCGATGATGACACCGATCAAGGATATCAATACGAGCAAATGTTGATAGGCTATGAAATTGCAATTGGTCGATCTCCACGAGAAGTCTGCTTATAATGACATAACTCAGAAGCCAAAACACAGAGCATGTAATATATATTTCATGATGTTGAGGTATAAACTCTTTCCGCCATGTTATATTTATTTTATTTAAAAATTTAAGAACCATGTAATAAAAACTATAATGTCATTTTTTATTTATCTTATTGCAAGGTAACAAGATACAGAGCACTATAAGGAATATTCATGTCCCAAAATTTAAAAAACTGTTTGACAAGGCTATTTCCTTGCCATCAAAGACTTCGTTGTGGCATATTATATTGATGATAAATACAATCCAACAAATACAAGACAACTAATATGAAATACAAGATTATGTTTCATGGCAAGGTACATGTTATTGAGATGGATAACAAACAACACACTTCCTACTTCCTAGGGTTTTTGTTCAATTTCATCATATATTTATATATCTATCATATATGATAATCAAAATGAAACCACAAGCAATCCTGAATATATGTCTATCGATATAATAAATCTATCAATATACTTTTTTTACATAATATAGAAGACTGATTCCTATATAAATTGATTGTTTACATATTTATTAACTTAAAGAAAAATTGTGTTTGTTTACAAAAATAGATATTTCAAGGTACTCCGCCATACAAAATAAAAATTGAAAACCGAAATAAATAATAATACACATTAAATTATATTTTTATGTTCGGAAATTGTCCGCAAAAAATAAAGAAAACAAAAGTTAGAGATATTGTTAATTATTAAAAATAAATCATAAAAAACATTTTCCTTCTTACCGTGGATATCATCGCCGTTGAGTGAAGAGCTTGGTCAAGTCATTGCTGTTTTTATGGTTCGGGTGGACAACAAAAATGGTAGATCTACCACTTTTGACTCAGATCTAGGTGTAAAAATACATGCAACTAGGAAGTCATTTTGGGTACATTTAAATCTATGTTGTATATTTTCAAAATCTTGAAAAAAAAAAAAACATAAAAATAAGCATATAAATAACAATTTTGAAAAAATTGGGCTTGAAAAAGCGAAAGTTTACTCGAAAATTTTGGAACATTTTTGAAACGAAAAGCCATGTATATTTTATAAAAACAAATATATATATATATATATATATACACATTTGACCTTTTGTGGGTGAAATTTTTCGACTAAGACTAAACGATCGTCCGGCAAGATTTTGACACAAATTGTCGTTTAGTTTTGAAGATAGACGGAGAAGATGACTGGATATAGTGTTTGATAAATGGTTTTATCATGATTTTGATGATTTTGTTCTTATACCAAAACAATATTTTTAAAGGTTGTCCAAATACTCCTAAATGATTTAAATTGTTTTTACTAATTTTCCGGAGTATTTATTCAAGTTTATTTTCGACAAAAATATTAGACAACACTTTTGATGATTTTATGTTAATGGGTTTTTACATTCAAACTATGTTTCTAAATGTTGTCCTAATACTCCCGATCGGTTTAAAATGTTTTTACATATTTTTTGGAGTATTTCTTGAAGTTTATTTTCGACAAAAATTGGACAACACTTTTGTCTCGTGGTCGACCGGCCGCTCTATAGGGCAACCCGCACGAAGATGATTTTGGAAGAAAATGAGACAGGGAAGAAAAATCACGCAGTCGGCCACCGGCCGCTCCGGGCGTCAACCGGGTGTCACCGGTCGCCTGGGTCGACGTGCACTGCAAGTGTGCAAATCTTCCTATTCTAATTTTGGAGGGTCGACCATTTGGGGTAGTGGTCGACCGGTCAAACCCTATGTCGACCGGTCGCCCGTGTAATTTTGATGTGTTATCTTTCAATCTCTATCGGTCTTGCGACGGCCGCCCTCAAGTTTGATAGCAAATTTCTAATTTGTGCAGATGACTTTTCCCTAATTTATGGGGTTGATCTCTAACAACTATAATCTTGATTTTAATTGCAATTTTTTTGTAGAAAACAGTTCCCAAGAGGAGCCTATCAATAATCAATCATCTCCTATAAATAGAGGAAGATTTGAAGCACAACAATAAGAGAGAATACTACAACACAACAAGATACACTCAAGCAAACAAATTTGTTCTTCATTGTTATTACTCTTGTTGTAATAACCTAAGGTCTTTCACTTTCACATCTTGAGGTCTAGGCTTATTTCTTGATTACACTTGCACTCATAATTATAATATTCATTATCGAGTTGTAATCTTGATTTTGGGTTGTCATTCAACACAAGATATCATTGTGAGTGTTCTTGTGGTAAGAACACACTTGGATGATCTAGGTGATAGGTGCAAGAAGATTGTGGTGATCTTCCTATTGAGGTGTTGAAGAATTTAGTATTCTTCAAGGTTGAAGATTGTGGTAATCTTCACAAGGTGCCGTTGGAGATTGTGGTAATCTTCAAGAGAGATTGTGGTAATCTCAAAAGTGGTGTTGTAGAAGAGTGTGGTGCTCTTCAAGATGATGTTGTAAGGTGTTGTATTAATTTTGGTAATTAATAAAATCTTTTTTTCTTTTTGAAATCCACCCCGGAGATACTGGGGGTGGTAGAGGATTAGGCCTTAGGTGGGTTGAACCTCTATAAATCGATGCGTGTTGTTTACTTCCCGCACCTTTATTATTGTCTTGGCTTGTTTGATTCGAAAAAGAGGGCGTAATCGAGAAAATGGAGATAATCTATTCACCCCCTCTAGATTATCGTAGCTGCTTGGACTTACAAGTGGTGTCAGAGCCAAACTCTTTGGCAAGCTCGTTCCACATCGCGAGTAAAGAGAAACGATCACCGGCTACGAATGAAGTCTATCTTACCGGCGCCTCCACCACCAAGCCACCACTATTTGATTCCAAAAATTATACATTTTGGAAAGAAAGAATGGATTGTTATCTACAAGGTTGCGGGTTTGATATTTGGAACACGGTCGTCAATGGAGAATCTATTCCGATAAAAGATACACCACACACCTCCAAAGTCCTCAAGGAGCTCAATGATAAAGAGAAGAAAATCATCTCCTTAAATGGTAAGCTCTAAATATTTTGTATTGTTCACTTACCACTTTGGAATTTGATTCATATTGTAGGAATTCGATCGGCACATGAAGTATGGCAAAAATTAGAAGCTATCTATGAAGTATATGCAAATGAAATGAGCAACTCAAAAGCATATACTTCACAAGTGGATACAAAATCAAATCCAAGGAACAAGCCTCTTACAACTTCCAACTATGAAGAAGTTGAACAATGTCTTATGGGTGCGAAGAAGAAAATTAGGTAAGTTCTAAACCCTCTACTTCTTATGATAATGAATTTCATAATGATTATAATGATTTGCAAAATGATTTTGATGAGCTTCAAAATGAATTCCAAAGTTTACTTGTTAAATATAACAAAAATTTGAAAAAGGAATTCAATATTTTGAAAAATAAAAAGGATAGTTTATTTACTTCCTATGAATCACTTTCATGTGCTCACACCACCACACTTGATAAGGTTAGAAACCTTGAAAAAGAAAATAGTACTCTTGTTGAGAATATTAATTGCATGAAAAATGATTTATCAAAATCAAACTTGAGTACCGATAAAATGATCGATATTGTTGATGTTCATAGTTGTGATAAATTGAAACAAGGACTTGATCATAAGCCTAGTATTGTTAATCATATGAAAAAGAATCAAGTCTCTATGCATGTTTGTCATTATGCTCCTCGAATTATTACTTGTTTTGATTGTGGTAAAAAGGGTCACACGGTTAATACTTGTCGGGCTAGAAATAGCTCTAATTATTGTTGGAGTCCTAAAAATCTCAAAGCTAATCCCAAAGGACCCAAACACTTGAGGGTACCACAAAACAATGTTATATTAGGTACCGACGGAATAAAAATCAAGGAAAATTCATACCGCTTTAGAAGACATCAAATGACCATCTCATTTGATCAAAGGAAAGACATCACCACAATGAATTTCCAAGAGAAAGACATTATCAACAATGGGAAGGACATAATCCTTGGAAATGGAGCAATTGGAGAAGCTATCATCTACAAGATGATTTTCAAAGAGGAAGATACCATCAACAACGGGAAGACATAACCCATGGAAATGGCGTAATTGGTAAACCGTATCTCCCTATTTAAATATGTATTTTATTTTTATTATGCATGTTTTTATTTGTGTCTTTATTGCAAAATGAGTTTTCAAATATCTATTTCAAAATTAAGGTCTTCAATATATATTTGTGTTTTTAAAATATTTCGAAAAAGGAGACCTTGTATGATGCTTATAAAAACCTTGTGCATTTGTTTAAACTATAGTGTTCTATCATTCCTTATGGATTTTTATGGCATAAGCATACTTTTGATATATATTATTGCTCTAGCCTACACTTCTATTGCTATGTTTTTGGGCAATATTTGTTTTAAGAATTGTGTAGGATTTATATATCTTCGTCAATGGTTATCTACTCATTATTTGACAAGAGAGACATAAACTATCGAGGTACGCTCATCATTGTTATTCATCACATAGACTCGATATATTTTTGCGATATGCCTATGTGCTTGTTTTTCAAGATATCTCATAGTATTTCATACAAGTGCCATTTAGAGGATTTTTCGATTGTTGAAAGGCATTATTCGATAAAGCTTGTTTTATCCAATACTTGTAAAAGATTATATTTTGTTTTGATTAAACATTTGAATTTCATCCTTCTCTCAAAAGTATGCATTTGATTGCTCATATTCATTCTTGTCAAAACTCTTGTTCAATTTTTTTAAAATAAGGTCTCAACTATATGCTCTTGAATTTTTCAAATTTCAAAAGAGACCTTATATAGCTTCCTGTAAGCTTATTTGAACTTATATGTTTTATGTAACTCTTGATGATTTGTTTGAAAGCATAGTATGTGTTACTTGTTATTGTATCTCTATTATTCGATATTACTATGCTCGTGTGCAAGATATCTTGTTAAGATTTTGCAGAAAGTTTTTGATATCTTGGAACAAGTTTGATGACCAAGGGGATGTTAGTAGCTCAAAGGTAATGTCAAGAAGAAGGTATTGATTTTGATGAAGCATTTGCTCCCGTAGTATGTTTTTGTAGCTATTCGCATTCTACTTGCCCATTCTTGTTTTTAAGAAAATTTCAAGCTTTACCAAATAGATGTTAAATCCAATTTTCTAAAATGGTTTTATTCAAGTAGAAGTCTATGAAAAATAACCGGGGTTTGAAAAAAAAAATTAGGCCAAATGATTTTTATAAAAGGCCTTGTATGTTTAAAACAAGCACCCCGTGTATGGTTTGATAGACTTAGCTATTTTTTTGTGCAAAATGATTTTACAAGAGGTAAAGTTGATCTACTCTCTTTGTTATTGAAAAAGGGCAAAATTGCTTATTAGTGCAAATTTGAGTTGATTTGGTGCTACTAATGAATGTTTGTGCAAAATATTTTCTAAGTTGATGTTAGGTGTATTTGAGATGAGCATGATGGGGGAGCTTAATTTTTTCCTTGGACTTCAAGTTAAACAATGCCAAGAAGATGGTTATATTTCACAATCAAAGTATACACAAGTACCTTTGAAGTAGTTAAGAATTGAAGAAGGAAAAATCATCTCAACCTCTATGGCTACCAATGTAAAGATTGATAAAGGTTGAGGAAGGCATATCGGGTGACAAACAAATTCGAGGTATGTTTATCTTCGTTTATTACTCTTTTAGACTCGACATTCTCTATGCCTTATGTCTATATGCTCGACTTCAAAACTATCCCAACGAATCTGATTAAAGTGTCGTTAAAAGAAATTTTCAAATATTTGAAAGGCACTTCTTCTTATGGCTTGTATATCCAAAATTTCAAAAACGTTCATATTTTTCGGGATAACAAGTCCGGTGATTAAAATATGGTTCGTCATAATCGAACTAAATATATTGAGATTCGATATTCTTTTAAGGGATTGCGTTTCTTAAACAAAAATTTGAGATAAGTTTAATTCCGTCTCAAAAATAACTCGCGGACATTTGTTCATTTACCTCCGAGTATTTTACCTCATTTCGAGCTTTATTATGACATAATGTATATTGAATGAGGTTTACGTTTGCATTTTGCACGTTTTCAAAACTTAGGGACGAAAAATCGGATTTTCGGTTCAAACTTCGGAATTTGCAAAATCAAAATGGAACAGTGGGCTGACTGGGCTAAGGCCGACCGGTCGCCCAAGCCTCCGACCAGTCGACCTAGCCTCCAACCGGTCGCCCATAGTGTTTTTATGGTTAAAATTCCCTCTGTTTCCGGACTTAGCCATTTTGGCGTTTTTCTCTATATTTCGTCCTCTTTGCAAATTTCACACACAATTTACTTCAAATGAGTTTTGTTGCATAAATTACATATTTTGGGGATTATATTGCTCGATTATCATCATCATTGCTCGTCTTTACCGATTGAATGGTAAAAATTCTACTTACGTTGCTCAATTGGGTTGAACCCTGAGATTGTGACTTATTTGTTATATCTTTGATGGAAGTTTCATATGATTGGTGATGAGCTTGTTATTTATGATGTATTGTATTGTGTTTGAACTGATTTGATGATGAAAAACTTGGCTTGATTATATTTACAAGGGCTTTATATATCTTCTTCAATATTTGACGACCGCCAAGTGTTCGATAAAACGTTTCAATAAAAAATTCATCACCTACATGATTCTCTCACTTTCAAATGTCTTATATATTTATAGAGATCATGTTTTGCAAATCAAATGAGTTTTCATGAGCTTCTACAAGTCATTTGATCGACGTTTACCTTATTTGACTTATAAGCTTCAATGTTCAAATAGCTCGATAAATCGGTTACATTGCGCACTTTGATATGGATATATGATGTTTTTATCGTGCTAACATTCTTTTTATGATTCCAAAGAGGGAAAACAAGTTATAAGCTTATTAGCTCAAAGAAGCTAAAATAAGCTCGAGAAAAAGAAGCTATAAGTTGTGGCTATTAAAAGCCATAAGTTGTGGATCATAAGTAGTCCATTTGATGTAATATGGACTCGTTCATTCATGTCTAATGATGTTTTGTTGACAAGGGAGGCTTATATGCTCTTGATGCTTAAGCTCAATATGTAAAAGCTAAGCTTTTAGCTTTTGGTTGATTGCTTCTTTATTACTCTTGTTGTGCATGTTGATAGGGGAGTTTTTGCAAAAAATATTTTGAAAATCTATACTCCCATCTTTGTGTTTATGTTGCGTGGAATGTTGTCACTCACAACGGATAGTTCTTTTTTAAGGTAAAATCGTTTTGTTTTCAAAATCGACCTTGTTAAATTGTTTTGGTTTGTAATCATCAAAAATGGGGAGATTGTTAGATAAATGGTTTTATCATGATTTTGATGATTTTGTTCTTATACCAAAACAATGTTTTTAAAGGTTGTCCAAATACTCCTAAATGATTTAAATTGTTTTTACTAATTTTAGGAGTATTTATTCAAGTTTATTTTCGACAAAAATATTGGACAACACTTTTGATGATTTTATGTTAATGGGTTTTTACATTCAAACTATGTTTCTAAATGTTGTCCTAATACTCCCGATCGGTTTAAAATGTTTTTACATATTTTTTGGAGTATTTCTTGAAGTTTATTTTCGACAAAAATTGGACAACACTTGTCTCGTGGTCGACGGCCGCCTATATAGGGCAACCCACACGAAGATGATTTTGGAACAGAAAATGAGACGAGAAGAAAAATCACTTGGTCGGCCGACCGGTCGCCCAGGGGGGTCGACCGGTACTGACTGCAAGTGTGCAAATCTTCCTGTTCTAATTTTGGAGGGGTCGACCGGCTGGGGTAGTGGTCGACCGGTCGAACCTTATGTCGACCGGTCGCCCCGTGTAATTTTGATGTGTTATCTTTCAATCTCTATCAGTGCGCGACCGTTCGCCATCAAGTTTGACAACAAATTTCTAACCGTTGTGCAAATGAGACAGTTTTTCCTAATTTATGGGGTTGATCTCTAACAACTATAATCTTGATTTTAATTGCAATTTTTTTGTAGAAAACAGTTCCCAAGAGGAGCCTATCAATGATCAATCATCTCCTGTAAATAGAGGAAGATTTGAAGCGCAACAATAAGAGAGAATACTACAACACAACAAGATACACTCAAGCAAACATATTTGTTCTTCATTGTTATTACTCTTGTTGTGATAGCCTAAGGTCTTTCACTTTCACATCTTGAGGTCTAGGCTTATTTCTTGATTACACTTGCACTCATAATTGTAATATTTATTATCGAGTTGTAATCTTGATTTTGGTTATCATTCAACACAAGATATCCTCGTGAGTGTTCTTGTGGTAAGAACACACTTAGATGATCTAGGTGATAAGTGCAAGAAGATTGTGGTGATCTTCCTATTGAGGTGTTGAAGAATTTGGTATTCTTCAAGGTTGAAGATCGTGGTAATCTTCACAAGGTGCCGTTGGAGATTGTGGTAATCTTCAAGAGAGATTGTGGTAATCTCAAAAGTGGTGTTGTAGAAGAGCGTGGTGCTCTTCAAGGTGATGTTGTAAGGTGTTGTATTAATTTTGGTAATTAATAAAATCTTTTTTTCTTTTTGAAATCCATCCCGGAGATACTGGGGTGGTAGAGGATTAGGCCCTAGGTGGGTTGAACCTCTATAAATCGACGCGTGTTGTTTACTTCCCGCACCTTTATTATTGTCTTGGCTTGTTTGATTCGAAAAAGAGGGCGTAATCGAGAAAATGGAGATAATCTATTCACCCCCCTCTAGATTATTATCGCTTTAACTGAGATAGGTGGAGATGTGTTCTTGGAAAGGAAGGGGCGCCGATATGGAAGGGTGCAAATCAACCCTAAAAATGTGTTTATTTGGAAGGGTGAAAATCTGGATCATTTTTTTGTGCTCCATCTGGACACGTGTCTTGATCATGTGCAACAAGAGTGGGACGTGCCATATAAGAGTACAAGAATCTTTGAAAAAAACATTGTGCTCTATTAAACAAATGTAACACATTTAATTGGGCCTTTTTTATTTGGGCTAAATAATTATATTTGATTTGTATAGGATTGGGATGTTTTTTTAAAGGTTATAATATTTGGGCTCCATTAATAGATTTTAATTTTTATTAGAATTAAAATCTGTAATTAGATATTTATTAAAGTTAATGGAATGTTAATTAAAATTCATTAATTATATACTATGCAATTTTTACATATAGATTTATATATATTTCGAAAATTTAATAATTATAGAAATTGATTGAATGGTTTTTAAATAATTAATATTTTGTATTAAAGTTGTAAGTTTTTTATGAATTCAATATTTTTGGTTAATTTTTTAATTACAATTTTAAATTAATTTATGAATTCTATATTTTCTCAAACTCATTTAGTGACTTTTTTCAGAAAACTATATAGTTTCAGTAGGCACATCTTCGAATCTGTCGAATAGAATTGATATGCAAGTTTCATCGAATAGAAGTATTTATCAACTATCGAGTTTACCACTTGGTGACATCACAAATGGTATATTCAATATTTTTTTTTGTCTGTTCATTTTTAAAATAATAAATAATTCATGTACTTATATATGATTTCTTTGACGCATGTAATTTAACTTTTGGCAGTAAAGGTTCCCAGCTTGAAAGGATAATCTCGGAAAAATATCAACAATGTTGGCACTTCATTTGGTGATATCTCTGTAACATATCCCGATATTTGCTCTAACACAAAGGTGATCATTGATCTCAGTCTCGATGATGATGATGATGATGAAATTGATGCGACTAGATTAAATACTATAATCAGTGAAAATATTTTGAATGATGTAACTCAATCCCACTTAATTGAGCCTGTTACCTTGACTATCATTGATAATTATAACTATTTTCAAATATTTTTATCAATTTAAATCAAATGTATTAAAATATTGTTTAAATAATTAATATTTCATTAAATTATTTACATAATATTGGGATGTTGGCGATGCAACATACACGTGTCAATTTTGTGGGGCATTATTTTGATACAAAGAGAGGTTACGACCTCATGTAAAATCCAAAATCTATTTTCATGTAACAAGAGTCAAGGATAATCTATCTCCAATGTAAATTTTGTATTTGAAAAATCATATTTTGATCATGGTCAATTATACGTTGTTGTCTCTCAATTACGAATCCTGGGGCTAAAAATATTAGTTTATGGAGACAATAAATCGAAAAACAAAGCAGACGGATAATGTTGTGTACAAGGAAATATTCCAAAATGTGTAATTATTGAATGTGGTTATTACCTTGATTTATTTTTCTCGAGTTTCTATTTTTCAATTATACATTCTTTTTTATTTTAATCTTTATATATACACGTAATTTACATTCAATAACACATTTCATTACATTCGTGCGTTACATTTAGTCGAATACTAGTTTAACTAATTTCAATTTCAAATGATTTATTCTATTATTAATATTAAAGTTTTTAAAATCCATAATAGTTGCGAGTATTATGGTTTTTTCATAAATATGCTTTATATTCAATTTAATTTCAAATACTTTGTAGTTAATTTAATATCAAAATAAAAACAACATAGAAATAATGTATATGTATTTATATAAAATCTTTAAAATCGGTTCTAGCTTCGGGTCCTCAATTCGGAGTGGTTCAGTACGGTTCTCGATACGGGGATTTGAAAAATCTCCAGAACCGTACCATAAATATTTTTGGTACGGCACGGTTCGGGAAAAGTCAAAAGGTCAACGGATATTTTCGGTTCGGATATCTTTTGATCCGGATATCGGTTCGATTTTAGTAATCTCCAAGTCCTGTGCACAACCCTAGTCAAAATAGACCAGGTCACGTCCCGCCAAAAGTATGGGATGTGTTGAGAGTTTAATGGGCCGCCAAGCGGCAGATCTAAACGGGTTATGACACATGGGCCGTTGGCTTTAGCTAGGCGAACCGCGGGCTAGCTCGACCAACATTTTTTAAAAAAAAGAAGATATATATATATATATATATATATATAGAGAGAGAGAGAGAGAGAGAGAGAGAGGTAGAACTTTCGGACTTTAATTTTCCAATAAATCATTCCCATAAAAAAAAAGTCCTAGAAAAATTCCAAGGATGTAAAGACTCTGGTAGCAATTGGATATTCTTTTATTTTGAAAATTTTCTTTCTACTGAAAAGTAGTGATGACGAAAATTTGAAATGTGAAATTTTGAGAGTACGATTGGATATTAGATGAAAGTGTAATGATAAATGTTGGTGTGATATAGAAATTGATTGAATATGATATATAGTCAGAAATATGCGAATGAGTGAATAATGAAATTTTAGCGAAAATGTGTAATAATTATTAGTTTATTTGGGAAAGTGTATAGACGTGATAGGTGAAATAAAAAATAAAAATGAGTAAATAGTGTATTTTTTGAAAACTTTGGTAGACAATTATATTTTTGGATTGAGAACATTCTCTAGCATAACAAAAATGAGAATTTTTAGTATCCAAGCGCACCCTCGTTTACTCATTCTTTTTCATTGCTTTCAAGCTACACTTGTTACTCACACTGAATAATACTTCTAAATAACATGACAAGTTATATATATATATATATATATATCTAATATTGAAATCATGACTAGGATGTTAATGGGTCCGAGTATACCTAAGCTCGACCCGAACCCACTTTATTAGGGACGGGTCTAGGACAAGTAAATGGATTTGGGGCGGTAATTGGTATGTATTTATAGATCCAAGTGTATGAGTTGGGTAACGGGTTTAGCATGCCCCAGACGACCCATATATTAATATATAATTAGTGTATATATTAGGATTTTCGTGTTTCTTTTGTTGAGAATTAAACTTTTTTCTTAGGTTCTTTTATCATGTTTAATTTGATAATTGATATATCTACAATTACAATTTTGTATGAATATCTCATTTTCACATAATTTCTTATTTTAATACCATGAAAATAAATCATACAAATTAATAAGTTAAAATATATGACATAGACGATTCTAATGAGTTTGGTGAGTCTTACCCGCTAGACACATGTTTGAGTTGGGGTGGGTATAGGTTTAGAGGATGCAAGTATGGAATGGGTATAGGTCCTAATGGGGCGAGTATCGGGTCATGAAACTTTAAAAAGGTTTTATATCTAAACCTTTTATGCCATGTGTATCCAAATTCTTCATTCCAAACTAGATTTAAATGGTATTTGAACACATTATTCAAATTGGTTAACTATAATTTTTAGAAACACATTAATGTTCTATTAACTATTTGAAGCTATTAAAAAATAAAAATTATATATTGCACTTGTTATAGAATGATTTTATTAATTTATTAAGTTTGTCTATATAGTATTTAGATTTTGTTACAACTTGAGATGGGATGGGACTGCGGCATGCCCGCCTTTTTCTCTTGATTTGGATCGAGTTGGACGCAGCGGCGGTGGTCACCACGATCACTTCCGGTGGCCTTGGCTCTTGGCGGAGTTCAACACACCCCGATTTGCATTCGGAACATGTTGAGGACCTTGATTCGATTTCCCACATACACGAGAGGGAATCGACCGGCAGATCACCTTGCGAGTTGGGAGGCACGCGCCCTTGGCGATCACATTATTGATGAGGGCACGGCTTCTCACCACCTCCTAGCGCTCATTCGGATGGACAAATTTGGGATATCCGAGCTTGATTTTCATAGATCATTGGTTCTCCTTTTATTCTTAGATATCTCATTATGATAGTCTTTCTAGATATCGTAGTGATAGTTTATTTGTTCTTTGATTTTTCTCGCTCGACGGGCATTTGACGTTGTATGCATTTTGATTGTTTGATAATAAAAAAAAAAAAAAAAAAAAAAACTAAAAAAAAAAAACCCGCCTCGCCTAATAATAAACTTTTTCAGCCCACGAGTTGGCCTGCCCGCCAACCTGTTTTAATAGGTATAGCTAGGACATTGGAGTTATCCCAACTCCCAAGGAAATCCCAACTATGCTTAACTCAGTAATGAGTCTGAGATTAGTCCAAATGTTCACAGGATAAAGTAATTAAGTGCATATTACTTGCAAATGAATAAAGTCATTGAGATGAGTTATTTATATCTGAAACATTGGGTCTCACGGGCTTTGTATAGTAGATTGGGCCTCATGAAAATTTGTAATTTGGCGGCGAATTAAATAAAATTATGAATTAATAATATTCTGGATAATTTGTAGACAATAGTTGCCCCACATCAGGTATAATATTTTTTTTAAGATGAAGATTATGGTGTATTGGTGTTCTTGAAGTATTTTTTTTTTTTATTGTTATCCTAAAAAGATATATCTTTTTGCTCTAATCGTTGCCGGTTAAAATCGTCAAATCATCTTTTCAACTTTTGATTTTACTTAACAAAATCGTTTGAAAATGATTTATAACAAAACTACACATAAACCATAAGAATAAAAACTAGTAAAACCCATTCGTCAAAAAACAAAAATAGTAAAACCCAAAATTTAAAACCGGGTTGTGATGTCCTTAAACATAATAACTTTGGATCAAATAAACCGACATATTTTAGCATCAGACCAATGCATATTGGTAGTATTAAGCCCATTTTATAGAGCCCTAAAAATAGTGAAATCTATTTCTAACATGTTAAAAATATGGCCACAAAATCTAGGACTTGGGTCCTCTTAAGTACAATTACATAAATGGACTGGAAAGTCTTGAAGAAATTTAACTACGACGAAGATAACAATTTTGCCTCATAAAGTATCACATTTTTTTATTTTTTTTTGAGGAATAGAAAGTATCACATTTTGATCGTAAAAACTTATGGTGAAAATTTGTCGTGAACACGACCCACAAATATTAGGGATAAAGGCAAAAATACCCAACATTCCTGAAAAAATGACTTTTTTACGCTTTCGGCCCTTTTATGGACATTTGTATGCTCCTGTGTTTTTTCGGATATTTTTAGGCTCCCTCTAGTTTTCTTGGATTTTTGACGTTGTTGTTTCAAGATTGTTTCAAACATGTCTCATCTAATATATTTTCAGTAAGAAATGAATTCTACACCCATTAAATAATAAATTTTACACTTGAAATCTTTTTTTTTTTTAAGAACTCGAAATCTTATAAACAATCAATAAATATACACATCAACCCTATATACTAAAAGAGAAAACAAAGTTGACATATGTCATCACCTCATTAATTTTGACATGTGTCAACTCCTCATTCTCTCAAATCCACATGTCTACTTTATAGTTATCCATATGGCAGTCTTATCTAATTACAAATTTAAAAAAATAATAACAAATTTAAGAGATAAGAAGTAATCTAAATATCAAGGATTTATCTACACTAACATTTAAAAATATTATCTTTCAAGAAAATATTTAGTTTATATGCACTCCGATTTATGCTAACTCCAACGTATATTTCAAAATACTCTTACTAAATCCAGTTTTGATCCACTAGTCAATTATATTCACAATTAAATAAATAATTCAAACCAAATTATAATTAAATTAAATAAGACCATCTACCATATATATTAAAAGAAAAAATAAAGTGACACATGTCATCACTTCATTAATTTTGGATATTTGTCAACTTATCATTCTCTCAATTCCACACGACGACTTCATATTTATCTATGTGGCAATCATATGTACAAAATTAAAAGATAACAAATTTAATGAATATTATAAAAGATAAAATATAATCCAAAAAATAAAGGGTTTGCTCACAATTAGTTTGAAAAAGTCTATGCTGATCAAATCTTTTAATTTGTGATACTAAAATTTTATCTTTGGATAAATCATGTGTAACACACGGGTATTATTCTAGTAAAATAATAAAATAATACATATTAAAACAAAATACATTGTATATAATATAGAAACAATACACGAATAGAAAAACACAATTTAAATTTCGATCAAATACATTGAAAACACATTGAAACAACATAACAACATTAAAAATATATAAAAACAACTCAGAAACAATACAAAAAGCAATACATGAACAAAAATAGCTTAAAAATAGGTAAAAATATGTATTAAAACATCGAATACAACATGAAAACAATAAATAAAAACAGAACAACATTAAAAACAACATAGAAACAATATATAAAACAAAATATGAACAAAAAAAAGCATAAAAAATGGGTAAAAGTTTGTATCAAAAAAATATTGAAACAACCAAGAAACAAAATAAACAACATAGAAACGAGTACGAAATAACAGAAATAACATAGAAAATAATTCACGAACAAAATAAAAAATCGAAAAAAACATAAAAATGTCCAAAAAAAAGTGTAGGAGCGTAAGAATATCCAAAAAAGAGCGAGGAGCGTATTTAATGTCTATTCTCTCAAAATGTTGGGTATTTTTGGAATTAACTCTAAATATTATTTGTTAGTGTTTTTTATGGGGCTCAATATTTTTACATCACACCACACTTTAAATTAAAAAATTATGAAATACTTATACAAACATCAAATTACTTGAATTAGACTTATCTTTGAATATTATTAATTTATTATAAATAGAATAAAATTTATTATGGGCCAGGCGAAACCTCGGTCATGGGCTCAACCAACCAGACCACATATAAAGTTTGGTGAGCTTCATTTTTAGCGGTCGAAAAGAATCGACAAAGACAAGGCCCAAATGGCTCAAAGCCCAACAAGTTCGAATGACACGATCAAAAATGCATTTGTTGGGCTTAGCCACAAGCCACAAAACGATCCGATGAAAAATTCGTCATGACCCAATTTTTTCATTTGGTCCGTTTGGGCTAGCTAGGTCATGCTGACCCAATCCGTCCCATTGGCACCTCTAACTGTAACCTTGAATAATACGCAGTCATTTCACAGATGTAGTCATTTTGTTTTGTTGTAGGCGACTCAAACTTTGTACGCTTGTATCTCCATCCTTTGCTGTATAAATTATTTCTAACCACTTGAGTCATTTATAAGTATATGTAATTAAATCCGACCCGTTTTTTTCTTTTACAACAAAGAGGTATCTCCCACATGGCTAGTGACACAAAATCCATACTAAATTCTATTTACATGGGACATCTCATTCACTAGGGATCGGATGGTCCTAATGCACAATTGAGTACAATTTTTTATTATTATTTATACAGCCAATTTATATAAACTTATTTTTAACTATTATACTTATATAGTTTGATGGTAATTTATTTAGAAAACTTAGAAAAATTAAAAAATATTACAATCTTTTGTTGCATTAACTTCATTTGCAAATTGCAACACATCTTTGAAAATATCTATAACCCCCCCCACCCCCCAAAAGTCCCCCACTGCTCCCAACCAACCGCCTTCTATATTTTATTCTCTCACTCTACAGTTGCCTGTTAACTCTCTCTCTTATTTCTTATTCCTCGCCTCTCTCCCCTCCCGTAAACCCTAACAAAAACCCTCCACTCGTTAGGGTTTATTATTTCCTCATTTTCACTCTTCTCCTCGACTATTTTTTTCCTTGGAAAAGAAGAAAAATGGGCAGCCTCCTTTTGATCAGGAGATCATCTTCATCATCATCTAAGAGATTCGTTCTCACTGCCCTCAGTCATTTCTTCTCTGAGAAACCACCCACAGTTTCGTCAAATGCCCTTCTTTCTTCGCGTATTCACACCTGTGCCACTGGATCAGCTCTGCCCGGACCTTCGCCGGTGCTTGGACTGACGAAGGGTTTTCATTCGAGTCGAGCTTTGCGGGCTGGCTTTGCGGTGGCTGATTATTCTGATGCCGACGAGAAAAGGGCTTCAAGTGGGCCCTCCGATGAAGGGCTTGAGATTTCGAAGCTTGGGATTTCGCAAGAGATCGTCGGGGCCTTGGCGCGAAAGGGTATCGAAAAGCTTTTCCCAATTCAGGTATAATCCTAGAAAGAAAGAATAAATTAAAATCATTTCCATTTTATGTGAATTCTATGTAGGTGATTAACTTTTTGACGGCTTTTTATGTGCATATGTAAAGGTAATGATTCTGGCGCACCATTTTTTTGTGCGCTTGTACATTACTTTCTATTTTGGAGCTATATTGTCGACCATTTATGACGTGACTGCTGAAGTTTTACACAACTGTGCGCAATAGTGAGTCTATTGATTTCCTAGTTGGAAGTCAGGAATAAAAACGAGAAGAAGGTCAAGGTTTAAGCTGAAAAAGTTGTCTATAGGAAATTGTTGATGCATTGATAGATATTTGATACAACACAGGAATTGTGTGTGTGTTCTGTGTATGAAGAGAAGATTTACATTTTCAGTTACTCTGCTGGTTTTAGATTATCTTCTCATGTTGATCCGGTGTATTTCATGAATTTGATTTTCTTTGTGATGAAAGTAATTTTTGCAATTGCAGAGGGCGGTTTTGGAACCGGCCATGCAGGGTCGTGACATGATAGGGCGAGCTAGAACAGGAACGGGAAGACACTAGCTTTTGGGATCCCTATCATGGATAAAATCATTAAGTTCAATGAGAAGCATGGGTAAGCTATCTTCACTCTTATTTTCGACCATCTCCCTACTTGAATAGTCATTGAGAATGATGGGTTGTTAAGCTGAAATTGCTGTTTGTTTTTATCATTCAGGCAGGGCAGGAATCCTTTGGCACTTATTTTGGCCCCAACGAGAGAACTTGCTAAACAAGTGGACAAAGAATTTGCTGAGTCTGCCCCAAAGTTGGATACCCTATGTGTTTATGGGGGTGTTCCAATATCTCGCCAAATGAGTACTCTTGACCATGGTGTTGATGTGATTGTCGGCACTCCTGGCCGTGTCATTGATTTGATTAAGCGTGGTTCCTTGAATTTGTCGGAAGTGCAATTTGTTGTCCTTGATGAAGCTGATCAGATGCTTAATGTGGGATTTGCTGAAGATGTTGAGGTTATCTTGGGATATATAAAACAAAAGCATCAGACAATGATGTTTTCAGCTACAATGCCAAATTGGATAGTGAGACTTACTCAGAAGTTCTTAAAAAATCCAGTTACCATTGACCTTGTGAGATACAGACCTTGTGCTTATACACTTTATGCTTTGATATTTTTTTTTTCTTTGAACAAGATATTGTGCTTTTATATAATCCCTAACAGTGATTTCTTCCATGAGTTTATTGACTTCAATTATGTACTGTAGGTGGGAGAATCTGATCAGAAATTAGCTGATGGGATTTCCTTATATTCAATTGCATCAGACATGCGGAGAAACCAGCAATTATTGGAGCTCTGATAACAGTATGAATTTAGAGCTTCAAAATTTGCTATGTTCAACTGTATTTGTAGTCTTGTTCTTGCATTTTGTTCTATGTTTTTAATATAATCTTATTGAATACATCAATCTTCTGAATGGAACACCATGGTCTATTTGTTATCAGGAGCATGCAAAAGGAGGTAAATGTATTGTATTTACTCAAACAAAACGTGATGCTGATCGATTGGCATATGCTATGCAAAGGAGCTTTAAGTGTGAAGCGCTGCATGGTGATATCACACAGAACCAAAGGGAGAGAACTCTGTCTGCTTTTCGAGATGGGCGGTTCAATGTTTTAGTTGCTACTGATGTAGCTGCCCGTGGCCTGGACGTACCAAATGTTGATCTGGTGATTCTTCTTATATATGTATTCTTTACGTGCTTATACACTTTATGCTTTGATATTTTTTTCTTTGAACAAGATATTGTGCTTTTATATAATCCCTAACAGTGATTTCTTCCATGAGTTTATTGACTTCAATTATGTACTGTAGGTGGGAGAATCTGATCAGAAATTAGCTGATGGGATTTCCTTATATTCAATTGCATCAGACATGCGGGAGAAACCAGCAATTATTGGAGCTCTGATAACAGTATGAATTTAGAGCTTCAAAATTTGCTATGTTCAACTGTATTTGTAGTCTTGTTCTTGCATTTTGTTCTATGTTTTTAATATAATCTTATTGAATACATCAATCTTCTGAATGGAACACCATGGTCTATTTGTTATCAGGAGCATGCAAAAGGAGGTAAATGTATTGTATTTACTCAAACAAAACGTGATGCTGATCGATTGGCATATGCTATGCAAAGGAGCTTTAAGTGTGAAGCGCTGCATGGTGATATCACACAGAACCAAAGGGAGAGAACTCTGTCTGCTTTTCGAGATGGGCGGTTCAATGTTTTAGTTGCTACTGATGTAGCTGCCCGTGGCCTGGACGTACCAAATGTTGATCTGGTGATTCTTCTTATATATGTATTCTTTACGTGCTTGTCTTTCCGATGCATTCATAACTATAATAATGGGATACTGTAGGAGATAATAGTTGATCAAGTGCCAATGTGCTATGTTCCTTTTCTCTACTATCTAAAATAAATTATTATCGACCACTTAGCTGTATAAAATATTATCTGAAACCGGTGGTATGTTTTGCCTGTTTTGAAGTTTCGTCTTGCACAGGCTCTTTAATACCTAGTCAGTTCATGTATACCGTAATACCATTTTTAGAACACATTGGCACCGTTGATTGATGACAGGGAAGGTCATTGTCATAAGAATGTCAAATGGATCCATGTTTGTGGCTGTTATTGCAAGTAGTCAGCTCAGATCTTTGTTATTGACCCATCTAATGTCGATGGGGTTTCAAAATTTAGGTTTTTAATCATTTACAACGCAGGAATGTTTCTAGCATGCTAGAGCAAACTTAATATTGACATTGCTTTTTGTAGAACTTTTATTTGCCCTTACTTCTAATTCTGTGATTTGGTTTAACCTGGGTACTTTATTCTGCTCAGGTGATACATTATGAACTTCCAAACTCTTCAGAGATTTTCGTTCATCGATCTGGCCGAACAGGTCGTGCTGGGAAGAAGGGTAGTGCAATTCTTATGTATTCAACCCACCAATATAGGGAGATTAAGTCTATTGAACGTGAAGTAGGATGTCGATTTACCGAGGTAAGTTTGCAATCTTATACTCTGCTATAGTGTTGCTGAAATGTTCTTTAGTATGTTTTGAATTTATGAAATCTTTTGCCCTGTTTCATAATTCTATAATTGCAATGTAGTGAGGCTGTTGAATAACGAGTCCAGCAAAAAGAACCATAGTTTCATATCAACTATCTGACACGCAACAATGCAGATGGATTAGTTTCTATTATTTTTCTTGTTTTGTGTGAAGTTATAGAAAACTAAATTGTTTATAATTTTCCTGGTTTTAGCTCCCGAAGATAGCTGTTGAAGCTGGGGCCTTAGACATGATTGGTGGCATGGAACAGGGTGGTCGTTTCGGCTCTAGTGGAGGTATGGGAGGTGGTCGTTTTGGTGATTCTGGGTTTGGACGTTCTGGTGGTTTTGGTGATTCTGGTTTTGGACGTTCTGGCGGTTTTGGTAATTCTAGGGGTGGTCGTTCTGGTGGGTATGGAAGTTCAGGGGGTGGTCGTTCTGGTGGGTATGGAAGTTCAGGTGGTGGATTTGGAGGACAGGGTTCAAGTCGGTCGGGCAATTTTGGTGGTTTTGGTTCTGGCCGATCAGGTGGTTTTGGAGACCTGGGCGGTCCAGTTAGGAACAGTGGTCGCTCAAGTGGTTTTGGGGATTTCGGTTCTGATCGTCAATCTGGTCAAAGTTCTCGTTCAACTCGTTTTGGTGGTTCTGATGATGACAATAATTTTGATAAGAGGAGTACAGGGAGGAAATTTTTCTGAAGCTAGTGAAGGTGATTTTTTTATTTTCTGTTTCAAGAACTATTAGCTCGACATTATTTATTATGAAATGTAGTTGATATAGTTGGTTGCACTTGGCTCTGTGCACATTACATATGTTTATTCCTGAATACAACTTGTCTATTCATAGTCTGCTGTTGGTGTTACTTTACCAATCTCATCTGGTATATTTTTGTTTCCTCAAGGTTTGTTTGGAAATTTTGTTTTTAGGTTATGTTTGTCAAGCTAAGATTGGTTGGATTTCAAATGAAAATATTTCGCTGTAAGCACGTATCATTTGCTTATAAATTTTAAAGCTACATCTACTCTCATGCTATACATTTATTGCCACGAAAAACCAGAAATTCATTAGGGCATGTATATTAGATATTTAGCATTTATGATTTTGCATTCAACCCTTGATTTGGTTTGAAATCAACTTAAAACATATGTTGATCAGAGTCTGTTACCTAGCTTACTCATGACTGCTAAAGCCAGTTATAAGAAGTGCTTAATATTTAGGGTTAATTACAAAAACTACTCCTGAGGTTTAGCTTAATTGCACAAAAAAACAGTTATCATCAAAATTACCAAAAAAAAAACCCTTGATATTTGTTTCTATTTTACAAAATACACCTCAATTATGAATCTCTCATTTTTCTGTTTCTGCCTCACTAACATTTTCTTCATTTGATCTCTCCTGCTGATGGCTTGCAACTTTGGATTGTTTCAGCATTAGACGGCATTCTCTGTAGCAGAGATGTGAAGATAGTGAAAAGATATCTCTTGTCGAGGACAATAAGGTTTTATCAGGCAATTTTCAAGCTGACGTCCACTCAAGTGTCTGCTTCTGGGTTCAAAGAATCGAAAACCTGGATGATATGTTCGTGTATCTTTCGTGAAGATCAAAAGATCAATTTAGGGATTAAGCACCATGCTTGAGGTGCTGTTTAGAATACTCTAGTATATGTAATTTATTATCCTTTTCTTGACAGTTATCTGCTCGTGTTCATAGTTTGCTGAGTTAAAGCTTGGAATGATATCTAGATACGAGGGATGATTCTTTGCTTCAAAGTATTTCACGGAGAATGCTGTATGTGATAACCTTTTGACAACATACATTATACTGAGATGCACTTTGCTCTGCATTCTATATGTATAAATCAGCAATAGGCTATAATCTATATGCATTTGGTGCATGAAGACATAATAATTTGTTATCTATTATTTTTTAAGTAGTTGGTAATTTTTGCCTTTTTCTGAATAATGTAGCAGAAATCAGATTTGAAGTGATGTTTCTATTATTCTCCTCATCTCGTCTTTTTCTTTTTATTAATTTGATATTTGTAAGAGCGATGATGGAGGGAGTAGACACTAGACGCTGGAAATTATTCCATGCTGCACCTAGCGTAGGTTTATTATGGATGTATAAATTATAATAATTCACATACAATTATACAGTTTGGTGTGCATTGTTTACATATGTTTGGTAGATACTACACACAATGTGGGATCTCTAGGAGTAGGTAGACGCACATGGTTGCAGTTTTTGCCTTGTAATTTACATTTGAGTATTGCAAATGTGATTTTTAATTGGTTCATTTGTATTTTTTTAACATCATTATGATCCACTGACTCATTGTTATAATACAACGAATCAGATTTGAAGAGAAGATTAGAGAGCAGTTAATTCAACTTGCAATACATAAATAAAAGGAATAATTACAACATAACGAAAAAAACAAGAGAAGTTTCAAAATAGTAGAAATTTTCTTGAGTTTTAATTTCGTTTTACATTTTGCTTTAATTTATAGTTGAACTTACAAAATTTGTTGATATCATCAAATATTTTACAACAGTGGCAATTATCTTCGAACAATATCTAAATCTTCTATTGCAATTATATATTGTTTTTTGTATTGCATATAACACACATAATTCATGTATATAATATATTTTTTTTCAAATATGCAGTGCTATTAATCACAGATACAACATTGTATTATATACAATGGAGTGGGGAAATATAATTGGGACCCTCAATCCACATGACATGGAGATTACAACCTCAAGACAATACACGTGGCACCAATTACAGCCTCTACCACCTTATCCTTCCATCATGAAAATCTAATCCTCACAATATCCAAACAAAATCCCAAAAACCAACCATTCACATTCACATATCACACACACTACACACACTGATTAAACTCATCAAAATCAAGAATATCACCAAACAAAGGTACCAAAAAAGGGGTGACAGAGTGATTGAATTATTATCAGGAAATGGCTTCAACTGCATGCTTCTTGCACCACCATGCAGCAATCACCAGCCCAGCTGCCGCAAGAACAGCATCTAACCGCTATGTACCATCTTTGAAGCCTAGCGTACTAGTCTGCAGAGCCCAGAAACAGGCTGAAACCCAAGAACCAGACGGCGGCTCAGCCGTGGTGTCCCGGAGATTGGCTCTCACTGTTCTAATTGGGGCTGCTGCTGTTGGCTCTAAGGTCTCACCAGCTGATGCTGCTTATGGAGAATCTGGTATTCAGACCCCCACTTCTTAATACTTATTGATTTATGGGATGATTACAAAAACTACCCTGAGGTTTGGCTTAATTACTAAAAAAACCCAAAGATGTTTGAAAATTAAGAAAAACCCATTAAGGTTTGATTATGTGTTAAATGTAAGATATGGATTTGATAAAATCTGATGTGTAAATAGTTATGCAGTGATGGTTATTGGTCTCAAGAGGAAAGAGTTGTAAGTGAAATTTATAGAGACAATAGTAGATAGTAGTAGAATGTATAATATTTGTAGCTGAAAAATGGTATAAAACAAGAAAATGCTTTGTGAGATAGTGGAATGGTTTTCTACTATAAATATTAGGGAAAATTACAAAATTTACCGCTGAATTTGAATTAATTACAGAAAAACTTAGATATGTTTGAAAATTATTCAAACACCTTGAAGTTTGATTCCGTATTTAAACGTAAGGGGGTAATGACAATATTTTTACAAATGTGAGGGGGTGTATGAAATAGTTTTGCTTATAAAAGGGGTAAAGTGCAATACTGAATCAAATCTCGGTTTTTTTTTTTGTTTTCTTTTCGAAAACTCTTTCAAAAACTCCTGTTTTTTTGTTATTAAACTAAACTTCAAGGATAGTTTTTGTAATTATCCCTGAATATTATACATTCTACTACATACTACCTACCACTTTCTCTATAAACTCCACATACAAAACCAATAACCATCACTACATAACTATTTTCGCAACATATTCCGACAGGATTACAATAATAACAATGTGAAGAAAAAGTATCATGGTACTCAATTTTTACTCTGTAGCTCAAGTTTACCATACAATTAGTTGTTGTGATGTTTGTTGCTCTTAGAACTACATGCTATACTTTATCTCTTTAGTGGACGCAAGAAAGTATCATAGATGAGGATTTAATCTATATGTATAAAGCTGGTCATATAAAATCATAAATTTGAATGGTGATAAATGCAGCCAACATCTTTGGGAAGCCGAAAACGAACACGGAGTTCAAGATTTACACTGGGGATGGATTCAAGCTGTCTGTCCCCTCGAAGTGGAACCCGAGCAACGAAGTTGAGTTCCCCGGTCAGGTCCTGAGATATGAGGACAACTTCGATGCCACGAGTAATCTTTCTGTCACAATCACCCCTACTGACAAGAAATCCATCACTGACTATGGTTCCCCTGAGGACTTCCTGTCTAAAGTAAATATATAATCTCTCAAGTACTTAGATTAGTTAGAAGGTAATCGAGAAGTTCTGAGTGTTAATCTTGTTTCTTGTTCACAATTTGCAGGTGGATTATTTGCTGGGAAAACAGGCCTACTTTGGTAAAACTGATGCAGAGGTGAATCACCTATACCATCTGCATACATATATAATAAATAGGGATAATTACAAACATTACACTTGAGGTTTAGTCTATTTACAAAAAAAAAAAAAAAAAACAGTTACTTTTCAAAATTACAAATACCCCTTTGATATTTGTTTCTATTTTGGAAATTGCACCATCAGAAGGGGGTATTTGTTAGGTAAATGTAAACCTTAGGAAGTTTGTAATTAGGCTAACCTCAGGGTTTTATAATTATCCTTAATATTCCTACTGTTTTTAAGAATACTTATTACTACAAAAATCTTTCATATAGAGTCCTCTATTTCAATTTGGTGTTTCATCTCGTATTGCACATCTCAAATGCACACCGGTGGCATGAATATATAATAGGGTTATTTAAAAATAAACTACCCCTTAGGTTTCACATAAATACAAAAAAATCCAATTATCTTTCAAAATTACAAATACAGCCTAACTTTTGTTTTTAGCTCACAAAATTATGCCGTGAAGAGAGGTATTTGTTAGGTAATATAAACCTCAAGGAGGTATTTGTAATTTTAAAAGATAACTGGAGTGTTTTGTAATTAGCCCAAACCTCCTGGGGCAGAAACAATTTCTTCATAACAATTTTTCTTGACATGAAAACTGAAAACTGTGTAGGGTGGATTCGACTCCGGGGCGGTGGCAACTGCAAACATATTGGAGACAGCGACCCCTGTGGTTAATGGAACACAGTATTACTTCTTGTCCGTGTTGACGAGAACGGCCGACGGAGACGAAGGTGGCAAACACCAGCTGATATCGGCCACGGTGAAGGACGGAAAGCTGTACATCTGCAAAGCACAAGCTGGAGATAAGAGATGGTTTAAGGGTGCAAGGAAGTTTGTTGAGAATGCAGCAACTTCTTTCAGTGTTGCTTAAAGGAGATGATAATATGAGGATGTTTGTATGTAATTTTTTTTAACCTATAAAAGTTATGACAATTGATCCACCATTGAGTTTGTTTGAACTTTTCCACCCCACCTAAGTGTTAGTGATGTCATGTCCAAAGAAGTTATTGTGGATATTATGCTTTTTTTTTGCCCAAAAATAATTCCATATCATGCAAGGTATCCTATTTCCCGTAATGTGCCATATGGTGTTTCAATTCATCAAGTGAATACCACGTATATAAAATGATGTCATTGTTGTACACATCGCATTGCACTCATCTAGTGTGCTGAAAAATAAAATTGTTTTAAACATTTGAATAAGAAAATAAAAAAGAATGAAAGATGAAACATAAATCACATATTAATTAAGTCCTCTCGGAAATTTCCTAAATATGAGCCTTATGAATAACATGGAATCAGGTTTGATTATGATCCTATTCCATTCCACAAATGGAGAGTTCGACACATTTGGGATCTTTTTTTGGTAATTGGATGCAGTTACTATTTCATAATCTGACATGTAAAGAATTAAAACTTTTAAAGGGTAATTGTAATGTTTCTATAAATATAAGGGGAATTTGAAATATTTTTGCTTATGAGGGGGAAATGTAAAATGAAATCAAACCCTAATGAGATTTTTGTAATTTTCAAAACATCACGGTACAATCTTTAAAAACCTCTGAATTTTTCCACAATTAGTCCAAATCTCAAACTAAATTCTTATGAGGCTTGAACTTGACTGTACATCTAATAAGTAGCCTTGTTCTTAAAGCCAAATAGAGTAGAACAAAGCCACGTAGAAATGGAGTATTTTAGACTCACCAAACAATTTGGTTAAGCCATCAGGTTAGTATTGAACTCCTGATAGAGAAAACCCGACATGAAGAGGATTTTCGAGCAAAGTTCACTGTTTCGGAAATATGAGTGGAAGCAACAAGAATAATTCTAGTGGAACAAGAATAATACCACACAACTTATTGCACAATATACTGTGGCCACAAAATAGTTCATTCTGATCTTCCATCTAAAATCCCAATTTTGTTCATGCTATTTCATAAACTTGCTTCAGAATTACAGATTTGAAGCCCACAATGTGTACAACAATAACAAATATAATAACCACTCAGAAAATCTTAAATGTCTTCCACAGATATGATCAAGCCCCTGTAGAATTGGAATGGAAACTCATAATTCCTGCATAACTACAAATCATGTTTAGTTTACAACCTTGCATGGTTACAGAGAAGGGTTGTGAAATGAGTGCTAAGGCAGAAAATATAGCAAAACCGGACTTAATTAGTTGATAATAATCGTATTTCAACTCATCGAACTGTCAAATCACGCCCGGTAAATCCTGATATTCCAGGATGTAATGCTGCTTAAGTTAATAATCAAGTGTATACTAGCAAGTAACTTGAGTACAGTTTTTATTCAAAAAGAATGGATAGTGTATTCAACCGCTTTATCCATCACTTTTCCCTACTGCAAAATTTGAAATGAAAACTCTGATGATCTAATTGTCGGCAACCTCAATGAGGGTTGGCTCATAATCAGCAGGTGCCTCAAATCCATGTAAGTTCATGACGGTTGCAGCCACATTGGCCAGCCCACCATCAGGAACGTCTTTGCGGAATCTCACACCAGGTGCCAGCCCAGGCCCACCAATTGCAATAGGAACCTAACAAAGGTTAAACATATCTGAATCAGAAATCACTCAAACATTTGATTCACAACAAATTTTACAACCTGAAAGCTCTTGAAGTTTAGAGAGAGTTATCCGTAAACTCATGATTAGTTTGGTTACATGAAAGATGAGTGTGCTTAGCTGGGGAAAGGTTGGGAATGGTTACGCAAATTTGTGATCTTCACATTTACACAATTAAAAGGAGCCCATTATCTTACTTCAATGGCACTAACTGGAAGCCAGATATAAACGTCTAAGATATAATAAAAAGGTGTTTTACGAAAAGAAAACACTTCAGGTATGGTTGTTTCACCTTTAGTTTCGCTCTTTCTATTTTTGGACAGAATCGTGTGAAAATTTTTTTTGGGAAAAAATAACAATGAATTTTCAGAGTGTGGAATTGGATGTTGGATTAAAATGTAACAATGAGAGTTGATGATGGTTTCTTTAATAAATAGTGATTGAATGTGACAGTAAAAGTTATAGAGAGTGACTAGTGTATTTAAGATATGAAAGTGTAATGATAATAGTGGATATGGTGTATTTTTAGTAACACTATAATTTGATATGATTGATGAAGGGAAAAGTGTAAATGAGTGAATAGAGTATTTTTCGAAAATTTTCATGCCGAGACAAGAAGAATTTGAGCGGAAATTTTACAAAACTGGTTCACAGGCAAGGCAAGCACATCCTTCTGCACTATACATACCTTCATCCACAATTGTAGAAGGAGAAATAATAATAGAACTCTACAAACATTGATTTTCGTATAACATGGTGGTTTGTGTATAGACTCCATGCAATCCATAGTGACAAACACTAATTAAAACCAGTGAAAAGAGTGGTAAGAAAATCTGCATGAAACACTGAGTCACGCAATTTTGACATGGCTCAGGAAATTTATATAACCAATTAAGCAACCTATTTTAACTACCACACATGTTTTAGGTCAAGAATGACACATGAACGAAGAACTACTTACAGGTTCAAGTGTGTGAGAAGTAAGTATTTGTATTTTGCCATTCTTGTCGAGAAGAGGATCGCCTTTCTTGTTCCTTTTTACCATGTCCTCAGCATTTCCATGATCAGCAGTCACAACGTATATTCCACCCACTTGCTCTATTGCATCAAGTATCATCTACCGAAAAATCAATACAATTAGTGAATCATCCCAAATGGTTCCAGCTAAATTATGAAAATTGTGGTAAAATTATGACCTGATGACTATTCAGTCAACCAATATAATGAATAGGGTCCATCATACATGAACAGCATATATGCAAACTTATTATAAGCATGTTCTAAGTTACAATATATGATGATGTACCTTCGAGATGATTAGGAACCAAACAGCATGTCACAGGCTGGACATTGCCACATTGGATTGATTAAATAAATTGTAGGCACTAAATCATTTCCAAACTTAATCAGTGCCTACCATTTACGAAGTACTGTTTCAAAGCTAAAAAGATATGAACAACTTCAACGCATTCCACAGGACCAGAAATATGAAAAAATGCAGGATTGATAGTCCTACGTCCAGCTGCATTTTAGTGGATGATCAATGTTCATAACAACTACTAATATGTTGAGCTTCTAAAGCTTTTCTGTTATGACTAACAAGCACATCAGCTTTGTGTAAGAAGAAATGAAGGAAAACAAGGCATCTAGCCAAACTAGTGCGTACTAGCAATAAATTCTTCACTATTGAGTTGTTCAGGGGAAAATAATTAAAAGGGTTACCATACTTGCAGAATCACATACTTCGAAAATATAAAAGGTTTATTATACTGAATTCTTTAGCAGATTTCTGATACTATTCACATTTCTTGTTCAACAGAAGTCATTTTGCATTCACTAAACCTAATGGTTACCAGGTATGCACAAGGTCAGTCCAACAAAATAATATGCTTAGGCAAAGAATTACAATGTCAGAATTAAAATTACCTTGACGGCTTCATCAGCAGCCTTACAAGCCACAACTGTTGCTTCAATATCACCAGTGTGTCCCACCATGTCACCATTGGGTAGGTTAACACGTACCTTTAAAGTGAAAAACGTCATTAAAACAAATGATTCATTTTTGTCTGTTCTTCCTCAACTAAGAATCACAAACACAAGATATTGTTGGATTACCTGGTCAAATTTGCCGCTAAGTATGGCATCCCTTGCCTTTTCAGCAATTTCCACTGCTTTCATCTTCGGCTGGACATTAAAGGTAATGCCACTATCACTTGGAATCTCAACATATTCTTCCATTTGTGGGTTAAAGTATCCTGAGCGGTTTCCATTCCAGAAAAATGTGACATGGCCAAATTTAACTGTTTCACTGCAAAACACCATGGCAAATATCTAAAATGAGCATCTTCATAAAAAAAATCTAAAATGAGTATGAGGTCAAAAAGGAAGCTGGTTTATGTGATAAAAGATCTGAATTTAACAGTAATTAAGATTCTGAAAAACAAAAGTTTCACTGCACAACACAATGGCAAATATCTAAGTTGAGCATGAGACCAAGAAAGAAGCTAGTCCACGTGATAAAAGCTAACTAATACTCTCCAAAACAAAAGTTTGGGATGTTTTGAAAAGTCAATAAACAAAACTGACAAAATCAATATAATTTGAAATTTCTGAAAGTGTTTCCCTCAAAAAAAAAAAAAAAATTCTGAAAGTGTTACATATCCTTCGATCAAGCAGGAATATGTGTACATCAGTGCATGCATTTTGTCGAACACGAGGGTGAGCAAGCACATTAGTCAGCATGAGACCACAGGAAATTGAAGTCATTGCTGCAGAAATCAACTAACTAAAAAATTAAGTAAATGCTCAATCAGGTTTTAGCCTCTGAAGTTCTTTTCTCATTAGACACCTCAAATTTTGGTAAAGGGAAATGATATAGCAAGGAACCAATTAGCAGAATTTTTTTATATATGACACAGAACTCAACGGATTAGTTTTTTTGACCAACTTACCTACAAGCAAAAGTACGGACACCATTATACACCAAGTATTCTCCTGACGTTCTTTCAATTTCGGGAGGAGAAACAAGGTAGCGACTGGGAAGTTTAAGTTCACCATCGTACTGGAGCATTCCAGCATAACGGATTTTAGGGAATCGAACTCGATCGAATTTATCAAAGTCCTCATACTCAAGTGCCTTGGCAAGCATTGTCATACGATCAGCCCGAAAGTTGAAAGTTACAACAGCATCACCATCGACAATTGGCCCCACAGCCTTCCCACTTTCATCGACGATAACAAAGGGGGGTAAGTATTGGTCATTGGTATTAGGAATCTCTCTCAGCTTTTTGACAGCTTCAACAGGACACTTAAACTTGTGTGGTGCTTCTCCGAGCACTTGGGCATCCCATCCTCGTTTTACAACTTCCCAATCATTCTGGAAATATAGAGAAAGATATCAATGCATTAGAAAGTTAGTTGTATGAAAACTTATACAAGTTATGAAATCACGATATGTGGTCAGAAGGCAATTTGGAGACATGGTACAACATTGATAAGCAAGTCTAAAACAAATCATATTCTTTTCTTGATTCATAATGCTTAACATTGATGATTGATACCTATGGAGATAGCCCTTATTAAAGCAATTAAAAACACAATGTGAAAAATCGAAAGTGCAAATGTGATTCTTGTATATAATACATGGTTGCCAAGCAAGTATTAACACATGAAATCATGCCACACAAGATAATCCGTGTCAGCTGCAGCCAACGTTGAAGACTACTGTTATACGAGCTAAAAATCGCGTATTCCTAAGAGTACCATACACAAAAGTTCAGAAGAATAACAATCTTATAACTGAAAACATGAATGGCTTACTTCATATCGATCCATTGTAACATACATGCGGCCTCCACCAGATGCAATCTGGCAATCAACACCTTTCTCACGTAGCTTTGCACAATCGTTTTCAAGAGTTTCAACAAAGCCTATACTGGATCCATCCAAAACGTCACGTCCATCCGTGAGAACATGAACACGAATTCTTTTAGCACCACGCTCACTAGCACCTTTAAGCAACAACTGAACCCAGCAATAACAAGTGCACGTAATCAGTTTTTTCATATGCAAAGACATATTTGCAGAAAAAGGAGAAGGATCAACAAAGTTAATATATTAATAAATAACTGAAGGAAAAAAGTATCTTCGCTGATTCTGGATTGATCAACAATATTATCATAAAATTAGAGAACTTAAATACCTGCAACTGATCGAGCCTAGAGTGGACACCTCCATCACTTAATAATCCAATGAGGTGTAGCGTTCCAGTTTCAAAAGATTCTTTAATGTAATTGAAACCTTCTCCATCGTAGATTTTACCAGTTTCAAGAGCACTATCAACGAGCTTAGCACTACATCCATAAACATATAAAAACGGTTAATCCATGATGGCTATATACTCTGATATCAGAAACTTAATTTCCAAGATTAGCCTTTCATCTCGACGTCAATGAGTTAACAATCAAACAAACGAACACAATGAAGCTCACCCTTGTGCATAAATCCTGCCAGCACCAAGAGCATTATGGCCAACCTCACTGTTGCCCATGTCATCATCTGTGGGCAGCCCCACCGCCTTACCATGGGCCTTCACCAATCTCCATTTATCAGGGGCACCCTTCACCAAAATATCCAACAAAAACAAATAAAAAAATTGAATCCCATATCCTCCTTCCCCCGAATAAAACCAAAACAAATTCACATAGATCCAAGAACCCAATAAATATTAAATTAAACATAGTAAAAAATTAGACAAAAATTAATAAAAAAGTTACATTTTTAAGTGAATCCATGGTGGGAGTCTCCGCCACATGGATGCAATTATACTGATTAGCTTTGGCCTCACCCCATCCATCCAAAACCACCATAGCTATGGTTTTCCCCTTTGGTAACTTCGGGTGATCCTTCAATTTCCATGAAAATCCAGAGCTACCCATCTCGGTTTTCTATCAATAGTTCAATAAAAGAATCAAATCTCGATTAGTGAAAGACAATCTAGATCAGATCTAAGGCATCCAATAACTTGCATGAACATACGTATAAATACATAAAGATATAAACATATATAGACACATGGAAAAGTAGAAAACCTTGTGTTGTTTTACGAACGAAGCTGTGCAGGCCAAAAGTTGGGAGTGAAAACAAATCAAGAATCGAATGGGCAAATTGAGATTAGGAGACTGCTATTTATTCAACCTGGAGAAAGGGGCGGGTTTGTTGGTGGTTTTATATATTTTTTTTGGGGGGTGGGTGGGTGGGAGACACGTGATATGCACGTGACAGTCTTGCTTTTTATTTTTTATGTTATTATTTTTATATTTATTTTTTAATTGAGATCTTTTGAGGAATATGCCAAGTGATGTCTTGATGAACAAGAACTTAGAAATAATGGTAAGTGGATTTGACGTTCCAATTATCTAGATAGCTTTTTCTTTTATTTCGAATACGGATTTTCGTATCATTACTTTTGGGTATATTAGATGATTTCAAAGACATAATCTATGAGACCGATTCTTTATATAAATAGAATTCAACAAAAACTCGAAACCATAATAGATACTTATAATTTTTGTGATTTATAGAACTTGTCTCATGAATTTAGGTCCATGAGATCTCTTATATATAAGACTAAAAATTTGTCTTGGGACTTGGAGATCACCGAAACCGAACCGATATCCGGACCGAAAAATCTCCGGACCGAAAATATCCGTTGACTTTTTGACTTTTCCCAAACCGTACCATCCGAAAAAATTTTTGACGTTCGAGATTTCTCAAATACCCTACCGAGAAGTCATAGAACCACTCCAACCGAGGACCCGAAGCTAGAACCGATTTTAAAGATTATATATAAATACATATAAATTATTTCTATTTTATTTATATTTGATATTTAATTAACTACAAATTATTTGAAATTAAATTAAATATAAAATATATTTCTAAAAAAAACCATAATAATGCAACTATTATGAATTTTAAAAAACTTTATTATTAATAATAAAATGAATCATTTGAAGTTAAAATTAGTTAAATAATTAGTAATTACACTTAAAAGATAAACATACTCGAACAAGTAATAGTACCGTATTATAACAATAAAAAATCATATTTTAATTTTTTACCACATCACATAAATTATAAATATAATTTTATTGATTATATTAAGTTGTTAAGTAGGAGATATTGAGATTATAAATCTATATAATTTTTTTATTTCATACTAATTTATCAAAATTGTTAGTTAATTATAATTAGTCTAAATCAATAGAAGGACAATTATCCAAACAATAGAATATTATCGTATTAGAGGTTATTAAATTTAGAATTTGGGATTGTCTTACCTATTATGATTTTAGCTTTTATTTTGACACTACACTAAAAAGAGATCAAATTATATACGTTTGATAATTTTTATATTGATTTTCTTTTCTTTTTTTTTTCAAATTTGCTTGTTTATTTATGACTAATCTCCGAATCTCCGTCCCGAACAAACCGAGCTGTACTGGTCCCATTAGAATCGAATCTCAGTGCCGAACCGTCCCGAACTTTCGGACGGAGATTTTTTTCTATGGTTCGATTCTCGGAGATTTTTTAGAATCTCCGAACTTGAACAGTTCGAGACTTCCAAATCTCCGAATCATCGCACTGCACACCCCTATATAAGACCATCTCTTGTTTTTTTTGTGATCGCTAATAGTGGAAGATATGATATAATAACCAATATAAGTGTAAACGAATCGAGTTGAGCCGAACATAGTATTGTTTAAACTTGTTTGAATTTTTATCGAGGATCAAAAATTGTGTTTGAGCTTGGTTTGATTACTAATCAAGTCGAACTTGAACGAGCTTTAGTCGAACCGAACATGAATCGAGCTCAAATATCTTGATATTTTTACACATGTTTTGTTCATTTTTTACTAATCCTCATTTTTGTATATTTTATTGAATGAAAAATTACTTTCAAACTTGGTTTGTTTTGTTAACGAACTAAGCTCAAACGAACGATCGATCTCGACTTGAATATCGAGTAGTTTATTGGTTTGATTTTCACCTTTAAATTTAGCCTTGTAAATAGTTATTAATATAAATAAGTGTATATTCTCTTCTTTATTTACCATCTCATTGTTTAATTAGTATTGTTGATTATAATCAAACACAACAAACTCGTCTACGATGATTTATATAAACACAGATCATTGAGAAGTATTTCATGACATAAATCGATAAATAATTAAATCTAATTAAGGAAAATTACAAAAATACCCCAGTGATTTGGGCTAATTACAAAAAAAAACCAGAGATGTTTGAAAATTACAATAAAACTTGAGGTTTGATTCCGTCTTACATTCCCCATCATAAGCCAAAAAAACATATCAAAAAACCCCCGATATTTATAAAAATTCTCTGATCATCCCCTTATATTTAACACATAATCAAACTTGACGGGGTTTTTGTAATTTTGAAATATCTCTAGGTTTTTTTTTTTTTTGTAATCAGCCTAAACCTCAGGGGTATTTTTGTAATTATCCCTATAATTAATTATCGCATATCAAAACCTACACACGAAACCTTTATAATCACAATTTTCCTCAATTCTATATTCTTCCTCATATAATACATCAGTGAACATAAAGTGATGCAAAAATTTAAATATCAATTATGTGCTTCATCATCTCAAAAATAAAATAAGCCAATGATTGATTATAAGTTGATGATAAGCAGTAGCAATCTGTAGCATTGACTTATTATATATTTTCTACACATAAAAAGCATGAATTATCAGTACTGATCACTTATTCTCCCGTGCTTAAGCACGCCAGCATGCATCATCTGCTCATGAAATAAGCTAATATGCTGCTCCGATTCATGCTTCCATGTTGAATTACTTAATAGTGTACTATGAGAATGGTAGTAATTAAGTATAAGTCAGATAATGAGAATCAGATAGTAGTTTAGTGGTTATAGACTTTCATGCCCAGACCAAAGAGGTATGCGTTTGATTCTCACATGCCCTTCCCCTACCAGAATTTGTACTTTAAAAAAAAAAAGTATAAGCCAGATAATTTGATAGCACACGCGTGTGTAATTAATTGTATACCGATAATTAAACAATGTTGTGGAATTCCCTGGGTTTTCAACCATTTAGGCATTACAACAACAACTAATCTCTAATTGGATAATTTTCTTGGATTTGACTTATTGAATTTCTATCATAATGATGACCTAATGGACTAAGGATTGAATGCTAAAATTAAATTAACTACAATAAAAATTTTAAATCGATGTTCAGCTTAACCTAATGGCTAATATAACTTATTTTCTTAAAAAAAAAATTAGTTTTGAATGTCACAAAGAAAAGAATCCTTGCGCTTCCTCAAAAAAAAAAAAAAAAAGAATCCTTGCGAACTTTTAATTGCTTTTTTAAGAAAGTGTTTGCAAATGGTCAAAGATTAATATTCATTTAGATGTAAAGAAGATTGCTCATAAGATGAGCAATAGAATGGCGTTCGATGTTGCTAATATGACAATTGCGAAAACATCTTTTTATTGATGAATCTCTTTGATTATTGCTCTTTTTATTTTGTTAGTAGATGTATGAACCAATCTTGTAATAGATTAGCTTTATTTGCTTTTGAGGGTGAAGTCTCTCATGAATGGCTCTCTCATTTTGCTTTATGGATTTAGTCTCTTTCGTAAGATGTAGTGATCAGTTGGTCAAAGGTGATGTAAGTTCGATCTGTTGTTGAGGTTATAAAATTCCACCATTTCGAAAAAAGTGTTTGCAAAAAAAAAATTATTTAAAGAAATTGATTTATTGTGTTAGAAAAGACAATAGTTTTTTTTAATAAGAAACATAATTATATTAATTAATTCAAACTAGCAATCTATCGATAGAAGACATAAATAAATCTGTTAAAAACCATAAAAGATGACCTATGAAAAAGTTCATAGCATCTAGGTTAATAACAAAAATCGACTTAAAACCTACAATTTTAAAAATTTTATAGTGTCTATAATGCATATGATTCCGGATCTCGCAAACCGTTGACGACCATAATCCGATTTGTTATCTCTTTCGGATCTTGCTCGTCGAATTTGCACAAGAAAAAGCATCCCACCAAAACGGTGATAAACCAAATGTTCACTGGGGCGAAATTACAAACAAGAAAACAAATAAATAATCTAGATCTATGTAAAAAAACACTTATTTAGAAAACTAAATTAATAAAAAGATGTAGATGCGGTGATTTGATGCCAAAAATTACCCCCTAACAATGGAGCAAGAAAAAAATCAAGACACAAGTAGAAATAAAGTTGGATAGTGATTTTTATGCCAAGAAAATCAGAAGTTAAAAGCAAAGTTAAAGTTTCAATTGGTTGGCAAAAGGCAGTTACAAATTAGCTTTTTTTCCGAATAAAATGACAAAAGTAAGGAGTAAAAGAGTGCCCCCTCAATTCTAATAATTTTTAGGGTGAAAATATCAACTTCTATTTAGTGAATACAAGCACCCCACCGTTACTTTACATTTTCATTAGATGAAGTAAAATTAAATTTGAAATTTGACATTTAACATAACTTAAAAAAATAAGAATATTGAAAGAATTTATTTGAGATATGTCACATTTTAATATGGTAAAGTCTTAGAAAAAATTAATTGTACAAAAAGAAAAAGGAAAATCATCTTTATGAAATTGTGGTTAGCCGAAAGCTACATTGCCCAAATTTGAAAACGTTGGTTCTTGCTAGTTGCTAGCCGCTAGGGGATCCAAATTTGGTACAATATGGGCTTCAAATATTAGGCTCACACAATTGGGTATTGGGCTGTCCAAGAGCTTTTATTGCGCCATCATGTCTATAAATTATAATAAGGTGAAATGGATTCTACATTTTTCTAAACCATCAACGAGTCGAGTATGATTATTGGATTTGATCTATTTAATATACCAGAGGATTGCTACTGATTTTTTTTTAAATCTCTTACTTAAAATTAATTATAATTTAAATGTCAAAAGGATTTTTTGTGGGAGCAAAATCAGTATCATAATTAGTTCATAACTTCGCAGTATGGACCTTTTATTTCTAGGATATTTCTTCCACCAATAAATGATTGATGATAATTTTTTTTTGGTTTGGTCCAAAAGGCACTATGTGTAATATACTTATTCAGTAGAGTGATTAAATTTTTAAATACATCATAATATAACATGCTCATTAAACCAACCACCAATTACTAATTAATTAAAATTAGAGATATCAATAAGGCCGGTCCGTAAATTACCTAGCCCTAAGAGGCCCTAACCCTTAAGGGCTAGGGCTAAAAAGCCACGAACTTATACGGCTTGTTTGGGATCAAATATTACCCATGAAAAGGTGGTATATCATGAATAATATCATGTTTGGCATTAAAGCAAAAAGCCCAACACTAATTTGAAGGCCCGGTTGGAAGAAGGAATTCAATAGATAAATAATACCACCTATAGGGGTGGTATAATTTAATGTCTGCTTTTACCATGTCTTTGAAATGACAAAATGACCTCATTATTTTACGATCCGGACGAAAAACACCCCACTCATCAACATAATATCGAAAATGTTGAGTATAAAGCAAAGAAAACCACATTGCAAACCCTAAGCTTCCGTCTCGATCGAAGGTACAATTTTTCTCGCTTCAATGCTAAATTTTTTTCATTTCCTACCAACTTCTTTGCAAAGATCGATTACACATAATATTAGTTAGAGTTTGTTTAATTCATTCGTTTTCTTCTTTGTATTTGTCGAGAAAATTCCTACTCTTGGAAAGATTGTGTAGTGGGTTTCGATTCTTCCATGTGCATAGGTAATTTTATTCTTTTCGTAATAATAGGATTTTTCGTATTGTAAATGCTTTTGTTTATTTCATTACGACCATTATTTTGCGAAGATACTAATATGTTGTTTCATGGAATATTTCTTTATCCCGCTAATAAAATTTTGTATAGAGGTTTACTTGTGATTTCTCGGGTCTAATATTTTGTTCTAATCAGTATTAATGGTTATTTGTTATAAGCATTATAAATTCGTGGGTGCCATTGTAGATTTCATATTTACGTATCTTAGGGAAATCTGCTAGAACTTTGAAATTTTTGTTATACATATAATCGATGTTTGAAAATCCAAATATTTTCTTATATGATGTTTTAATTAGTATAGATGGATGATGAAGAGATACATGTTGTGGTCATTGTTGATGAGATCATTAGTATGGTAAAAATTTTCGCTATTTGTAAATTGGTACCGATTTGACGATTGATGTTAAGACGCCGTCGTCATATAGAAAGGTTTGCGACTCTTTATAGAATGATTGATCGTCTTGATGACCAAGTTAAACATATGAACTATCTAATTGAGGCTAGCGATAAAGGCGCATCGATCGCCTTGAATGGATAGAAATGCATTTAGACGTTTGTGTTATATTTTGGAGAATGTTGGTGGGTTGCAACGCACTAGACATATCCAAATCGGTGAGGCAAGTAGCCATCTTTTTTATCCTGTCTTGGGACATCACAAGAAAAATCGTGTTGTGAAGTTTGACTTCAAACGCCGGAGTTACACCATCGGTGTGCACTTTAACCTGGTATTGGAAGCAATTCTTAGGTTACATAATATCTATTGTGCACACCAGAACCCGTGGCTGATGATTGTGTTGATGATAGATGGAAGTGGTTCAAGGTACATATTTCTCATTAAGCTTCATTTTCTGTTCATTTCAAATTTGATTGGTATGTTTTCTTAGTTGTGTCATCATGTGTATGCATTCTTCAAATTGGCAGGGGTGTTTAGGTGCCTTGGACGGAACATATATTGATGTTCGAGTGCCACTGAGTGACAAACCGCGTTATAGAAACAGGAAGGGTGATATATCTGTCAATGTACTTGGCGTTTGTGACCGAAATATGAATTTTTCTTTTATCTTGTCTGGGTGGGAGGGTTCTGCCGCAGATTCCCGTATATTGCGCGACGCAGTGAACAGACCTAATGGCTTCAAGGTCCCAAATGGTAAGGTTATTTGGTAAATCTTAAATTTCAATTTTGTTTGTGACTGTTACAATAATTTCCACCTGCATTTACCTGTTTTGGTTAACTATTCCTTATATCTATCATATTTCAGGTAATTATTTCCTATGCGACTGTGGTTATACAAATGCACCTGGTTTTCTGGCACCTTACAGAGGGGTAAGATATCATCTTGATGAGTGGTCTCCTGGTACAATGGCACCCCAGAACTATAGAGAACTATTCAATTTACGCCACTCCAAGGCAAGGAACATCATTGAGCGGACATTTGAATTATCAAGGCATTTGGGCTATTCTAAGGAGTAATGCCTATTATCCAATCAAGACGCAAAACCGGATAATTATGGCCTGTTGTTTGATTCACAATTTTATACAAACAACAATGGCCGAGACCCGATTGAAGATGAGGTGCCCGAATACGCGCTCGAAAGCGATGATGGGAACTTAGAGATTGATTTCATTGACACGATCGAATCTTCCCAAGAATGGACTGTATGGAGGGATAACCTTGCAACTGCTATGTACAATGAATGGAGAAACTGATTTATTGATTTCTGTTTATGACTGTAAAATCAGTACACTAATTGTTGTGTATGGCCTGTTTGTTTTGTGGTGGCAACATTGTGGACGAAATTGTTGTTTAAATCTAGTAGTTTAATTCTTAAATGTCAAGTACCATGTTTTTAAATGTTATTGTTTGTTTTGTTAGTATTATGCATCATACTTGTTTCTTTGAAAGTTAACATGTGCTTTATAATTTGTATCCTTCATACAATATAACTCAATTCTTATCCAAATATTTTAGGTAAGATGGAATTTACAAAGTAGTGCACCAAAGTCGGTTGGTGCGCAGGACTTCTGTAGGTCTCAAGGGGTGTAAGTGTAAGGTTTAGAAGGGGGAGAGTTGAATAAACCTTACCAAATTTTTGATTTAGTCCTTTTAAAAATTTGAGTTGATACTACACAATTTGTGTCCTTGGTGATGACCAATTTAGTTAATCAAAGAGTTAGTCTCTCAAGACTCAACCGATTTGTTGATGGAATAACTCGTTATTAAGTCTAAATTAACTCAATCGTGGTTTGTTTTTTGGAAGACTTAACACCCTTAAGTTTGGTTAAGTAGAGATTTAGAGCTTGATTTAGTACTTAAGGATTATCTAATGGATAGCAAATATGTCGTGAGAATTAAACAAATATGATGCAAGAATTAAAGTCTTTGAAATGTAAATGACACAATGAGATTTTTATAGAGGTTCGAAGATGGGGTAATTCTTCTACTCCTCTCTTCTCCAACTCCTAGAGGAATCCACTAGGTATTGATCGATATACAAAGTGGTAAGTCCGGATACAAGTCTTGATCACACACGGTGACTTGATCCTTTGGGACTCACCGGAGACGCCTTGATCACTCGGTGGCTTCTCGTGCGACTAAACTTCTTCCAGGCATTTGCCTTGCTACTACAGCCCACTTGCTCAAGCTCTTTGGATTTGATCACGAAGCCCTCCAAAAGCTCAAGACTTGGTTCGACCTTGAACCTTCCTACAATCCTTCGTGGAATGTAGACCCCTTGATTCTTGATAATTTTCTCTTCAACGATTGAAGTTATCTTTCCTTCACGGTGAGTGTTGGATTGATGTTCTTCGTAGTGTAGGCTTGAGGATTGAGCGTTTAATAACTTGAGAATATTTCAGGTTCTGATTCGATAATTGCTTGAATGTTTTTGGCCCGTCTCCTCCTCTCGAATCATTCCTCGGCCTTTTATAGTGATCTTTCAAAAATCGCCCGTTGAAGAGACATGCTTATTTCTGAAAGTCACTTGTGGTTGTTGGCTTGTCTTGTTGCGATCCTTGGAATTGCCATTTCCTCGTATGAATTGTTCTTCACATTTTGAGTTCGACATGGTGTAGTGCTTCCCATTGGTTTATTCCTTTTGCACGCTTCGGGGTGAGAGCACTTCGAGAAAGGTAGCATGGAGATATTACTTGTTTAGGTAATTATCTTGATTTACGTGCAACGGATCTTTTTGATTATCTCGACTTGATTTGCATTTCCTTGCTTTCCCCAGGTGACTTAGAGTCGACTTCCAATCATGGATGACTCTTCCGTCACTTCAACTTGAGACTTGGCTTTTCTTGAGTTGACTTGACCGATACTCCACTGTTTGCATCTTTGCTCCTTGATAGAGTTCTCGTCTTCTCTTCTTTGCCATACTCATTTTGTCTCGCAATGAGTCTTCCTTCTAGTCTCCGATTGTCTTCTTGCATGTTTGGGCATAGGCGACTTAACTCGGCTTGACCAGCCCTATTTATTACAATGCGATTTTACAACAAAATTGGGGTGCCAACTTCCTATTCTAAGTTTTACATGGCATTCATCAAAATCTAAACAATAAATTTTCCAACAATTTCCCCCTTTTTGATGATGCCAAAACTTAAACCATTCAAAAATGTAAATAGCAAAGATACATACAGATAGTGTATTCACATAGAATGTATGCGTAGAATCAATCCTTTTATTGATCATGACATTCTTGTTCTTTTACACAACTATTTACAAGGTGTATCGAGAGCAAACATTTGTCTACGAAAAAAAAATAAAGAATTTATAGCTTTATTGCGGAAGACTTACATAATATGTATTTACATAATAAAATACATGAAGGGGTGGACAACAACACTTCATCTCCTTCGTTGTCTCCTTCTTTCATCTTGTTCAAAGATCTTCTCGCTCTTCTTCTCTTTTTCTCATCGTCACCGCCTTGTTCTTCTTTTCATATGCCTTCCTGGCGCCTTCATCTCTTCTTAATCTCTCTTGTCTTTCCTCCCATAGCTGAGTTTGTCTCTTATTTTCTTCTTCTATTCTTTTCGCATACTCAAGATTACTTTTAGCCACTTGCAAATTGGCTACTTGGTCAAGAACCCAAAGAGATCCCTCCTTTCTTGCCTCGGATCTCGTACTCAATGTTTTTGGGCAGAGGCCTAGGTATGAAACCTCTTCCTCCACCACACGCTTCTTCCTCTACCGGGCGTGTATTGTCTTGGGGTCTTCTTCTTTCGGTGAGTGACCGGTGAGTGACCAGCAGAGCGATCTAGGTAGTCTGCTGCTGTCGCCTTCTTCACATAACGTGAGACCCTTTTCCCAAGATACAAGTCCCAAGCTTGAGCCATAGACATTTTTGCAAAGTATCCTTCGGATGCGGCGTTTTAAATTCATCAAGCGATCGTGGCTCGGCCCCGACATCCGAGATGGCATAAGTGTCTCTCTCTCTTGGAATGCCTCCGTGTTGTTTCAAGATGTTCATAACTCGGGCATCCATTCTTCCTTCACTTCCTCCTTCCCCGCTTCAATTGTCTTTCTCTTTTCACCATAGATATAGAGTGTTGGAGTGGCAAAGTCACAGGAGTTTCTTTTGATTATATCGGTTGTGACAAGACCTTGTTGGGGGTTTGTGCAATCATCAAGGTCACATCTTTCGATCCTCCCCTCAACGGACTTTCCTTTCTTTTGTTTTGACACTTCCTCATTGTCTTTCCCTTTATAGTCTTCATCCTTTTCACCCGACTGAGATCTCTTAAGCGCTTTAAAGTATTCCTCTTCCCCTTTTTGGCATCATCAAAGGAGAGAGGAACACTGAAACATCTTGGCAAGCGGGAAGTCGAGTCAGCCTGGCGATAGCCGGAGTTACGCCTCGAGTCCGCTGCGGTGTATGCGGCATGAAATTGAGCGAGTAGCGTTGGACTCTTTGAAATTAGCTTCATCTCGGCCATGAGAAGGCTGAATTTTCTATCCATGTTTTCTTCCATACTGTTTGGAGATCACTCTTATTTTGCTCACGCAGCCTTTATCTCGGTAGTGTGAGCTTCATGCATGTGCTCAATGTGTTCTCTCAATTTCGTTTTTGCATCGGCATTCTCGACTCTCCATACCAAAGACTTGTTGAACAATGTCTGAAGTATCTAACTTGTTCCACACGCATTGTTTTTTCTTTGTTGCCACCATTCCCGATCCGGATTTGTTATGCCTCTCAAGTCGTGATAAAGGTTGGCATCTCTGTTGTCCGATCGCATGTCCAGAGGCCTGGTGCCTCTCCATCCGTTCAATTTCAAACAAATAATGCCTTGAACACCTCCCGAACTTCATTTGTTTCTTCCGTTGCGGTGATGGCCATGCGGCGTCAAAGTCATAGTCATTTTGAACGATGGTACTGACGGAATGACAGAGAGGGTGCGTAGAAGCGTGCAAGCTCGTTCTCGACTCTTCATAGAGGTCGGGTACCTCCAGGGAGAAAGGAAATGATTCTACAAAGGAATCATCACAGCTAAGCGGGATTTGTTCAATGATAAGAGGTGCGCGTGAAGTTCCTTTTGGAGTCGAACTGCTGCGGCTTGAGGAGCTGTGCGGTGGACTGTTTGGTTGGGGTCTTTTGTGAAGTGGACCCGACTTTGGAGCCTCATTTGTCTCAACAATGACCGTTGGTCTCGGTGGTTTCTCCAATTGAGTGGACTGGTCTCGGCCGTATCGAAGCGTCATCGGACGATGATGAGATTTCGAGAAAGGTTACATCAGGATTATCCTGGGAATCATGAAGCGCGCTTATCTCCTTTTCGAGGATGGATCAATGATAGCAGGAGGGATGTTCTCTACTTGACTTCTTTACCCCGGGAAGTCTCAACCTCCCGGGCCTTCATTACCTCCTGCAGTCTCAATCTGCGGCGAGGCCTGGACCTCCTTTCGACAAAGTGTCGGTGTCTTAGGGTCTTCTCGTGGTGGCATCCATTGGAGTATCAGCTCCATGGATTGCACTTTCATCGCCCAGTGTTAACTCCCGGATCGTTTCCTTCCGTGCCTCGACCGCAAGCAACGTCATTAGCCTTCAGAGCGGTTGGCACCTCGGTGAGACAGTCTCAATCGTCTGAAAGCTTCGTTGATGGCAACTTGCTGTTCGTTTTGTGCTTGTACTTTCTCCACTTCGCCTCCTAGATTCGTTGTGGAGTCATCTGCAGCATTCTCCGACCTTGCTGCGGTGGAGGAGTTCCCCCTAAATTTGGCGAGTGAGTGACTTGGAATGGGGTCACTCGTCTCCAAACTCCTTTGTATCTCTGCGAGTGTTCAGCCGTTGGGCGGTGGTAAGACACCTTCATTAGGGGTTGGCTCAACTGGGGTCCCCACTAACCCGTTTCATCGCAGTTCCTTAATTCCTTCTTCCGAGTGAGTGGGGAAGTGGTGGCAAACAACGACGGTGGCGATTTGTCGCACTACTCCCATTGGATCGATTTCAGTGTGTTTTGGAGGACTCTCTGGTCCCTCCATTATACTTTTCTCATGAAGAATTCGGGATTCACGCATTGCTTGCTGCATTTGCAACTCTTACGTGGTAGCGGCGGGGGTCCCGATCCTCATCACTTTCTCGATAGAATGTCGAAGTGAGGATGTGTATGTTCTGTGGTGCCAGTGAGAGGGCGGAGATCTTTGGCCTTCTCTCTTGCCTCGCCTTCCTCTCGCCAGTCTCTCCTTCTCCTTATCCTTGAAGATTTGCAGGATATACATGCGATTCTCTTCATCCGATCTTGAGATCACGAGGTTAGTCCAAGGAAGTTCAGTAGTTCCTCTTCTTCTTCGATAAACTCGGGCCGTTGAACTGTTCCCTTGATCGACTCAATTTCCATTTCCTCCACTCACGCAGACGATTTTGGATGTCTTGGTAAGGTGGGGATAGGATCATCACGTCACTATCATCTCTATCGGCTTCTTCTTGTGTCTCGGTGTGCGAACTACATCCGTGTCTTCGGTTTGCCTCTGCTGATCGCCTTCAACAGAGACTTAGTTGTTTTTCATCTATAGTATCTGGAGACTCTCTACTCCAATGATCTCGTATCTGCTCACTAAGTGGCCGACTCGGCCGGTTTCTCAAGCTCGGAGTGCTTGATGATTCTTCTTCGTCTCCTAGTTTGTACCAGAGGATTTCTGGTTCGAGAGAGAGTTTCTTACGAGACTTGGGCGGCGGGGGCGTCTTTGGTGCTTTCTTCGAGGAGCGCCGTCTTGGCTTGTCGGATCTCCTCTTTTTGATGATCGAAGAAGGTAGTTGAGAGTCCTTCTCGACCGCTACTCGGGGCGGGAGACACGGCCTGCGGGGGCGGGTGACTCGGCTGCGCAGGGGGGAGCGAGGTTTGTTTTTCTTTCTTTGCGGGAGCGTGATCTTCTTAGCACTGCAGAGGCAACTTTCTTCTTTGGTGGAGAGAAACAAGTTGTATCTTCGAGGGTCGGTGATTCCCCTCACTCGTGTCGGCTCTCTTGGCGTAGGCTCTCTTCTCGTGCGCCGAGAGAGGTTTGATCGAACATCCTCTTGTTTACATGGAACGCCTTTCCATGTCTAAGAGGGACTCCTTTCACCTCCATCAGTAGGCCAATCACTGAGGCCATATCCTAGGGATCCTCCAAATGTACCATCTTCCTTGAAGGATTTGTTCCTACATTCGGCATAGTCTGCTTTGTAGACAAACTCATTTGATTTATTTTCCTTTCTTCAATGATCGCGGCCATTACGATCAACTTTGCTTTTGTGATTGGTCAAAGCCGCCAAATTTGATGTCTATGCATTTGGCAACTATGTCCAACGACTTGTGATAATCCTCCTTGGCCTCTTGTTTTTTGTGTAAACTATTTTATCAAAGCATAGTCGGGCTTGGCTCTTCCTTCCAAGCAGCGGCCAGGTTTACATCAAACCGTTGATTTCGATGCTCCTTCCGTCGGTAGTGGCGGTGTTGACCAAATCCTTGACAGAGATGGTGAACTTCTTTCCGTGAGCAGATGACTTTATCCCTTCATCGTGAATCTCGGCATTCACGTAGAATCGTGCGACCTCCTCCACATAGGTCATCGGATATTCCAACGTCGAAACGATTTGGCCCAGGCGTTTCCAATTTCTCGGCAATTTTCTTCACTAAGGTGTCGTCGGACCCCTGTTTCACCATGCCGTCGAAATCCACAAGAGACCCGGTGTGGATTGACTTTCCTAACTTGACAAAATCATAGGTTGGTGCCATTTTCAGGATTTCACCGAAGAAAACTTAGAGGTTGATTTGAAGATAGATAGGGTTTTGAGAGAGTTTTGCCTTTGCTTCCAGAAAGAAATGAACAGTTTTGGTAATATGAGAGAGAGAGAAGAATGAAAGCTTAAGTATGGTTTATGAAAGGACGTGCGGGTGGTTTTGAAATGTGATCAAAATCGACGGCTTAGATTTTGCACGCCGATGTAGCATTTAATGTCTCGTATTTAATGCGGTGAGCATTTATATCCAATCATAAGCTTGGTGTGCGGCTTTTGCTGTACACGCGTCATAATTATCCGACGTAATTCTTAAAAACATTCCCGCTTAGTCAAAACGATTGCGTTTTTGTCATTTTGTTCATAAATGACTCAGCTTTTACCCTTAGCTGGTTTAACTCTTCTTCTCACAGTTCTCTTTGTGACTGTTGTCGGTGACTTGGTATATTTGTCTTTCCGATACTGGTGATTTTCTTAGCCGATTTGTGAGTTCAACTCTTTTTCCCTTTTTGTGTTCCATTTCTTTTCTTTGATTCTTCCGAGTGTTAGCTCACTCAATTAACCCTAACTCATGCTTGAGTTCTTCAAATCTTGACTCACATAATGGTTTTGTGAAAATGTCACCCAATTGTTTATCGGTTGAGATATATTCCAAGATGATGTCCTTCTTTTCAACATGATCTCTTATGAAGTGATATCCGACATCGATATGCTTTGTTCTTGAGTGCAACACAGATTTTGAGTGATTGCAATTGCACTTGTATTTATCACACATGATTGGAATTTCTTTTTCCTCAACTTCATAGTCTCTCATTTCTTTGTCTCATCCATAGGATTTGGGCAACAACATTTGCCGCATGACTATGTATTCGCCAATTTGTAGAGGTGGCTATTGAATTTTGCTTTTTGCTAAACCAGGAAATCGACTGTTTCAAAGCATTTGACATGTGCCTCGAGGTGCTCTTCTTCTGTCAACTCTACATCCAAAGATAGTCAGTCGAATAGCCAATTAGCTTGAATCCACCTTCCTTTGGATACCATAAGCCAACTTCTTGGCTTCCTTTCAAGTATCTCAATATTCTCTTATTTCTTTATCATATGGCTCTCTTTTGGAGTGATTGAAATCTTGCACATACACCTACAACAAAGGTGATGTCCGGCGCAACTTCTTTGTGAGATAGAGCAATGATCCAATAAGTGCTCGTATCTTGTTTGATCTGAGGCTTGCCATCTGCATCCATGTCCATTTTGGTGATGTATTCATTGGTATTTTCACGAGAAGACTTCTCCTCCATACCAAATTTCTTCATTAAATCTCTGGTGTATTTTGTTTGACTTATGAAGGTTCTATCCTTGGTTGTTTCACTTGGAGTCCAAGGAAGAATGTCGGCTCTCCCATCATGCTCATTTCAAATTTACTTTGCATGAGGTTTGAAAATTTTTCACATAGCTCTTTGTTTGTGGATCCAAAAATGATGTCATCCACATATATTTGAACAAGCAAAGTATACTCTTTTTGTCTTGAATTGAAAAGTGTTCTATCTACTTTTCCTTTTGTGAATCCATTCTCGTTAGGAATTGTGACAAAGTGTCATACCATGCTCTGGGTTCTGTTTCAATCCATACAGAGCTTTCTTGAGTTTGTATACCTTATCTCCAAGAGTCTTACGCTCAAATCCTGGAGGTTGTTCAACATACACTTCTTCTTCCAATAAACCATTTAGGAATGCGCTTTTTACATCCATCGATATACAACAAAATTCTTGTGAGCATAGGCAAGAAACATCCTTATAGCTTCCAATCTTGCTACAGGAGCAAATGTTTCATCAAAATCTATTCCTTCTTCTTGGCAATATCCTTTGGCTACTAGTCTTGCTTTGTTTCTTACTACTAGTAACCTTCCTCATTCATCTTGTTTTCGAACACCCATTTAGTACCAATAACGTTTTGATGTGTGGGTCTTTGAACTAATTCCCATACTTTATTTCTTTCAAACCGATTGACTCTTCTTGCATAGCTTGAATCAATGTGTGTCATCCAATGCTTGTGACACATCTTTGGGCTCTATTTGCGAGATAAAGCATGTGAACATAGCTTCTTGTTGAGTTCGGATCTTGTTTTGACACCTTCTCTTATATCTCCAATGACAAGTTCGGTGGATGGTCTCTCGGCCATCTTACATCGAGGTTGGAGTAAGTTGGCTGGATTGATCGTCTAGTAGTTGTGTTGCTTTGATCAGCTCTCTCGTAGTCACTTAGTTGCAAATTTTCCATTTGTTTTTGAGATTGACTATCTCATCTTCTTCCGAGTTTATAATTCCGGCTTGGCAAAGATAGGGACTCTTCGTATGGTTGGATGATTGACTTATCGGTGACTCTTCAATGTCTTCTCCATTTACATTTGGCTCATCGAATACCACATGAATGGATTCTTCCGCAACCATAGTCCTTTTGTTGAGTACTCTGTGAGGCTTTACTTTCATTTGAGTATCCAAGAAGATACCTTCATCAGCTTTAGCATCGAAGGCCTTTAGATTGTCTTTGCCATTATTGTGGATGAAGCATTTACATCCAAATATTCTAAAATATGCAACATTTGGTTTTCTTCCAGTCCAAATCTCATAGGGAGTTTTTTGTCATTTGTCTCACATTTATCATACATCTGTTTTGAGTGTAGCAAGTATTGTGTTGATTTGACCCAAAATCTTTTTGGTAACCTGCTTGACTAACATGGTCCTTGCTTTGCTTCTTTGAGAGTTCTATTCCTTCTTTCTCGCAACTCCATTCTCATTTGTGGAGTCCTTGCTCATGAGATAATTCATGACCAATGCCATTTTCAATACAATCTTCGAGTTATTATACCATTTACAAACTCTGTTCCTCTGTCGATCTTATTTTGATAATGGTTTGACTCTTCTCATTTTGAATCTTCTTCATCAATTTGTGGTAGTTTCAGAGAGTTTCTTTCTTCTTACACATGAATATTGTCCATGTATATCTTGAGTAGTCATCTACTACCACCAAGGTGTATTTCTTTCCACTTATGCTATTTGGTTCCCTTTGGGCCAAATAGATCCATATGTAGCGGTCTGATATTCTTGTTGAAGATGGGCATGTCTTTTCTTTGAATGATGATTTGATTTGTTTTCCTTCTAACATGCGTCACATATACTCTCCTTTCTCGTATCGAGTCCGGGAAGTCCTTCCACAAGACTACTTACGGCAAGCTTGTTAATCGTTTTGAAATTCGGGTGACTCATTTTTTGTGCCACAACCAACTTGATTAATTTGTGCTTTTTGCTAGTAGACAGTCTTTGGGTGTAGCGGTTGACCAATCTACTACATACATGTTCTTTTGTCTCGCATCCTTGCAACACAACTTCATTCGATTGCCTCCTTGATTTGGCATATACCCATGTTAAATCCAACATTATAGCCCTTGTCACGAGTTGGTGATCTTAGCAAGTTGAAGTTGAGTCCTTCAACATATGCAACATCGTGATTTCTAATCCATTCCTCTTGATGGATCCAATGCCTCTTATTTCACCTGGAGCTTCATTTCCTCCAAATATGACTTTTGCTCCTTTAACTTCCTTGAATTTTGACAGGTTTTCTTATTTCTGTCATATGTCCGGAAACGACCACTATCCATATACCAGGTTCCTTGGCTTTCTCATTCCTTGAACCTGCAATCAAGGAAATTAAGTTTTAGGTACCCATACTTGTATGCGGGTCCTGAGGGGTTAGAATTGTAAGATGATCCAACCAATTTATAGCCAAATGATTTGACTCTAAGGGGTTGCCATCTATCAGTGCCATAATCATAATTAATCTTGGCAAATTGCTTGGGGATTCTAGGTTCATACAATTTTGTCTCTTTTGTCTCAGTATGCTGTATATGTGTTTTGGCAATCGCCTTCTTTGGTAATTGTGGTGTTTCCGAGTGTAGTGCCTAGGTGCATATGTGTCTTTGATAAAAGCTCTTATACTTTTGGAATGGCCTTTCTTTGAGTTCTAGGCCTTTGCCATTTGGGCTTATATTCCATAAGTCTATCGATAGTTCACATCATTCCAATCGGCTTGGCTTGGATATTTTCTACCATTCCCATCATATGTATTTCTTTTATAGATTTTATGGGGTTTTTGGTAGCTCGCTTCTTCTTTCTGAGTATTTTCTGTTTGGAGTTTCTTTGAGGAACTCGATTGAATCTCTTCTTAGTGTCCTTTCGGGCGCACTCAATCGGTGCTTTCCTTTTCCTTTATAACCAAGGCCGGTTTGCTTGTAATTGAGCTTTGGAGTGAATGTGTGTACAACATTTAGAGTTTTGGATTTTTTAGACTCTTCATTGCTTGAAGATCCTTTTTCCAAAACTACTTTTGAAGTTTGACATATCACAGGAGGAGTTAAATCCTAGGCCTGTCTTGTCTCCACATTCTCTTTGACTCATAATAAGATCATCCAATGATTTAGATGCCTTAGTGAATGAGGCAATAACATTTTTGAGGTCATTCTCCTCTTTTCTATGGCAGCAATTTCTGCTATTAGCTTGGCTTTTTCAGCCTTTAAACTTTCATTCTCATCGCCTATTTGACTTAGAGTACTCGGCTCCTTAGTCATTTGTGAGTTTTAGCTCTTAGTAAAATTTGTTTTCCTCATTTAGTAGTGTGTGTGAGGATTTAATGTGTTCAAAATCTTTCATCATTTTGCCTAATGAGTCATAAAGATCGAGTGGGTGATGAGGTGTGTGTGTCACAGTCACTATCACTAGAATCGAGTTTGATGAGTTGGAGTTTACCTCATCTTCTTAGTCGAGGTTGATCTTGTTCCTTGGCCATCAAACGGATCAGGGCTTCTTCTTGAGTCACTTGAGTAGTCGGCTTCATCTCTCAATGAATCGGTGTGTCTTTTGACTCAAGATTTTCTGCATGCCAACATTGCCTTTTTCTTTTCTTGTCTTCTTTCTCTCGAAATCCTTTCTTTCTTCTCCATTCCTGTATTTATTGACTACGGGATATGGGCGATCAATGGCATAGTGACACTGGTTGCCTACAGTTCAAAGATAGATATTCAACCTTTTGATCACTCTTTCCATTCTTGGATTGTCACCCTTTGATATTGACTTTTTGATGATCATTCTCTTGGTTGGCCTATCTTCCCTTGATTTGGAGGAGGCGAGTGTCTTCTCGGAGGATTTGCCCTTGCCTCTCTTGTAGTTCTTATTGAAAAACTTGTTGAACCTTTTTACTAGTAGGGCTATTTCTTCCGGGTCAATGACTTCTTTGACCTCGGCTCTCTTCCCATCTTTAACAATTAGAGCAGCTGTTTTGGGTACAAATTGTCTCTTCCTGGTCTTTTCTTCTCGGTTCAAACTCGTAGGCTTTGAGGTCCGAGAATAATTCATGGTTGGATGTCTTTGATAGGTCCATGGAATGTCTTAGTGCCATGACTTTCATTTCCCATTCAATTTGGAAGACTTTTTAGGATCTTCATACACATTTTCTTTCTGTGTATATTCCTTTCCAAGTGCGAGATAGCTCGTTGGTGATTTACGTGAACCGAGCATCCGGTTGATCCATGTTTTCTCCCGAGATCATTTTGAAGTTCTCAAATTTACGTACATCCACCGATAATTTGTTTTCTTTGATTTGCTCTAAGCCTTCACAAATCAATGTTAGCTTGTCCCTGATTTCTTTAGCCGTTTTGCATGATTTGACTTTATTGAACATGGCTTTGTCAAGGTTTTGTAAAGGATGTCCTTGGCTACATTGTCCAGGTTGTATCTTTTCCGTCATCATTTGTCCATTCGATTCTTGGTTTTTCAACCATGGCCGGTTTGGGGAGCAACATCCTCTTCACCTTCAAGTTCGAGCTCTTCTTACAAATGTGTTCACCTTTAAGATTTGGGTGGCCCATCCTCTATCACTATCCACATCTCATCATGTAATCTTTGATAGATGAGCCTGCATACGAATTTTCCAATCATCAAATTCTTCAATTGTGAACATAGGGATGCGTGTCAAATTTGCTTCCATGATAATAAATTTTAATGATAAAAAGAGTTTTGAAAGTTTAAGTACTAAAGCGGACTTTGAAAAGTTTGGAGATCTAGTTCAAGAACGGTCAGTGCGGAAGGCTCAATGAACCAACCGCTCCGATACCACTTGTAGGTCCCAAGGGGTGTAAGTGTAAGGTTTAGAAGGGGGGTTGAATAAACCTTACAAATTTTTGATTTAGTCATTTTAAAAATTCGAGTTGATACTACACAATTTGTGTCCTGGTGGACATGACCAATTTAGTTAATCAAGAGTTAGTCTCTCAACGGACTCAACCGAGTTGTTGATGGAATAACTCAAAATTTTGTTAAGTCTAAATTAACTCAACTGTGGTTTGTTTTCAGCGGAAGACTTAACACCCTTAAGTTTGGTTAAGTAGAGATTTAGAGCTTGATTTAGTACTTAGGGATTATCTAATGGATAGCAAATATGTCAGCAGAATTAAACAAATATGATGCAAGAATTAAAGTGCTGAAATGTAAATGACACAATGAGATTTTTATAGAGGTTCGAAGATGGGGTAATTCTTCTACTCCTCTCTTCTCCAACTCCTGGAGGAATCCACTAGGTATTGATCAGTATACAAAGTGGTAACAGTCCAGGATACAAGTCTTGATCACACGGTGACTTGATCCTTTGGGACTCGATCTGAGACGCCTTGATCACTTTTGGCTTCTCGTGCGACTCAACTTCTTCACAGGGCATTTGCTTTGCTACTCTGACCACTTGCTCAAGCTCTTTGGATTTGATCACGAAGCCCTCCAAAAGCTCAAGACTTGGTTCGACCTTGAACCTTCCTACAATCCTTCGTGGAATGTAAACCCCTTGATTCTTGATAATTTCCTCTTCAAGCGATTGAAGTTATCTTTCCTTCACGGTGAGTGTTGGATTGATGTTCTTCGTAGTGTAGGCTTGAGGATTGAGCGTTTAATAACTTGAGAATATTTCGGTTCTGATTCGATAATTGCTTGAATGTTTTTGGTTACGGTCTCCTCCTCTCAGAATCATTCCTCGGCCTTTTATAGTGATCTTTCAAAAAATCTGCCCGTTGAAGAGATAGGCTTATTTTTGAAAGTGACTTGTGGTCGTTGGCTTGTCTTGTTGCAGTCCTTGGAATTGCCATTTCCTCGTATGAATTGTTCTTCACCTTTTCGAGTTCGACATGGTGTAGTGCTTCCCATTGGTTTATTCCTTTTGCACGCTTAAGGACTAAGCACTTCGAGAAAGGTAGCATGGAGATATTACTTGTTTAGGTAATTCTCTTGATTTCTGTGCAACGGATCTTTTTCAGTTATCTCGACTTGACTGCATTTCCTTGCTTTCCCCAGGTGACTTAGAGTCAGCTTCCAATCATTGGATGACTCTTCCATCACTTCAACTGAGACTTGGCTTTTCTTGAGTTGACTTGACCGATACTCCACTCACCGCATCTGTTGCTCCTTGATATAGTTCCGTCTTCTCTTCTTTGCCATACTCAATTGTCTCAGCGTGAGTCTTCCTTCTAGTCTCCGGTTGTCTTCTTGCATGTTTGGGCATAGGCGACTTAACTCGGCTTGACCAGCCCTATTTATTACAATTCGAGTTTACAACAAAAATTGGGGTGCCAACTTCCTATTCTAAGTTTTACATGGCATTCATCAAAATATAAACAATAAATTTCCCAACACTTCCCACAACAGACGTTCTGGACAACTCAAGAAAAGTTGTTCTCTTGCACGCCTTAAAAGAAATTGTTGTGGCGGGTTGGAAATGTGATAACGGATTCAAGTCCAGGTTATCGAGGTTGTTTTAGAGCATTCCATGAACAAGGTGTTCCCGGAGAATCGACCTAAAAGCTATACCACACATAAACTCAAAGATACACGTCTGGAAAAAGGACTATGGTAGTTTGAGTTCTATGTTAGCCCGTTCGGGATTTGAGTGGAATGGTTCATCAGACACATTGATTGTAAAGGATGAAGAGAAGTGGAATGACTACGTGAAGGTAGCATTTTTTTAAAATTTATTTCTGATTACAAAGTAAATTGTCAAATTTGTTAAATCTTTATTATTTTGTCATTAACAGATTGATGGCAATGCGAAGCCCATGCGGTACAAATCTTGGCCGTACTTCAAGGATTGGTCTGAAATTTTTGGGAAAGATCGTGCTACCGGGGAAAATGCCCAGGTCTTTGCTGATGTCGTACAAGACATACTGAGCGGCACGCAATCTAATCATCACAATGTTCATCCCCAGCCTACATCTCAAGCACCTTCCCCACCTGATGAGGTTGACCAAACATCAACTTATCGTGGAGAAAGTAGTGTTATTGAGAAGACCAAGTCTCTTGGCAAACGTAAATCAACGATGATATGATGACGCTTCTTGGAGATCTTTGACAAGGTTTGTTGATAAGACCGAGTCACGTTTGGGCGAACTTGCTGCACGTCTTGGGTTTGAACAAGATGCATCCACTTCAAGGAAGTTAGTATTTGATGCATTAAGTGCAATGGATTTTCTATCTGTTGAAGAAAAGATTGTCGCTTCCAAGAGATTATGCGGCGACACTAAGGACCTTGATCTGTTCTTGATGCATGCGATGAAAACAAGGCCGTGATGGTAAGAATGATGTGTGATGGGAAGATATAATATCCGGTTCGCATTAAAGGCTGATTTGTGTAAATTCAAACAAACCTAATCTCCATACAATATCTTTTGTTGGTTTAAACCATTTCACTAGGATGGTTATCCTTTTTTGATTGAAATCTGAGTACAACGGATTTCAATGTAGTGGTTCTAAGCAACCCATTTTTTGGAATATTATGGAGAATTGTACTAAGTTATTAGTACTTTGAATCAGCCCATTTTAATGCCAAATGACCCTCATTATTAAACAGGCCTATTTTTGCAATGGAATTTGACTATGCATTATGGCTCATTTAGTGTTGTTTATAATTAATGTGGGTGAATTGTCAAATCGGCCTAATCAAATGTTCAATGCAATAAATGACTGAAGATGAATTCAATTCTAATACAAAATCTCAACGCCTGAAACGTAATCTAATCGGTTGGTATGCCCATTTATTAACACCACACTCATTATACATTAAACCATTCATCTACCACTAATTGATTAGGCCACTATATAAGCATACTAACCTGGTACCTACCCTTGACAGTGGAATATCAAAATATTCTGATTCACAAGATTTGCCAAAAAAGAGTATGTCTGTAGACACCTCAATATTCTTTCGTCTCTAATTTTTTTCCAGTGAAATTTAACATTTTCATGTTTATTGGGATGTTTGTAGGAATGGTGAGGACACTCAATCAACAAGCCATAATCAACTGGAGGGTGGTGCATGGATGAGCTTGATGAAACATCTTTGCTCTGAAATGTTTTTCGACTTGTGCGGTCGCCGAGAAATCTCGAGATGAAACAACATTCAATGATGTGTTGATTGAGTTGGCCCGTAGGCCGAGTCATCGTCTGTGGAAGAACTTTTCTCCTTTGAAAGTGAAACAAAAGATTCATCTTTTCGTTTGTCGATTTGAGTTTTGTTCAATTCATTGAAAAGCCTGGTGTTCAGTTCGACAGGGATGCATGTACTTTGCAGATTCATCCGGTTTACTGGGAGCATGTCAATATGGTATTTCCAGTTTTTGTTATTTATTTACATTTGTGTTGTGCAAGATTTTTATATTTTGTAGAGCAAGTTTATGTTCACTATATGGTAATTTTTGGATCCAGGAGGATAACATTGCTCGTTATTTTCGCACTAACGGGTTCCCGATGTATAACGACTGTGAACACACATTCAACACACTCCATGCTGCTGAAATTCACTTCGATGGGATTCCTGGCTATTCTCGGAATTTGCCACTTGAAATTGATTCAGATATTCCGACTCGGAAGATGAAGAGATGGAGGATAACCCTGCAGTGAACGCACCGGATGAAATTGATATGGATGATGTTGATGCTCATTCCAAAGTTGACAGCGAGTAGAAAAATTATGTTTTACTATTGTTATAAATGATGCCTAATGTTACTATGTTGTTAGTTTTTAAGAAATTATATGTAAGTATGTAGGTAGAATATTATCCTTTTTTGGCAACCCACTGTAGGATGATATTCCTTTGTTTAGTAGGATCATGAATGGTCTATAATAGGCCTTTTCTAATGTTTATATGTAATGGTACCTATTTTGTATGAATTAAAATGGTTTGGTGTACCACTCGAAGGCTTGAAAAGTCTTCAAAGCATTCTTTATAACAGAGCATGAATAATATGGATTATGAAAGATAACACAACGATAAATAATATATATAGCCGCATTGGAAATTGTTAGCAACACATGGAAGACAAAAGAAAAAAGAAAGTTACAAACATACATAATGATGAATGAAATACTTAATATTCGAGCTAGATAACCCAGGTTTGGAAACTGGAAGTCTAATCTGACTAAAAAAGAGACTCATAAACAAGGTCGATTAATCAGAGGCTTGCAAGATGACCCACTTGTATCAAAGCACTTTTGCAAGGCGATGGAAAAATGGCGTGGTGGACGTGGAGCACGGGCGGGAGAATGGTCACCATAGGAGCACGATAGAAAGATGGACCAGGATATGGACGCTTTCCAAACGAAGGTGGTGGCCGATTACACAGAACTTTCGAGCGAGAATCACTTTGGCGGCCCCATAATTCTCCAAATATTTCGAGAAAGATCGATCCCTTGATGACCACGAAGAAGATATATTTACGATGGAATGGTAGTTCTTTGGCTTAGGAAGGCCATCCATATTGCCAATATCACCAGTCTCTCCATCGGAAGATATGTTTATAACCTCGGTTTAGCATCATCATATTGTTCAATCTCTTCACCGAAAAGTAATTGCAAGTCGACCCAACGAGATCACCGAACTCCGATAAGCTATTCCAAACTCATTCTCCTAAGAAATTAGACACAACTTTTAGTATGAAAAATTAGCATAAAGTTATTAAACGTGCTTTATTTGAACATATAAAACACCACCCTAATGATTAAAATGCAATATAACCTGGAAAATCTTTGTCCACACATTATTCGAGTCAGAACCCTGTTTGTTACTTCAGTCGTATCGGACACCATGCTTCCTCTTAACCCAATAGAAAACTCGATGACGTTTGCGAAGTATCGTAGTCGTTCTTCATAGTACTCGTGAGTCCATTTTTGTTAAGTGATTTGTTGACCACATCCTGAGCAATCGTGAAGTGCGTGCACATTAACGTAAGGGCTTGAAGTTTCCTATTATTTGTTGATCTAAGAGCACCTCGATGAAGAGTAGATCGCCTCCTCATTCCATTCTAAATCGTAAATATAGTCCTCCTATCTAACAAGGAATCTTGGGGCCATTTGTATGGTAGTGGCGGTGGGTGTTTTTCTTTTCTTGATTTTTTTTTGTTTCTAATTGATGGTGATAGTGTGGTGACTAAGATGTGGTTATAAGGGAATGAATTTATAAGCAAAATTAAAACACAAAGATGAAGATACAAATTGCTATCTTTTCAAGGATAGAATCATTACTTAGTACAAAGCATGATATGAAGCAAAGTAGAAAATCTTAAATTTACGAGGAATCTATCAACTTTTATTTGACTGTGATCTATGAACTAAGAACTTTTAAGAAAGAATCTTGTTTCACATCCGAGAAAATCTTTACCGAATATTACTTCTTTTCAATTGTTATTCCAAACGACTATAAAGTGAAATTTTGTAGGTTTTGTAAATGACTAAATGCATTTCAATATTCTTTCGATTGACCAACTACAGGATAAAAGATGAAAGTCGATTCTAATACACCATAAAATGCCCAATCGAGTAGCATAAACAGATAACACTACAAACAAATGGCTTCAAATGCATACAAGTTTAGCTCGATTTTGCCGGATAGTCTTCAGCACACGGTGTACTTCAGGATAATAATATGATTTTTTAAATGTCTCCATAACTTAAATACAAACTAAATCAGGAAATAAGCAAATAAAACCATAGCAAATGTTAAAATCCATGACAACTCTGCTATCCTTTTCATTTTCACTAAGGCATCAATGCAAGCGGTTAATTCAATCTTTAAGGCTTTGTTACTTTCTACAAGTTCAGTCATGACATGTTTCGATGTATCGTCTAATGCCGGCTCGACCCAATGGAAGAATCCACATTTGTTTGTCTGTAGCAAAAATCAATATTGAACAAAAATAACATTTTTTACTCCAATTAGTGAATAAATTCAAATAAGTGCAAACTTTAGCACAAATTAACTCAACTCTAGTTAACATCTTTTCACTCACCCTCTCGATTGGACAAGAAACAAACCGTCGTCCGGGTTAGCTTTAGTCCATGATGTTTGCACTTTCAATTGGATCCCACAATGGCATTGCATTGGAGGATTTCTCGACAATGCCAACAACGTGAGTAGTTGCTCGCCACTTTGGAAAAGGATTGATGTTACTAGAGCTCATCTGGATTTTATCTCGGAAAATATACCAACAATATGGTAAATTCGATTCAATTCGCAACAATCACATATACAATGACAAACCAAATAACAAAAAAATGGAATGTAATTCCTACAAACATTATTTGTCAATTTTGTAGTCAGAAATGTCGAATTGTACAAATGAATTATATGTTCCGCAAACCCTATTTTTACATTAGGTGAAATCAATATTACCTCGGAGATATACCGGAAAAACAAGTTCTTGAACCCCAAATAAACGATGCGGCTTGGTCGAAATAACAAATCAAGACCTCCACAAGTTGTTCGAAAGCCGATCAATTTTTGGCCCAATTACGAGAGAACACGGTTGTTTTGGAGGTGGGATTTGCATTTTCTTCTTCCTTCACTCTTTCGAAAAGTTTCGATGTAGACCAGGGGGTAGAAAAGTAATTGCACACAAGATTTCCCACTTTATCATAAATGCCAAACATGAAATAGCTCAACTTTAAGAAAAGGTAAAGAAATCAATAACAAATGCCAAACCAAATATTACCCAACACTAATTAATGTGTGAACAGTGTCATCACACTTTAAACAAATTGGCATGATAAATTAATTACTAATCCCAACGAGCCGATAAGGGCTTGAAAAATCTAAGCCAGCTCTAGCCCAACAGGGCTAAGGTCGGAGCAGGGCCCTATGACTTTTCCATCTAAATTAAAATATTACATCATGATGAAAAAAATTAACTTGCGAATTTCTTATTTTATAAAAATAATGTCATGTAATTCTTAGATTCCATTTGGATTAAAATATTCAAAATTTAATCATTTTTAGTTTAGTAATCACATAGTCTATACCAAATATATTTTAATTCTTTATAATTATTAATGTACTAAATAATCATTAGCAATTATATACCAACTTTAGTTTTGTATTTAGTAAGTTATTTAGTAAGACTAAATTATAAATGAGATCAAAGATCAAATTTGATAATTTGTTAAGATAAATGGTAATTAATAAATGAGATCAAATAATAGATTAATAATATTACAAGCATAAATTTTGAATATAAATATATAAAATAAAAAAAAATTATCGGAAAAAAACCCAGGGCGAGTCCTACCCCAGCCCCCCCAGCCCCAGGGCCTATTAGAGCGGGCTAAAAAGCCCCTTATGTTATAAGGGCTTATGAAATATAGGCCCAACCCTTAGATTTTTAGGGTCGGGCTAGGATTGAACTCGGGCCTGGCCCTTATTGACATCTCTAATTAAAATAAAATACATTACTCATGATTATAATAAGGTGAAATGGAATCTACAATTTTCTTGAGTATTCATTTAATATAAAAGTGTTAAATTTGAATAATTGAAAGTTCAATGTTGCTTACGTCTTTGATGTCGCCCGAAGTGAACTGGACAAACTCGTGATGACTAATGCACTCATGTGGCGATCCGACCTGGACCACACTTGGCCGAGCAAAGCAAGGCCGACCTCACCAACTAAAGGCTCTCCAAGGGACCAAATACTTCCCACAAAGTCAACCACAACCGAGCTGAACTCCCGGTGGCGAGACCAAGCGACCACCGTGAGGATCAATGGGATAAGTTAACAAGCACTTTCCACTAGGGGTGTCAAGCGTGTTGTGTTTCGTGTTCGCGGTCGTATTTTTACACAAGTATTAAAGGTCCGACCACGAACCCGACTGTTTAATTATTCGTGTCAAGATACACGACCCAAACACGACTGTTTATAACACGGGTAACCCGACACGACACGAAAAATCAGTATAATTTAAACTTGACACGAAAAAAATATTAAAAAAATCAGAAAAAATTGAAATTATAAATAAAAAATACATTAAATATTAAAATTTATTAAAAAGATGCATTTAATAATTTTTCCATCATCATATAACCAACTAAAACATCACAAAATATTAAAATAATATATCACAATAAAATTAAATGGGTTACATAGGTCAATCGTGTCGACCGCGGGTCGACTTCCAACCTATTTATTTCCCATGTTAACCGTGTCCAGGCACGATTTTGACCTAAACTGTTAAGGGTTGTAATTGTCTACTGCTAAATTCGTGTTAGGTTCGTGTTGAGTTATCGTGTCGTGTCACAAATTGACGCTCCTACTTTCCCACATGACAATCATGCAACTCATGCACATCAAGAAGGAGAGTGTCACACTCACATTATAGATTTAATGACTATTAGGTTATTAAATATAATAGTATAAATAATAATCATTTATGAGGAAAAAGACAAAAGAAAACTCCTATAGAGCTTTGTAAGTTCAAACTATGCCAAGTCGAGAGACCGACTGAGCTCATCGAGTCGGTAATTCAATATAAAAGGCATTTCTTAGTCATTTCTTATATTTCCGATCAGTATTTTTCGTATTTTGTGTGTTGTTGAGCGAATTACAAAGATCAACACGTGCACTGTAGAAGTTGGGATCAACCTAGTGCTCTAGTGGTTGAGACATGTGTTGTAAGGGTGAATGACCGGATTCGATCCCATACTGGTGCGTGTGTCCCTAAAGTTCCCCATTGCACTCAAAAAACGTGCACTAGAAGTTAGTTTGCATTTAAGTCTCATGACATTTAATTAACTATAAAAATAGAAAAAGACATATATTTTTTTTTTTACAAAAAATAAGACGTACGTATAAAATTATGAAAAAGGAAGGGAAAAAGGGACACCATACATCATAGGCGCACAATTTTTTTTTATTTTTTTTTTGAGGAAAACTTGAGAAATTGCATTATCATTAATCAAACGGGGTTACAAATTTTGGGAGAAGCCACAAGGGGAAAGTCTAGGGAATAACACCGGAAAAGAAACCATTACATGGATCATCAAAAGCAAAACTAGCAAGCTTACGAGCCAACTCATTCATTTGTCCGTGGAATGTGTTTGAAAGCTACAGAGGCGAAAACCCTACTTGATCGAGTTGTATATCTTCCATTATGCTACCCAGGTATGATAGGTCCTCATTTCGGTTGCGTAGTCCGTTTCCCGATTGAAGGCGATCCGTTTCGAATTCCACGTTTTGGAGGTTGAGGTTTCGGGCGAGGATCGCACCTTCGCGACATGCAAGGGCTTCCCGGGCGTACACTCTTTAGTGCATGGGGGCTTTAGCCTCAAAAAAAATTTTTTTTTTTTTGAAAATTAATTTTTTATGCATATTTTATTTTAGAATATTAATTTTTAGAACTAAATAATTAATTTTTATCGGTTTAGCCCCCAAAATTATACGTCTAGCTCCGGCTCTCGGCTTCCGCTACCTCAATCTCAAAGACGTGCGGTATTTCTTACGAGGGTTCGCACTATTTTGCCTTTATGGTTGCGGATCACAATTCACAACGCCGAGACCAGTCCCAAATTCCCAATTCCAGTTCGAACCGATGCGCCCGTGTTGACTTTTAAGAAATCTCTCTGTGGTTTTTTTCCATTTCTCGAGGGAGTTTGTTTTGCTTGGAGTATTAAGAGGGTCTTGTACCTGTTGGCAGTCATGCAGACATTTTAGTCCTATATTCGAAACCAAACATTCAAGAGATCTATTCACCAATGGGTCCCAAAACACACAAAAGTCTCAGCAATCATCAATGGCCATTTAAAACAATCCCAAACATACAAAAATCATGTAGTATGTTTTTTCTCTATGGTATTAAGCTATTACTAAATTTGAAGTTTAGTTTTTGGACCACTCAATTTGTTTGGTATAGAAATTATGTAAAGTCTATATAAAATACGTACTAAAGAATAATTAGTTTTCACTACCTTATAAAAATCCAAATAAAGTAATAAACTCGATTAATCTCCTAAAGCACAATCATTGTAGTAATTAAAATTATTTTTGTCTTCAGAAAAAGGCACGAGAGTGATTAAAGTTACTTAAATATAATATAACATACTCATTTAAACCAACCACAGCTACTAGAAATTGTTTTTAGTGACAAATGTCAAAAACCAACCATTGCATCAATAACTAATTAACTAAAATAAAATAATAATACTTATGTTTACATACAAATACTACCATACCCAAATAAATTTAAACCCAAAATTTCGTACTTGTAAAAGTTTAAAATCTCAATCTAAAATAATTTGTACTGCAATAGAATATTTGATATAAACATAAATACTACCTAGTATATTTACTAACCCATCACTGTAATTCTATTTCTACTGTAGATGGTACAATAAATATCTTGATCTTTAGACCATCTCCAAAGATTCTGCACTATTTCTTTTGGTGTAGAGTTTGCAGACTACTTTTTGACGCAAAATCTACATTTTATCTCCAGTGATCTGCACTATTTTTTGCACTAAAAAGAATATTCCATAAGATTCTTTCTTTTATTTTACTTTTTATTACTTAATAATTGATAAAAATATTATATAAGTAATTTTATTTAATATGAAATTTATTAATTTTTCATCTCAAAATTAATCAAATTGATAAAAAAATAGAAAATTTAATTGTTGCAGTAATTTTTATGTATTTTATGTAAAATTTATAATTTTGTGTGTAGTATTTTAAATATCATAGTATTATTCAATTACACACCTTATTATTTAAAATTATGATCACATGTTATTAAATTAATTTTAATATTATTTTCTACTAGTTTTAAATTAAGAAAAGAGAATTAAAATTAAGTAAAAAAAAACAAAAAAAAACAAAAAGTAGCGCATGAACAGTCGGCGCCATTTGTTCTTTTTACTTTGTTCATATCAAAGAAAATAGCGCTTAGATTGCGCGTGTTGGAGCAATTTTGTGCCTGCACTACTCTAAAGTAGTGCAGGGCTGGAGTTGCTCTTAGGATAGCATTTTTATTATATTGTTTTTCCAAAATAAGATACTAATTAACTGTCATGAGTGTCATCTATACAGCAAGTAAGGTGGCTTATATATTACCTATAATTCTAATCTGCACAATATACACCAACGTAGTACATATTATTACCTATTTCTACCAATATATGGTAATGAAATATGACTGACATATCAATATCGTTGGCCCAATGGTCAATTAAGGTAACTATTTGTAACAACCCATTTTTGAAGTGCATTTTTAGCGTTACTAAAATTTTAAGAAAATACGTATAATTTTTTTAAATAAATAGATAAATGAAAAGTTTAGCGGAAGCGATAATGAGGAAACCTTAGGTCTTAAGAAATAATTTTAGAGTATTTGCCAAAAATTAAAAATCCATTTAAAAATACTTTGAAACAAATTAAAAAAATAGTACATTACAATTGTTCAAAATTTAAAATGAATTCATAGTTCTTGAAATTCAAACAATTAAAAGTGAAATCATCGGCTATTCCCCACATCTGCAACGCATCCATCCATATGATCGAAAAGAATTTGAATTTAGGGAGGGTGAGTAATCACATACTCGGTAGGGATAAAGATTGTCCAAGCTAAATACGAAAAGTGCACAATTACATAAATTAACACATAACCTTTCCCAGTTGCCATAATTCGAATAACACATAACCTTTCCAGTTGGCATAAGCCGGATAGCACATAACCTTTCCGTGGCACGAATGCCATATTTTTCCTTTCCGTGCACGTGGCCAAAAAAATTTCCTTTCGTGTACGAAGGCCATATTTTCCTTTCCGTGGCACGAATGCCATATTTTCCTTTCGTGCACGAGGCCAAAAATTTTCCTTTAAAGTGCACGAATGCCATATTTTCCTTTCGTGTACGAGGCCAAAAATTTTCCTTTCCGTGGCACAAATGTCATATTTTCCTTTCGTGTACGTGGCCAAAAATTTCCTTTCAATTGCATAAACATACATAACATACATTGAAATGAAAAACATGTCGTTTATAGAAAAATTAATCATACCATGTAGCACATTAAAAGCATATAATTCACATAATTATGCATATCATGTAAACATTTAAAATGCGTAATTCACATAATTGAGCAGTTTAGGGCATTTAACAAAGACAATGAATTATACACATAAAATGTGATAAGAATCCCTACTTCAATCAAGCAAAATAAAGTAGATGCTCAAATAGCTTGAAAGTAGAAGTCCTAATTGTACGGTTCTTGGCGCCTACAATATAAATTTAACATGATTTAGGCCTAGAGATTAAGTAGTAACTTCTAATTGAAATAATTATACTTATAAAATAATCTAGGGTTTTATAATAGGTGAAAATTGACTAAAAACATAAGTTTGAATGTCTAATTGAAAAAAGTTAAAAGTAAATTTTAGTTTTGGACTAAGCTGAAAACTTTTAGGGTCAAATTGAAAAATCCAAAAATCTAAATAAGTTATAGGGGTTGATTTCAAAATCTGAAAATTTTAAATAAAAATATGGACTGAATAGAAACTTGTTTGGGACTAAATAGAAAAATTTCAGAAACATTGATTTGGGAATAGAACCTAATTGAAAACTTAGTGAACTAAAATGATAAGTTTCAAACTGCAAATCTAGTCTCATCTTCTATCAATTTCCAAAAGATAGTCCTTGGCCCAAACCCCATCTCATCTCTGTAAAATTTTCTTACTCAAACACACACACATACACGTCACTCACACACACAAACACACACTCACCTAAACACACATATACTCAAATCTCTACACAACCCAACACATACACACACGCACACACCACATAATCACACACAAACACACACGCACACATAATTACACACACACACACACAATAACTTGAATTCATACAAACACACATGCACACACCTTCTGGTATAAGACACACACAAACACACACAATTAATGTACATATTTTTTGCAACACACACATATATTTAGTGTATATATATATATATATATATATATATACAATATACATACACACATACAAGCACACACACAGACCCACACACACACAAACATACACACAATACTCATCGACACACACACATATATATATACATACAAAGACACGCACACATTTTCCCATCCAAATTGCAACACCCAAACCTACATCATCTTATCTATATACTTCTCTCCAAATCATGAATTAACAATTCATTTCTAACTCCAAAGGTTAATGGTGAGGAGAACAACTAAAGAGATAAAATAAAAAAAATGATCATAGTATTAGATACAAGGAGAGGATTACTTACTTGTAAAAATTTCCAGAGGAATGTGAAAGTATTGCAACAAGATTCTTAGAGAAAAATGAAGATATCATATGATTTAAAAGCAACAACATGGGTGATGGGCATTAGTTGGCAAAAGTGGGCTTAAAGATGTGATAAGGTGGTGATAATGATGATAATGGAGATGATGGGCATTAGTGGGGTTTGTCTAAAAAGCTAGCCCAATAATTGAAAATTAAAATATAAAAGTAAATATATATATATATATATAATATAAAAATGTATACATAAATAATTAATATGAATTTTGATTGTAAGGTAAGATATGAATTGTAAAAATTATGGGTGTTACATTCTACTCTTCTTATAAAAAATTTCGTCCTCGAAATTTCAAGCTTACTCGATTGATGGAATAACTCGGGATACTTGGCTCAAATCTCAACTTCATGCTCCCACGTTGCTTTTTTTTTCCATGTCTATTCAACTCAATCTTAACCAGGGTGATGTCTTTATTTATTAACTTGTGTATCTTTCCATTAAGGATACCGATTTTTCTTTTGACGTCATGTTTGGGTTGACTTCCGAGTGTCTCATGATTGACTAAGTGACTTGGATCGTGGACATACTTTCTCAACGAGAGACAAGTAAAATAAATTATGAATTGTGCTAGCTCGCAATAACGCCAAACTATAAGTTATATCTTTGACTCGCTCCATTATTTGAATGGTACAATGAAAATATGTCTCGAGTTTTTCTTTTACGCCAAATCTTACTATTCCTTTGGTCGAGTGCAACCTTTAAGAAAACTTTTTCTCCTATTTCAAATTGTATGCCCTTTTTTCGATCTTGGCCTATTTATCTGTTTTAACACTTATCGCTTACCATGACCATCCGTTCGACTAGCTCGGGCTTAATACCTTTTTCTCACCAATTTTGTTCCAATAGATATGGAATATACACTTTCTTCCATACAAGACTTCGTAAGAGATCACTCAATTGTCGTCGATAGCTATTATTATTTTATAATTCCACAAGAGGCTAATATTTTTCCCAATTGTTATCAAAATCCAAAATGCAACTTCTCAATGAATCTTACGAGATCGAGTGATTCTTTCAAATTGTCCGTATGCTATGATATTAACTTTACCAGGATCATAATGGATCTTATAATCACAATCTATCATGAGTTCCAACCATCTCATTTGAATATCATGTTCGATTTTTTTTTTTTTTCGTGTGAAGAATTACTTCAAAATCTCTTGATCATTGTAAATTTCACTTTTTTTTTTTCGTATAAATAGTGACGCTATATCTTTAAGGCGTGCATCTTTATTGTCAACTCAAAGTCATGTGTAGGGTAATTGAGCTTATAACGTTTCATTTGTCTTGAAATGTAGGCAACCACTTTACCATTATTGTATCAAGATACACCAAAATCCTTATTTTTGATGCATCACTGTATATTACAAAACCCTCTATAGTATTTGGAATTGTTAAAACCTATGTTGATACTAGACGTCGTTTGAGTTCTGAAAACTCTGCTCGCGCCTCTCAGTCCAAATAAACTTCTCACATTTTCCTTGTGAGTAGGCTCATTAGGTCCTGCTAATCTTTGAAAATCTTTTTTGTTAAACCCGGTAATATCCAACAAAACCTAAGAAACTACGTACTTCATTGGTGTTAGTAGGAGCCAACCATTTTTCCACAGCTTCAACTTTTGTTGGGTCGACTTTAATACCTTTTGTTGTAACTACATGTCCCAAAAAAAAAAACTACTCGATCGAGCCAAAACTCACACCTCTTGAATTTTGCGTATAATTTCTCTTTACGGAGAATCTCCAACACTATGATGATGTATTTCTCATATTGTTATATATCATTTGAGTATACCAAGATATCATCTATGAATATAATCATAAATAGATCGAAGTACGGATGGAAAAACCCAGCTCATGAAGTCCATAAATACTGCCAGGGTATTACTAAGTTTGAAAGGCATAACTGTGAACTCATAGTGCCCATATCGGATCCTAAAAACTATCTTGGGTATATCTTCTTTCTTAACCTTTAGTTCATGATATCCAGACCTCATATCAATATAGAAAATACACTTGCCCCATTCAATTGATCAAAAATATCCTCGTCATTGGCAATGGATATTTGTTCTTTATGGTGAGCTTATTCAACTCTCTCTGTAGTCTATAGACATTATTATTGTCCGTCTTTCTTTTTATTATTATTATTTTTTTTACAACTTGACGCCTTATTGCATATATATCTAGGGACCCTCCATTCACTCGCTCAGAAAAACAATTGTGAATATGTCTCCATTTAAAGGTCACAATATTATTTCTCTCTTAGTCTCTTATGAGTTGAGGTTATCCTTGTACTTATTCAACCAGTCCATTCCTAAGATGATATCAAAATCTTTATTCATAATCACATGCAAATCTGTTTCTAAACCCATCCCGTCAAAATCAACTCCACATTATTAATCACTAGATCAATACTTAATATTATTCCGAATGAGAGGCTTATGTCTAGTATGTCACTAACAATGTAACACCGGGTTGGAATTTAGCTTGAAAATAAAAATAAATAAAGTAATACATAATATCGATGTATCAAATAGTGCTAGGGTATGTGCATTGCCGACATCCCATTGAGTCCAGTTTTGAGTTAAATGACATGTTCGAATTGTCTCTATGTTGCGACATTATCTACAAAAAAGTAAAATAAAATATCTAATTTTAAACTCCTTCTCAGTATGATACTACATATGTCACTTTCTAAGCGTTTTTGAATGTGCGGGCCAATCATAAATTAATCGTATAAGTCGTTCAACTTTATCATATATTATAAAAAAAAAATAGACATTATACTTCTATGGTTCATTATGAATTGCTATTTCACGTTGTTATCTACTTCTAACGTGTCATGAAAGAAAATTTGGATCATACAATGAATTAAGGAACACATACATAAACTATAGCATGTCACATAAATATTCATATAAATTCTCATGATTCACATAGCATATTATACTTTCCCAATTTCCCATTACATGATAATTAAATAGATGTTACCTGGTTGGACGGAGCGCGATGAAGAAGGATAGCCATTTTTCTTTTGAGAAAAAAATATTAAAAATTGCAAGTCTACGGGAAAGTAGACCGACTCACGATACCATCGTAACGCCCATTTTTGAAGTGCATTTTTAGCGTTACTAAAATTTTAAGAAAATACGTATAATTTTTTTTTAAATAAATAGATAAATGAAAAGTTTAGCGGAAGCGATAATGAGGAAACCTTAGGTCTTAAGAAATAATTTTAGAGTATTTGCCAAAAATTAAAAATCCATTTAAAAATACTTTGAAACAAATTAAAAAAATAGTACATTACAATTGTTCAAAATTTAAAATGAATTCATAGTTCTTGAAATTCAAACAATTAAAAGTGAAATCATCGGCTATTCCCCACATCGCAACGCATCCATCCATATGATCTCGAAAAGAATTTGAATTTAGGGAGGGTGAGTAATCACATAATCGGTAGGGATAAAGATTGTCCAAGCTAAATACGAAAAGTGCACAATTACATAAATTAACACATAACCTTTCCCGTTGCCATAAGCCGAATAACACATAACCTTTCCGTTGGCATAAGCCGGATAGCACATAACCTTTTCCGTAGAGCACGAATGCCATATTTTTCCTTTTCGTGCACGTGGCCAAAAAATTTCCTTTCGTGTACGAAGGCCATATTTTTCTTTCGTGCACGAATGCCATATTTTCCTTTCCCGTGTACACGAGGCCAAAAATTTTCCTTTCGTGGCACAAATGCCATATTTTCCTTTCGTGCACGTGGCCAAAAATTTCCTTTCAATTGCATAAACATACATAACATACATTGAAATGAAAAACATGTCGTTTATAAAAAAATTAATCATACCATGTAGCACATTAAAAGCATATAATTCACATAATTATGCATATCATGTAAACATTTAAAATGCGTAATTCACATAATTGAACAGTTTAGGCATTTAACAAAGACAATGAATTATACACATAAATTGTGATAAGAATCCCTACTTCAATCAAGCAAAATAAAGTAGATGCTCAAATAGCTTGAAAGTAGAAGTCCTAATTGTACGGTTCTTGGCGCCTACAATATAAATTTAACATGATTGTAGGTCCCGAGGGTGTAAGTGTAAGGTTTAGAAGGGGGTTGAATAAACCTTACCAAATTTTCGATTTAGTCCTTTAAATCTCTGAGTTAATTCTATCTGTTTTTGTGTCCTTGATGGGGATCGAATTAGTCACTTCGGAGAGTTAATCTCTCAACAGACTTCCGAAATTTGTTGATGGAGTAACTCAATTTGTTGGCTACAATTTAACCTCGATTGTGGTTTTATTTTATTGGAAGACTTAACACCCTTAAGTTTGATTAAGCAAGATATTAGAGCTTGATTTAGTACTTGTAAATTATCAAATGGATAGCAAATTTATCGTGAGATATAAGCGAGTTAAAAGTGCGGGAATTTAAATCTTTGAAATGTAAATGACATGTAAAGTTTTTATAGAGGTTCGAAGATGGGGTAATTCTTCTACTCCTCTCTTCTCCAACTCTGGAGGAATCCACTAAGTAATGATCGGTTTACAAAGTGGTAGCCTCGTCCGGATACAAGTCTTGATCACAACAGACCGACTTGATCCTTAGGGACTCGGCCTGAGACGCTTGATCACTCGGTGGCTTCTCGACGACTCGAGCTTCTTCACATTTTGCGCTTTGTTACTACAAACTCACTTGCTCAAGCTCTTTGGATTTGATCACGAAGCCCTCCAAAAGCTTAAGACTTGGTTCAACCTTGAACCTTTCTACAATCCTTCTGGAAAGTAGACCCCCTTGTTTTTCGGTATTTTTCTCTTCAACTCGATTGAAGTTCTCTTTCCTTCACGGTGAGTGTTGGATTGATGTACTTGAAATGTAGGCTTGAGGATTGAGATTGTTTCGATTTTTCTAATGTGCTTGTGTATCTCACGTATGTGTCATTCATGCATCCTTTTCTCTCAAACAAACTCCTTAGCCTTTTATAGTGAACTTTCAAAAATTTGCCCGTTAAAGAGATAGGCTTATTTTTGAAAGTCACTTTGCGATCGTTGGCTTGCGATTCTTGGAATTGTTGTTTCCTCGTATGAATTGTTGTTTCACCTTTTCGAGTTCGACACGGTGTAGTGCTTCCCATTGGTTCATTCCTTTTGCACGCTTCGAGACCGAGCACTCCAAGAAAGGTGGTATGGAGATATTACTTGTTTAAGTAAATCTCTTGATTTACGCAACGGTTCTTTTCTGATTATCTCGACTTGATTGCATTTCCTTGCTTTCCCAGGTGACTTAAAGTCAGCTTCCAATCGTGGATGACTCTTGTCACTTCAACTTGAGACTTGGCTTTTCTTGGTGACTTGTCGATGCTCCACTCAGTGCATCTCATTGCTTCTTGATGATCTGATTCCGTCTACTCTTCTTTGCCATACTCGGTGTCTCACAGCCGAGAGTCTTCCTTCTGATCTTGATTTGTCTTCTTGCATGTTAGGGCGTATTTGTCTTGACTACTTGGCCACTCTATTCATTACAATGCATTTTACAACAAAATTGGGGTGCCAACTTTCTATTCTAAGTTTTACATGGCATTCATCAAAATCTAAACAATAAAATTCCTAACAATTTCCCCCTTTTTGATGATGCCAAAACTTAAACCATACAAAGATGCAAATAACAAAGATACATACTGAGATAGTGTATTGACATAGAATGTATCGCGTGAGAATCAATCTTTTTATTGATCATATCATTCTTGTACTTAACACGACTGTTTACAAGGTGTATCAGAGTATATAATTGTCTTCAACAAAAAAAAATTATAGCTTTATTACAGAAGACTTACATTGTATGTAATTACATGATAAACTACACGAAGGGTTGGGCTGACAACACTTCATCTCCTTTTGTCTCCTTCTTTCATCTTGATCAAGATCTTCTTCTCTTCTTCTCTTTTTTCGTCGTCATTTGCCTTCTTTTTCTTCTCATATGCTTTCTGGCGGCTTCATCTCTTCTTATTCTTTCTTCTGTCTCTCTGCCATAGCCGAGTTTGTCTCTTGTTTTCTTCTTCTAATATCTTTGCATACTCGGCGTTAGATTTAGCCACTTTTAAATTTGCTACTTGGTCAAGCCCACCCGAGAGATCCCTCCTTTCTTTCCGGATCTACGTATTCAATATTCTTGGGCGAGGCCAGGTCCAAGCTTCTTCCTCCACTCATCGCTTCTTCCTCTACCTCGGGCGTATCTTTGTCTTGGGGTTTCCGGTGAGTGACCAAAGCAGAGTGATCGCTATAGGAAGTCTGCTGCATGTCGCCTTCTTCACATAAGGCGAGACCACTTTTCCCAAGACAAGTCCCAAGCTTGAGCCATGGACATATTTGCAAAATATCCTTGATTCGAGCGTTTTGAATTCGTCAGCCAATCGATCGTGGCTCGTCCCGAGCATACGAAATGGCATACGTGTCTCTGTCATTTGGAATGCCTCCATGTTCTTTCAAGATGTTCATCACCCTGGCATCCATTCTTCCTTCCACTTCCTTCATCCCCGCTTCAATTGCTTTTCTCTTCTCACCATAGATACAGCAGAGTGTTGGAGTGGCGCAGAGTCCTGGGAGGAGTTCTTTGCTTATAATGTCATTTTGTGTGAGGACCCCTGTTGGGGGTTTGTGCAATCATCAAGGTCATATCTTTTGATCCTTTCCCCTCGTGAGATTTTCCTTTCTTGATTTCAAAATTTCCTCATTTGATTTTCCTTCTCATTGTTCCTTCTCAATTGCTCCTTTCTTTTCTTTTGATTTTCTTTCTTTAAGGTATTCCTCTTCCCTTTTTGGCATCATCAAAGGATAGAGGAACCCTGGAACATCTTTGGCAAGCATGAAGTCGAAGTCTTCGATGGTTGAGTTCGCTTCAAGTCGCTGCGTTGTATGCGGACGAAATTGAGATCTAGTAGCGTTGGATTCTGCTAAATCGCTTCATCTCGGCCATGAGAAGGTGAATTTTCTAGTCATGTGTTCTTCCAAACGTTTGTATATCATTTGTATTTTGCTCACGCAGCAGCGACTTGATTTTCGGTGTGAGCTTCATGCATATGCTAAATGTGTTCTCTCAAACCCGTTTTTGCATCAACATTTTTGACTCTCCACACCAAGTGACTTGTTGAACAAAGTTCAAGTATCTCCTGTTCCACACGCATTGATTCTTTCTTTGTTGCCACCATTCCCTTATCCGATGTGATGCCTCTCAAGTCATTTGTAAAGGTTGGCATCTTTGTTGTCGGCGCATGTCCAAAGAGGCACGATGCCGCTCCATCCGTTCAACCTCGGCAAAGAGTGCCTTGAACACTTTCTCGAACTTAATTTGATTCTTCATTTGCGGTGATGGCCAACGTCGAAATCAAAATCTTTGGAACAATGGTGCCTGAGTGAAAAACAGGAGGTGGTCCGTGATAGCGTGCTTGCTCATTTTTCGACTCTTCGTGGAGTTCTCGTATCTCCAATGAGAAAGGAAAGATTCTACAAAAGATTCATCACGATCGGGATCTATTCGATGATGAGCGGTGCGCGTGAAGTTCTTTTGGGAATCGATCCTGCTTTGCGGACTTGAGGAGCCTGCGCGATGGTCTCTTGTTGGCCGGGTCTTGTTGTGAAGTAGACCGCTTTGAGCCTCGGTATGCCTTAATAACTTCGTTGGTCTCGATTGATTTTCCTTCACCGATGAAGACTTGTCCTCGGCCTTATCAGCCAGCGTCATCGGACGATGATGAGATTTCTAGTGGTGGCTCATCATCAAAGTTAAAAGTTTGACGAGTAGTCTTGGGATCGAGACTTGCTCGTGCCTGGAACATCCGCTTGGTGAGTCGTTTGGATTTGTCATGGGGTTGACTCGAACCTTCTTCTTCGCCTTCCGATCCCAGAAAAGTGACATCGGGTTGTCCTGGGAATCATGAAGTGCGCTGCGATCTCCTTCTCGGATGGGTCTACATGATAGTGGAAGGGATGTTCTCTACTTCAGCTTCTTTACCAGGGAAGTCTCAACCTCCCGTGGGCCTTCATTTCCTCGGCAGTCTCTCTTTGCTGCGAGGCCTTAGTCCTCCCTTTCGACAGTGTCATTTGTCTTAGGGTCTTCTACAGCGGCATCCATTGGAGTCTCAACCCCATGGATTGCACTTTCATCGCCCCAGTGTTAACTCCAGGGTTGTTCCTTCCTCGTGCCTCGATCGCATCGCAGCGTCATTAGCCTTCAGAGCGATTGGCACCTCTGGTGAGACGAGTCTCAACACATCGAGCCGTTGATGGAAACTTCTTTGTTCTTCTTGTGATTGTAATTTCTCTTCTTTGCCTCCTTGATTCTTTGTCGAGTCATCTGCAAAGCATCCTCCGACCTTGCTGCGGTGGAGGAGTTTCCCCCTCGGTGGCGCACCGGTGAGTGACTTGGAGTGGGGTCACTCGTCTCCAAACTCCCATTGTTTCGATTGATGGTTCGATCGTTGGGGTAGGTGGTGGCACACCTTCAATAGGGGTTGGCTCTCTTGGGGTCCCCACTATCCCGTTTTCATCGCCATTTCCTTATCGCTTTCTTCCGAGTGAATCGGGAAGTGGTAGCAAAGAACATCGGTGCTATTTTTTGAACCACTCCCATAGGATCGATTTCATTTGTGTTCGGAGGACTCTCCGGTCCCTCCATCGATCTTTGCTCGTGAAGGATTCTTGATTCGTCTGCAATGCTTGCTGCATTTGCAACTCTTCGTAGCGGCAACATTTCTCGGTTCCTCGTCACTTTCGGAGAAGACATCAAGGAGAGGATGTGTGTGTTACGTGGTGCCGGAGATAGGCGGATGCTTGCCTTCTCACGTCTTGCTTCTTCTTCTTGACTTGCTTTGCTCTCTCCTGTCTTGTAGATTTGCGGGATGTCTCAGCGGTTGTCTCATCAAGTCTTTGGGAGCGCGATAGTTAGTCGAGGAAATTTAGCGAGTTCTTCTTCTTCTATGAACTCGGCCGTTGGAACTGTTCCTCGACTTGCTCAACTTCCATTTTCTCCACTCACGACGATTTTGGATGTCCGGGTAGGGTGGAGATAGGATCATTACATCACTATCCGCCGGTTCTTCTTGTGTTTTTTTGTGTGAGCTACAGTGTGTCTTTGGGTTGCCTCTGCTTGACGCCTTGGCGCAGACTTGGCTGTTTCATCAACTACATCCGGAGACTCTCTTCTCCGGTAGTCTCGATATTTGTGCTTTTGAGTAATCGACTCAATTTGGTTTCTCTGTTCGACCGCTTGACGAGTCTTCTTCGTCTCCTGGTTTTGTACCAGGGGAATTTACAGTTCGGGCGGTGTCCTCGAGTCTTGGGGCGGCGGGGCGTCTTGGTGTTTGTTTCGAGGAGCTGGCCGTCTTGGCTTGTCGATTCTCCTCCTTTTGACGATCGGAGAAGGCATTTGTGAGTTCTTCTCGACCGCTGCTGCAGGGCGGTGACATGGCTGGCAGGGGGCGGGTGACTCTCGCTGCAGGGGCGGGAGCATGTTTGGTTTTCTTTTTCTTTGCGCAGGGGCGATCTTCTTGGCAGTGCAGGGGCGACTTTCTTCTTAATTTGGAGAGGAAGTAGATCATTTGTATCTTGGTCGGTGATTCCCCTCACTCGTGTCGCTCTCTTGGCGTAAGCTCGCCCGAGCACGAGAGAGGTTAGCTCGAACATCCTCTTGTTAACATGGAAGGCCTTCCCATGTCTAAGAGGACTCCTTTCACCTCCGATAGCGGCCAATTACAGGCCATATCCGAGGATCCTCCAAATGTGCCATCTTCTTTGAAGGACTTGTTCCCCACGTTAAGCAGAGTCTGCTGTAGATAAACTCAGCCCGGTTTATCTTTTCTTCGATGATTGCGGCCATCACAATCGCTTTGCCTTTGTGAGTTTGGTCAAAGTCGCCAAATTTGATGTCGATACATTTGGCAACTATATCCAACAACTTGTGATAATCCTCCTTCGATCTCTTGTTTGTTTGTGTATATTATTTTATCGCAAAAGTCGACTTGGCTATTTCTTTCCATGTGTCAGTCAAGTTTACATCGAACTTCTTTGATCTCGGATGCTCCTTCTGGGTAGTGAGCAATATTGACCAAATCCTTGGCGGTGATAGTCATTGCTTCCCGTGAAGGATGACTTGATTCCTTCATCGTGAATTTCAGCATTCACGTAGAATTGTGCGACCTCTTCCACATAGGTCATCGATATTCCGTTAGAAAGCGGTTTTAGTGGGGCGTTTCCAACTTCTCAGCAATTTTCTTCACCAGGGTGTCGTCGGACCCCTGCTTCACCATTCCGTCAAAATCCACCGTCGAACCGGTGTGGATTTGCTTTCCTAACTTAGTAAAGTCATAAGTTGGTGCCATTTCTCAGAATTATATCAAGAAAAATCTCAGAAATTGATTTGAAGGTTGATAGGGTTTCGAGAGTAGTTTGCCTTTGCTTTTGAGAGAAAAAGATGAACAGGTTTTAGAAGTGTGAGAGAAAACGGACGAAAATGGTTTAAATATGGTTTATGAAAGGGCGTGCGGCGGTTTTTGAATTGTGATCGAAATGAACGGCTTGGATTTTCGTGACGCCTATTGAGCATTTCACGTCTCGTATTTAATGCGGCAAAAGATTTATATCCAATCATAAGTTTAGTGTGCGGCTTTATGTGCGTACACATCATCATTATCTTTGACGTGTTCCTTAAAACATTCCCCCTAAGTCAAAACATTGCGTTTTTGTCACTTTGCTCATAAGTTATTCAACTTATCTCTTAGTCGATTTAACTCTACTCCTGATTCTCTTAGTGACTCGGCTATCACGGTGACTTGGTGTGTAGTTGTCTTTCCGACATCTGGTGATTCTTGGTGATTTTTGTTTTCGGCTCTTTTTCACTTCTTTTTCGTTTCTACTACTCTTCTTTGATTCGCCTGAGAGTCACCACTCAATTAACCCCAACTCATGCTTGAGTTCTTCAAATCTTGACTCACATAATGGTTTTGTGAAGATGTCGGCTAGTTGTTTATCGTTGAGATATATTCCAAGACAATGTCCTTCTTTTCAACATGATCTCTTATGAAATGATATCGACATCAATATGTTTTGTTCTTGAGTGCAACACGAGATTTTGAGTGATTGCAATGGCACTTGTGTTATCACACATGATTGGAATTTCTTTTTCTTCAACTTCATAGTCTCTCATTCTTTGTCTCATCCATAGGACTTGGGCACAACAAATTTGCCCGCAGCCTATGTATTCCGCCTCACCGGTAGAGGTGGCTATTAAGTTTTCTTCTTGCTAAACCAGGAAATTAGTCTGTTTCCTAGCATTTGACATGTGCACGAAGTGCTCTTCGTCCACTCTGCATCCAAAGATCGAGAATCAATAGCCAATTAGCTTGAATCCACCTTCCTTTGGATACCATAGGCCTACTTCTTGGCTTCCTTTCAAGTATCTCAATATTCTCTTAGTTCATCAAAGGCTCTCTTTTGGAGCAGATTGAAATCTTGCACATACACCTACAAAGCAAAGGTGATGTTTGGCACTCCCGCTTGTTGTGAGATAGAGCAATGATCCGATAAGTGCTCGTATCTTGTTTGATCTACTGGGCTTGCCATCCTGCATCCATGTCCATTTTGTGATGTGTTCATTGGTATTTTTACGAAGACTTCTCCTCCATACCAAATTTCTTCATTAAGTCTCTCGGTGTATTTTGTTTGACTTATGAAGGTTCCATCCTTCATTGTTTCACTTGAAGTCCAAGGAAGAATGTCGACTCTCCCATCATGCTCATTTCAAATTTACTTTGCATGAGGTTTGAAATTTTTTCACATAGCTCTTTGTTAGTGGATCCAAAAATGATGTCATCCACATATATTTGAACAAGCGATACTCTTCTTGTCTTGAATTACGAAAAGTGTTCTATCTACTTTTCCTTTTGTGAATCCATTTTCGATTAGGAATTGTGACGGGGTATCATACCATGCTCGGGTGCTGTTTCAATCCATACAAGGCTTTCTTGAGTTTGTATACCTTGTCACCAAGAGTCTTACGCTCAAATCCTGGAGGTTGTTCAACATACACTTCTTCTTCCAATAAACCATTTAGGAAAGCACTTTTCACATCCATTTGATATGCGGTGAAATTCTTGTGAGTGCATAGGCAAGAAACATCCTTATAGCTTCCAATCTTGCTACGGGGGCAAATGTTTCATCAAAATCTATTCCTTCTTCTTGGCAATATCCTTTGGCTACGAGTCTTGCTTTGTTTCTTACCACGAGCCTTCCTCGTTCATCTTATTTACGAATACCCATTTGGTTCCAATAACATTTTGATGTATGGGTCTTTGCACTAGTTCCCATACTTTATTTCTCTCAAACCTGATTCAAAGACTTCTTGCATAGCTTGAATCCAATGCGTGTCGTCAATGCTTGTGACATATCTTTGGGCTCTATTTGCGAAATGAAGCATGTGAACATTGCTTCTTGTTGAGTTCTGGATCTTGTCTTGACACCTTCTCTTATATCTCCAATGACAAGTTACGGTGGATGGTCTCTCGGCCATCTTACGTCGAGGTTGGAGTAAGTTAATTTGGATTGATCGACTTGTAATTTTGTGTTCTTTGTGGTCGACTCTTTCGTGGTCACTTAGCTGCAAATTTTTCATTTCTTTTGAGATTCAATTTTGTCTCATCTTCTTCGAATTGATAATCCCAAACCTTCGACCAAAGATAGGGACTCTTACGTATGATTGGATGATTGAACTTATCGGTGACTCTTCAATGTCTTCTCCATTTACATTTGGTTCATCGAATACTACATGAATGGATTCCTCTCAGTAACCATAGTTCTTTTGTTGAGTATTATGTAGGCTTTGCTTTCGGTGAGTATCTAAGAAGATACCCTCATCGACTTTAGCATCAAAAGCCTTTAGGTTGTCTTTGCCGTTGTTGTGAATGAAGCATTTACATCCAAATATTCGAAATATGCAACATTTGGTTTTCTTCCATCCAGGATCTCATAGGAGTCTTTGTCATTTGTCTGTTTATCATACATCCTGTTTTGGGTGTAGCTATTTGTGTTGATTGCTTGACCCAAAATCTTTTGGTAACCTGCTTGACTAACATGGTCCTTCTTCTTCTTTGAGGGTTACATTTCCTTCTTTCTCGCAACTCCATTCTCTTTGTGGAGTCCTTTAGCTGCGATAGTTCATGACCAATACCATTCTCAATACAAGATCGAGTTATTATTCCATTGACAAACTCGGTTCCTCTATCTCGATCTTATTTTGATAATGGTTTGACTCTTCTCATTTTGAATCCTCTTCATCATTTTGTGGTAGTTTTTGTAGAGTTTCTTTCTTCTTGCACATGAATATTGTCCATGTATATCTTGAGTAGTCATCTACTACCACCAAGGTGTATTTCTTTCCACTTATCTTTGTTTGGTTCCTTTGGGCCAAATAGATCCATATGAAGCGGATCGATATTCTTGTTGAGGATGGGCATGTCTTTTCTTTGAATGACGACTTGATTTGTTTTCCTTTTGACATGCATCACATATACTCTCTCTTTTTGTATCTCTCGAGTCCGGAAGTCCTTCTACAAGATGGCTTCTTGCCAACTTGTTAATTGTTTTGAAATTCGGGTGACTCGGCTTTTTGTGCCACTAAATGACCAACTTGATTGTCTGCTCTTTGCTAGTAGAGTGCAGTCTTTGGGTGTTGCGAGTTGACCAATCCACTACATACATATTCTTCTGTCTACATCCTTGCAAAAAAAGACAACTTCATTTGATTCAATATCCTTGATTTGGCATATACCCATGTTGAATCCAACATTGTAGCCCTTGTCACAGAGCCGATCGATACTCAATAAGTTGAAGTTGAGTCCTTCAACATATGCAACATCGTGATTTCTAATCCATTCTTCTTGATGGATCCAATGTCTCTTATTTCACCAGGAGCTTCATTTCCTCCAAATATGACTTTGGCTCCTTTGACTTCCTTAAATTTTGTGATTTCTCTTATTTCTGTCATATGTCCGGAGCGACCACTATCCATGTACCAGGTTCCTTGGCACTCGGTTGTTCCTTGAACCCGCACTCAAGGAAATTAAGTTTTAGGTACCCATACTTGTGCGGGTCCCGAGGGGTTAGAATTGTAAGATGATCCAACCAACCTATAGCCAAATAATTTGACTCTAAGGGGTTGCCATCTATCGGTGCCATAATCATAATTAATCCTGGCAAATTGCTTGGGGATTAAGGTTCATACAAAATTGTCTCTTTTGTCAGTATGCTGCATATGTGTTTTAGCAATTGCCTTCCTTGGGTAATTTCGGTGTTTTTGAGTGTAGTGCCTAGGTGCATATGTGTCTTTGATGAAAGCTCTTATACTTTTGGAATGGCCTTTCTTTGAGTTCTAGGCCTTTGCCATTTGGGCTTATATTCCATAAGTCTATCTTTGATAGTTCACATTATTCCAATCGACTTGGCTTGGATATTTTCTACCATTCCCATCATATGTATTTCTTTTATGGATTTTACGGGATTTTTGGTAGCTCGCTTCCTCTTTCTGAGTATTTTTGTTTGGAGTTTCTTTGAGGACTCTTTGAATCTCTTCTCTTTGTCTTTCAAAGATACTCAACTGGCCGTGTTTTCCTTTTCTTTTGTAACCAAGGCCGGTTTGCTTAGTATTGTGTTTTGGAGTGAATGTGTGTGCAACACTTAGAGTTTTGGATTTTTGGACTCTTCATGACTTGAAGTTCCTTTTTCCAAAATTACTCTTGAGGTTTGACATGGCACGAGAGGAATTAAATCCTAAGCATGTCTTGTCTCCACATTCTCTTTGACTCATAATAAGATCATCCAATGATTTAGATGCCTTAGTGAATGAGGCAATAACATTTTGAGGTCATTTTCCTCTTTTCTATAAGCGGCAATTTCTGCTACCGGTTTAGCATTTTCGACCTTTAACCTTTCATTCTCAATGACTATTTGACTTAGAGTACTTAGCTCCTTAGTCGGCTCGAGTTTTGACTTTTGAGTATTTGTTTTCCTCATTCAACAGCGAGTGTGTGTGAGGATTTAATGTGTTCAAAATCTTTCATCATTTTGCTTAATGAATCATAAAGATCGTAGGTGATGAAGTGAGTGTGTCACGATCACTGTCATTAGTGTACGAGTTTGTTGAGTTAGATTGTACCTCATCTTCTTGATCTTGTTCTTTGGCCATTAAGCGGATCAAGCTTCTTCTTGAGTGACTTGAATAGTCGGCTTCACTTGCTCTCGAATCATTTTTGTCTCTCTTGGCTTGTCTCGTGATCTCTGCGACCATCATTGCCTTTTTCCTTTCTTGTCTTCTTTCTCTCAAGATCTTTCTTTCTTCTTCATCTCTGTCTTGTTGACTACGAGGATATGAGCGATCAATGGCATAGTGATACGGTTGTCTACGGTTCCAACATAGATATTCGACTTTTTGATCACTCTTTCTATTCTTGAGTTGTCGGCCCCTTGATACTCAACTTTTTGATGATCTGTTCTCTTGGTTGGCCTGTCTTCCCTTGATTTGGAGGGGAGTGAGTGTCTTCCGGAAGATTCACCCTTTCCTTTCTTGTAGTTCTTGTTAAAGAACTTGTTAAATCTTTTAACCATCGGGGCTATTTCTTCCGGGTCAATTGCCTCTTTGACCTCACTCTCTTCCCATCTTTAACAATTAGAGCAAATTTGTTTTGGGTGCAGTTGTCTCTTCTCGGTCTTTTTCTTCTCACGGCTCAAACTCGTAGGCTTTGAGGTCCGAGAATAATTCATGATTGGATGTCTTTGATAGGTCCATGGAGTGTCTCGGTGCCATGACCTTCATTTCCCATTCATTTGGAAGACTTTTTAGGATTTTCATACACATTTCCTTCGTGTATATTCCTTTCCAAGTGTAAATGACTCATTTGTGATTTACGTAAAACGAGCGTCTAGTTGATCCAGGTTTTCTCCCGAGATCATTTTAAAGTTTTCAAATTTTTGTACCGCTTTGATAATTTGTTTTCTTTGATTTGCTCCGAGCCTTCACAAATCAATGTCACTTATCCCTGATTTCTTTGGCCGTTTTGCATGATTTGACTTTGTTGAACATGGCTTTGTCAAGGTTTTGTAGAGGATGTCCTTGGCTACATTGTCCAGGTTGTATGTTTTTCTCATCATCATTTGTCCACTCGGTTCTTGGTTTTTCAACCATGGTAGTGCGGGAGCGACATCTTCTTCTCCTTCAATTGCAACTCTTCGTGCAATTTGTGTTCACCTTTAATATTTGTAGAGGCCCATCTTCTATCACTATCCACATCTCATCATGTAATTTGATAGATGAGCACGCATACGAATTTTCCAATCATCAAATTCTTCAATAGTGAACATAGGGATGCGTGTCAAATTTGCTTCCATGATAATGATTTTAAATAAAAAGAGTTTTGAAAGTTTAAGTACTAAAGCAGACTTTGAAAAGTTTGGAGATCTAGTTGAAGAACGGTGCGGAGGGTTCAATGAACCAACCGCTCGATACCACTTGTAGGTCCCAAGGGGTGTAAGTGTAAGGTTTAGAAGGGGGTTGAATAAACCTTACCAAATTTTCGATTTAGTCCTTTAAATCTCAGAGTTAATTCTATGTTTGTGTCCTCATGATGACGATCGAATTAGTCACTCAGTAGAGTTAATCTCTCTCATGATTCAAATGAGCCATTGATGGAGTAACTCATTTGTTGGCTACAATTTAACTCATTGTGGTTTTATTTTATTGGAAGACTTAACACCCTTAAGTTTGATTAAGCAAGATATTAGAGCTTGATTTAGTACTTGTAAATTATCAAATGGATAGCAAATTTATCGTGAGATATAAGCGAGTTAAAAGTGCGGGAATTTAAATCTTTGAAATGTAAATGACACGATAAAGTTTTTATAGAGGTTGAAGATGGGGTAATTCTTTTACTCCTCTCTTCTCCAACTCCTGGAGGAATCCACTAAGTAATGATCAGTTTACAAAGTGGTAATGATCCGGATACAAGTCTTGATCACAACCGGCTTGATCCTTAGGGACTCGTCTGGAGACGCGCTTGATCACTCGGTGGCAAAGCCGTGACGACTCAACTTCTTCACAGGCAGTGCGCTTTGTTACTACTGACTCACTTGCTCAAGCTCTTTGGATTTGATCACGAAGCCCTCCAAAAGCTTAAGACTTGGTTCAACCTTGAACCTTTCTACAATCCTTCTGGAAAGTAGACCCCTTGTTTTCGATATCTTTCTCTTCAAGCGATTGAAGTTCTCTTCCTTCACACGGGTGAGTGTTGGATTGATGTACTTGAAATGTAGGCTTGAGGATTGAGATTGTTTGAGTTTTTCTAATGTGCTTGTGTATCTCACGTATGTGTCATTCATGCATCCTTTTCTCTCAAACAAACTCCTCGGCCTTTTATAGTGAACTTTCAAAAATTTGCCCGTTAAAGAGATAGCTTATTTTTGAAAGTCACTTTGCGATCGTTGGCTTGCGAGTTCTTGGAATTCTTTGTTTCCTCGTATGAATTGTTGTTTCACCTTTCGTAGTTCGACACGGTGTAGTGCTTCCCATTGGTTCATTCCTTTGCACGCTTCCTCGGGATGAGCACTCCAAGAAAGGTGGTATGGAGATATTACTTGTTTAAGTAAATCTCTTGATTTAAATGCAATGGTTCTTTTACGATTATCTCGACTTTGCATTTCCTTGCTTTCCCCAGGTGACTTAAGTCGACTTCCAATCATGGATGACTCTTCGTCACTTCAACTTGAGACTTGGCTTTTCTTGGTGACTTGTGATGCTCCACTCACCAGATCTCGCTTCTTCAAGATCTTGATCCGATTCCGTCTACTCTTCTTTTGCCATACTCAAATTGTCTCACGCCAGTCTTCCTTCCGATCTTGATTGTCTTCTTGCATGTTAGGGCGTGTTTGTCTTGACTCGCTTGGCGGCTCTATTCATTACAATGCATTTTACAACAAAAATTGGGGTGCCAACTTTCTATTCTAAGTTTTACATGGCATTCATCAAAATCTAAACAATAAAATTCCTAACAATGATTTAGGCCTAGAGATTAAGTAGTAACTTCTAATTGAAATAATTATACTTATAAAATAATCTAGGGTTTTATAATAGGTGAAAATTGACTAAAAACATAAGTTTGAATGTCTAATTGAAAAAAGTTAAAAGTAAATTTTAGTTTTGGACTAAAAAGAAAATTTTTAGGGTCAAATTGAAAAATCCAAAAATCTAAATAAGTTATAGGGGTTGATTTCAAAATCAAAATTTTAAATAAAAAATATGGTGAATAGAAACTTGTTTGGGACTAAATAGAAAAATTTTAAACATTGATTTGGGAATAGAACCTAATTGAAAACTTAGTGAACTAAAATGAAAAGTTTCAAACCGCAAATCTAGTCTCATCTTCTATCAATTTCCAAAAGATAGTCCTTGGCCCAAACCCCATCTCATCTCTGTAAAATTTTCTTACTCAAACACACACACATACACGTCACTCACACACACAAACACACACTCACCTAAACACACATATACTCAAATCTCTACACAACCCAACATATACACACACGCACACACCACATAATCACACACAAACACACACGCACACATAATTCCACACACACAATAACTTGAATTCATACAAACACACATGCACACACCTTCGGTATAAGACACACACAAACACGCACAATTAATGTACATATTTTTGCATCACACACATATATTTAGTGTATATATATATATATATATATATATAGTACAACACACACACACACATACAAGCACACACACAGACTCCACACACACACAAACATACACACAATACTCATCGACACACATATATATACATACAAAGACACGCACACATTTTCCCATCCAAATTGCAACACCCAAACCTACATCATCTTATCTATATACTTCTCTCCAAATCATGAATTAACAATTCATTTCTAACTCCAAAGGTTAATGGTGAGGAGAACAACTAAAGAGATAAAATAAAAAAAATGATCATAGTATTAGATACAAGGAGAGGATTACTTACTTGTAAAAATTTCAGGAGGAATGTGAAAGTATTGCAACAAGATTCTTAGAGAAAAATGAAGATATCATATGATTTAAAATCAACAACATGGGTGATGGGCATTAGTTGGCAAAAGTGGGCTTAAAGATGTGATAAGGTGGTGATAATGATGATAATGGAGATGATGGGCATTAGTGGGGTTTGTCTAAAAGCTAGCCCAATAATTGAAAATTAAAATATAAAAGTAAATATACATATATACATATATATAATATAAAAATGTATACATAAATTTTTTTTTTTTTTTGATAACTCGAACAGAACTACGCCGACTACGCCGAGGACAACGAGCTCCGCTCCTCATTCGCTGCAAGGTAAAACGCGCGGGATGTGCACGCCTTTGGCGGTGTTACGATAGGGTGGCGACGTACAACCGAGATCCTCCAGGTAAAGAGAACAATTATGTTCGACCCCCAATCTACTAATAACGATCTCTCCCGAATCGAACCCACACGGATGCTATTCAAGATGAGTTCCCATCAAATCTTCATTTCGCATATGCCAGGGAGCAATTTGATGGAGCGGGGATATGAACCACGACCTCCACCCCACAAACAATTTGATGGAGTAGGGATTTGAACCCCGACCTCCATCCCACAATTGGTGTGTGGTGGCGTAATAGCTAAGCCACCTGGTTATGTATACATAAATAATTAATATGAATTTTGATTGTAAGGTAAGATATGAATTGTAAAAATTATGGGTGTTACACTATTGACCTTTTGGAGAGGTCAACGGCTCGAGCTCTCGAAGCACGATGGTGAAACAATCAATATTGAGAGCTTCAAACGGCGGTGTGGAAGTTGGAACTCGATGGGAGGCCAACATGAAGAAGTCACTTGGTCGGACGACTTCTTGTGCACGATAGTTAGCTAGCCGAACTGGTGGGAGTCCAACATGGATCAATCATTTGGGGACGATTTTTGTGCGTGGTAATTGAGGCGAGTCGCGGTTTACATGGGACAGTTCAGAGCGGCCAAATTATTTCCCAATAACTAGTCATGTAAAAACATGGAACCCGGTATAAAAAAATGACCGACATACAATAATTTAGGTAAGAATAATTTTTTTAGGACCCCGCAAATAAAATAAAGTAAAATAAAAATGAAATTCTATCTGTATATTAATAGTAACGAATATATTTTATTGGTGAAAGTGATTAGTGAGGCCCGCAAGACAAACATGAGTCGACCATAGCCGTATCTAATCTTAGTCGTATCTAATATATTTAACTATTTATGTCCAATTTTAATAATATTCCACAATTTGTCCACCGACGCATCTCCCCTCCCACCATTACATTCTATTTACAACAGTTGTCCTTCCTCATTTCATTGTTTTTTTAGCCTTTTTCTCTTTTCATCAAAGGATTGTGCTTGTATGTTTATACACATATACATACACTTGTGGGCTAAATTGCAACTTTTGTACCCTAACTATATGGGGTGGCAAAATTGGTCCCCTAACTACAGGGGGGTGGCAATTTAGAAACATATATTAAAAAAATCGTGCAATTTGAGGACCTCCGATATCGAAATTTACTAAATCGTAATTTTTGCTGAGTAGACATGCCGGAAACCACTTAAACTTATGACTAGGCATTAGTCATCCAACCTGGCGCATATATTGGAGGAAAATTTTTTTTGATCCGCTTGTTCTTATAAATCCCCTAATTAAAGACATGAAAATGCCTTAGTTTTTTTTTTTTTTCCATTAACGATTCCTTTCCATTATTCTTTAATATCAGACATTGTTCACTATGTCACAGACCACTAGTTTCATGGATTGTTATTGTGGAACAAAGGCGGTTTTGCGGACTTCGTGGACCAACAACAACCTGGAGAGGCGTTTCTATGCATCTCTTTTGTACAATGTATGTTCTTTTTTTTTTTTTTTTTTTTGAAATCTGAGCATAAGTCTTGTAGCATGTTTATTGTGGTACAAATCACGTTGCGAACCAGATTAATGATGCAACAAACCTTATTACCCGCCATAATAGCTTGGAGTTTTGCTTTAAGGACAGACCCATGTTGTTCAATTGTTTGCCAAACATCAAAATAGTGTCAACACAACTATTTCGAAGGATTCCTCCAATCCCAAACTGCCCAACAGATTCATTAAAACATGCGTAGACATCCAATCTAAATGTAATTTATGATGTAATTTTACACACTAGCCTTGTACATTGGCAGATCCAGGGGTGGGTCAAGAATGTACAAGATCCAGGGGTGGCTCAACCAGGGCCTTGGCCCACCCCACATTTTTAACCAAAGAAAGTTAGTGATAATTCTTTTTATAAAAAAATATTTTAATTATAATTTATATTATTTTTTTGAAATTTTTATCTGACTCATCTTATTTTCGTGTATCGGCCCACTTTATTAGAGTGTTTTGGCTCCGCCATTGGCTTTGTAGATACTACACTTGATATGGAAAATTTATAAGACATCTATAATTCAGAGTGTCATACGTTTTAGAAAATTGGACTCCTAACCTTTGTCCATGCTCCACAATAATGTTTAGTATAGAAACACAATATGTCACTATTACAATATATATTTTTTTTTGATATAGAGGATTTGAATACCATTAAATAGCTTAAATTTTGGCGGTACTCAAATTAAGGTAAACTCAACTCAAATATAAGTTTGAAAAATTAAAATTTTTATCTACTCTGCTTAATTGACATTTAAAAAAAATATTGCAGTTAGTTTTTACTACGTCGACTATAATTGTTGAGTCATCATAAATCATCACTAATATTTATATTATTTTCTTAAAAGCAATATTAAATCAAATTATTTTTCATCTTTAATTTTATTTTGTGTTGTAATAATCTAGAGAAAAATCAAGAAAATGGAAAAATCTCATGACAATGATACAATTATTAATTTAAAAGAAAAATATTTGGCCTTGTTTGTTTATGTTTCCAAGGCCCCATTTCCAATTTCCAACTATTCATAGAAATGGAATCACGTGTTTGTTTTAAAATTTCCAATGGAAATCATCATTTCTACTTTCCACTTTTCAGTGAAATATATTTCAGTGAAATACAATCTCTACCACCATCAAATAATCATTTTTATACTAAAAATCTTATAAACAATAAAAAATATATACACATAAACAACACATACTAAAACAAAATATAATGAAAATAATAATATAGAAACAACACATGAATAGAAAAACACAATTCAATTTTCAATCCAATGCATTGAAAACGCGTCGAAAAACACATGGAAACAACTAATAACACAATAGAACAACAATAAAAATTATATAGAAACAACCAATAAACAAGAAAAATAATATAAAAAAGCACATTAAATAAAATAGCTTAAAAATAAGTAAAAGTTTCATTGAAAATCGAAAAACTACATGTAAACAATAAATAAATATCGAACAACATTAAAAACAATATAGAAACAACCCAAAATAACAAAAACAATATAGAAAACTACACATGAACAAAAAGAGCTTAAAAATAGGTAAAAGTTGCATTGAAACATAAAAAACAACAAAGAAACAAGAAAACAATATTGATAACAATATATAAATGTGGATATCAAGCAGGCACGTGGCACTTCCCTTGCTTCACGTTTGTTGTTGCTTGCATAATACACATTCTTCTCCTCAGTTGAATCTATCCCTCACCTCTTTTTGATGAATGATACCGTTCGGTCCGTGTGGAATCACTTTGTTCCTTGGTTTGACACTACACTTCCACACACCAGCGATATGATCTTGTTTCTCACATTTTGGAGGAATCGCACACACGATCACACACGAGGCACTTGAGTTTCTGGTTCCTTGCTTGATTTTATGGTTTGTCCGGACGGAAAGGAATAGTGTCAAGCATCGACACCTTCCTTTCTTGGCATCTCACATTATTTGGCGGTGGAGCGGTATCTCCGGATTCTTGTTTCGGTCGGCGTTTGAGCCCCTCGGATTGGTCTGGATGCTTCCTACAGTGAGTTTTTTGCAGGGGAGTGATCCACCACAGTTCTACGCAGGCCGAGGATGGTGATTTGGCGAGCACCTCGGTCTCCTCGATCGTCGAACACGGATGGTTCGTTTGATCGAGACACATTGATAGTGGCGGGGATTGATACGAGATCATTCGGGCGGACTCATGTTGGCGTTTCATAGTTCATTCCGGCGGTGTGTCAGTTTTCATACCGAGCTACTAAGATCGAGATGGGACTGGCAAAGATGCCGAAGCAGTTTTTATTTGATTTAGATCGAGTTGGACGCGGCGGTGGTCACCACGATCACATCCAGTTTCGCAGCTCTTGGCAGTTCAAAGATACACCGATTCGCATTCGGAACATCTTTGAGGACCTTGATTCGATTTCCCATATACACAGAATCGACAAATGAGATCATCTAGCGGAGTTGGGAGTCTGCTGCCCCCTGCGTGATCATATTGTTTATGAGGGCATGACTTCTCACCACCTTCTAGCGCTCATTCGTATGGACCAACTGGGATATCCGAGCTTTAGATTTTGATTGCGCATTAGCTCTCCTTGTATTTTTAGATATCTCATTATGATAGTAAAAAAAAAAACAATATATAAATAACCCAAAACAATATATAAAACAACACATGAACAAAAAGAGCGTCTAAGTAAAAGTTGTGTTGAAACATCGAAACATTACGTAAAAACAACCAAACAACAATATGTACAACATCGAAACAAATATGAAACAACAGAAATAAAATAGAAAACAATACAAGAATAATTTGAAATAACGTAAAAATGACCAAAAATATGGTGGAACTTAAAAATGTTGGAAAACAACCAGGAGCATAGGTCTTGTATGGTTGTGTTTCCAACACCATTTTTCCAGGTTCCAACTATTTCGGAAAATGGGCTTATGTTTGTTTCAAAAGTTTTGATGGAAATGAAGATATTTCTAGTTTTCATTTTTTAAGGAAAATATTCTTTTGAAAATACAACCAAACAATTTTTCATTCCAATTACGCAAACCTAGGTAAAAATACACTATAATCATGCAAACCTATGTCAAAAATACATTTGAAAAGCTATAACCAAACATATTCTCATTTTCAAACGTAAATTGCAGACAACAAACCAAACATATTCCCAATTCTCACATAAAAACTAATAAAGTTTGAAAATTTATTTTCCAACACTAAAAGCGAAAATAGGATTTGGAAATACATCCATACAAGTATTTTTTTTTTTTTCTGGGAAAGCAGAGAGTATGGTAAGTGTGTCAATTAAGAAAAAACAGTCCGTGTCCATCGTGTTCGACTTGCCATGCAATATCTCGACAGTTTAGCCCAATACACTCTGTTTGGACCCAAAATCTGAAGCCCAATATAATCATTTCTATCAAAATGCTGTATAGCATGAAACTACATTTGTAACTCAGTTCTGTAAAGTTTAAAACCCCAAGAAAAGGGGAAATAAATTAAATGAGAAAACCTTCTATATTTATCCTCTCCGCACAGACCACACCTAATCAAAGCAACCGTGTTTACATATCTAAATCGGCCCTCTTTTACCCATCACTGCGCTGCACCGATTTCTTCTTCTGTCGCCGCCGTTGAAGCTTCTGTGCATAAACTAGCTGGCGGCTGTTCATCGAGCGGTTTAATTGATCTCTCTGTTTGATTTTCTGTGAGTCTGTAAAATGAGATTTTAGTTTGTTAGATTGACTTAGTAATTGCAGCCCCAACTGTGAACAGATCATGGATTCATTCAGATATGATGCCTGTATGATTTTCCGCAATTTTGATGAAAACCCTTTTAGATTCCAACTGTTTTGCAAAGATGCGTGTCGTGTAACTGCACTCTGTTCGTGCAAGTTTATAAATGTGATCAGGGATATGAGAAATTGATTACACTATGCAGTTGGATTTGCCTTTTTGTTTGATAGGGGTGGGTTGATCATAGTTTTGAGTTTTTGTAATAATTAATTGATGGTGTTCTGTATTCTGGATCAAATGCGACGTTGCCTGCTTTGAAATAGATGAACTTTAGGCAGCTGATTAAAGCAAGGAGTCAAGGAATTATGTGACGTTTATGTAAATTGGATAAACGTCACTACTGTAATTTGGAAGCGGATCATCTACAAACCTTTTCCCTTTTTCTTTTTGTGTTTTTGCATTAATCATCTGTTTTCGCTACATGCGACTTCTTCTGTTTGTCCTACTGTCACCACTCTAATGCCATGGAACGAGGCATCCTCCTTTTGAGTTTCAGCGAGATCTCAATGTTCCTTGACTTGGAACGGTGTTTATTTCATATGAGGAGAAAGATTAAGCGTTTTCTGTTGACCATGATTGTTATTAGCAGTGCTGTTTTGTGGTTTTTGTGTTGTGTACTGATTATCATTTATGAACTTTTTTTTTTCTTGGTGCTTGAATCTGTTATGGCTGCAAATGTTTGAAGCCAGTGTTACAGTTCTATAGCAGCTTATTTTATGAACTGGGTGTAAAACAATGTGCCTCGGAAAATCTTCAATGTCAATGTTCTCTTTTTGGGGCAAATGTCTTTGAAGGTCTACTTTCTGCATTAAATTGCTACTTCCTGTGAGTTTTATACTTTTAATTTTTTCTGTCTTACAAAATCAACGGCTTTAATGTTATGTAAATATAGCCCAAAAGTTTTGTGGGTGGATTGCAATATAACATTTTTATTTGCTTACTGTTTTCCAAAAAATTGTGTTGTGGCCCTTTTGGGATGCTGATTATTTAATATTTATTTTGGGGGTCTTAGATATCTATGTGTATAAATAGACCTATATTTATGTTTATGTGTATACGTGTGTGCGTGTATAATTCCATACCAGATGGATTTACGGCCCCCCTACACCCCATATATCTGTCTCTGCCCAACTAATTAAACATGCTAGAATGATCTTAAAGATATGTCGACAGTATAGATAATTAACTGGCCAATTGTTGTTTAATGCTCGAAAGGCATGAGATTCTGCACAACGCTATGAGAGAGCAGCAATGTCGCTTTTTTCCCTCTTGTTCAGGGTCAAGGCTTAAAGCAGTTCTTTTTGCTCTTTTGGTCCTAAACGATAAGGTTACCTGATGATGGACTTCTATGTTTCATTGGCATTTGGGCAGGTTAAGTGATTGGCTTAGATGAGTTATACATAATCAGTTTTAAAGGATGTAGAAATAATGTCATTATAGACAAAATCAACTGTTCTGTGCTTAGTATTCTTTTCAAGCATGTGTTGAGTTAGACAAGTTCAAATATGGTTTATTACCCACAAATTCAAATGTGTTAATATAATTTGTTAAATGGGCTTCTATAAAAGTTTACATTTATAGGAAAATGTGTTTAGTAAGTTCATATTCTTGTCAAGACGTACCATTACTCAGTGTTTTTAGACTTTGTTTCAATAAATTGTATATTCATTGATTTGAAATTATGGTCGAAAACACTCAATGACTTTGAGGGAAAACATGAAGTAATTGAAACTAGTGCTTGAATGTGAATATATGTTAGACAGTGATAATAGCTAATTACATCATGTATAGAGGTCTTGCGAACCATTCTCTTCAGATGGCTGTTCACTGTTGTCTTCAATCTTGGAATAGAGACAATGGTTTTAGAACTTGTCTTTTTGTGAGTAATATAATTTAGGGTCTGCGAAACTTGGATTTACCTGGGAGCAGGATAGCAACTGATTCAAGTATGTAGGGAATTCAGTTTTAATTCTGAGGCTTAGAGTTGTAGAGTTGGCTGTTTCCATATCCTCAAACAATACTCTCAAGCAGAACTCCATCTCATTTATTTCCTTGTGTAGTGATTTTTTAGGCCTGGTTCTGCTCTTCAAGTCTGCTCTTATTGCAATTTTTACTTTTATTTTTAGTGAATCTGAATTCATTTTCCCCCTTTTACTTGGACTAGTACAGATAATAAGAGATCTTTCTGTTTTCTCTTTCACTTTTCTCAAATTATTATTTGTAAATTTTGCTCACAAATCTATTACTATCCTTTTGATTCTCTTTACAGAATAGCATCTGAAATATAGACTGGAGAGGGCTCAAGTCTTTCATTGTGCTTTTGTGGTATCCATATATGGGCTGAAGTTTGCTTTTCATGGGAGGTGTAGAGGATGATGAACCACCCTCAAAACGTGTGAAAGTGTCCTCTGGAGAATCAGGAGGTCTTTCCAACGGTATATCTGTTAGAGATCAAGGAAGTTGCTCAATAAGTGACTCGATGGCTCGGCTGTTAGCATCTCAAGAAGATGATGAGGTTGTTGGTTCAAGAGGTGTTATTAAGAAAGTCGAACTTGTTCGTATTATAGCTGAGGCACTATATTCTCTTGGGTATTCCAAGACAGGGGCACGACTAGAGGAAGAATCAGGAATACCATTGCACTCCAGTCTAGTAGATTTGTTTGTGCAGCAGATTCTTGATGGTCAATGGGACGAAAGTGTCACAACGTTACATGAAATCGACCTAACAGATGAAAGTATAACTAAGTTGGCATCTTTTGTAATATTGGAGCAGAAGTTCTTTGAACTTTTGGATGGAGGAAAAGTCATGGATGCTTTGAAGACTCTGAGGAATGAGATTGCACCACTTTGTGTAAATGGTGACAGAGTCCGAGAGCTTTCTTATGTCATTGTGTCTCCATCCCAGAATTTACTTGAGAGAACTTCTGGTCAGGAGTCAAGGCTCAAATCTCGTAAAAATTACTGGAGGAATTGCAAAAGTTGCTTCCTCCAACAGTGATAATTCCAGAAAACAGATTGGTGCATCTTGTCGAACAGGCTCTTGACTTGCAAAGAGATGCTTGTAGGTTTCACAACTCCTCAGTTGCGGAAATGTCATTGCTTACTGATCATCAATGTGGAAGGGATCGGATTCCTTGTCAAACATTGCAGGTACATTACTTTCTATAATTTGCACTTATTAGAAACAAAGCACAAATTTGTCCTTGGTACTAATGCTATGGTATATCTTAATAGTTTTTTTGTTATATCTCTGTATGCATGAAAGTCATCTAAGTTTGCTCGTTTCTTCTTTATGTTTTAATTAGTCTTTCTTCACAGTAACCACCATTAGAAAGAAAGAAAGTCAACAAAGGGAAATAAAGTTGATGTATACACTTGTCGTTAAAAGATGGACTCTGTTTGGGAGTTTCTTTTCATTTACTTGGAAAGTAAAGTAACTGCATATCGACATAGTTGTTGTTTGGTATAAGTTTATGCATGTGTTCTCCATGCAGAATGCAGTCTTGCCACAAAATCTATCTTAATCTTCATGAAAGCGAAGTAAGATATCTTTGAGGGTCCCCATTCTCCGACCTCCCCAGCCTCGTTTCCTTCCTCCAAAAAGGAAGATGCACGCGGGAATAAAAATGAATTTTATAACTTAAACCTCATTTCAGTATTTTACATTGACTAAGGTTTTGTGTTTACTTAGAAATCAAAGTATGGAATTTCACAAGAATTTTAAATAAGTATGCTTGCTATAGTTTCCCCCCCTAACCTTATTGTGGTCACTATCACTTTCAATTCCTCATCCTGAATAAGAATACTGTTTGAACCATTATAATGAATGGTTATCTGTCTTGGCAACCTATATAATACTGGAATTGTATTTTCCAGAACATAAACAATCATAAGCACCTTTTTCTTATCATTTTCTATGAAATTACCATCCGAGTGACTGAGGTTCTTTGTGTGTAATGTTTTTGTAAGTTGACAGTTTTCAGCCAAAATAAACAATAGCTGAGGTTTGGAATTTTGAAGGGATTGACGAATAAAAAATCCTAATGGCAAAAGAATGTACTTGTAGGTTCTTTCGTGTTGATGGTATATCTGACTTTTGATTTGCAGTGTTAGTAAATGAAACTATCACATGCACGCTTCCCTGACAAAACAGTGCTCCAAGATTTTCTATAATAGTTATGCTGAGTTATGGACCCATTTGACATAAGATTAGGGTTGTTCTTCTTCGCAATCAGTCACCAAAAGGATACCACCTAATACTGGATTACCTTGCTTTTCGTGTGGAGATAATCTGAGAAGAGTGGTTTAATACAGACCATATAACGGAAATCAAATAATTGCAGTCACTATCCACACTTGGTAGGGAAAAGGACAATTATGTGGGAACTAGGAATCCTTTCTTTCACTGTTTTGCGTCTACATGATGATGAGCCTGAAACATGTCGTAGTTATGCCAAAACTCCACCGATCCCCCTGCAAATGAGATTCTTTCAATATATTTTCAGTGAAATCCGGTTTATGTCTCTAGTAGCAATCAACTCTCTTTTCCAAAACCAGGCATAGCATACCATTTTCAACCATTTCAATATTGTTCCACCAGAGTGAGAGAATAGTTACTTAACAAATGATTATTATTGCATATAAACCAGAAGTAATGAAAACAAACGAAAGTAAAACAAAAACTATCCAATATATATCTGGTGTTTTTCCAAATTAGTCAGAAAAACATACCAAGGTGTCGTGTGTGGTTCAACCAGGGAAAAAGAAAGTTAGAGAGAGGTTAGATTAGTATTTTTCATTCAATTTTTTCCTGTGTTCAAGTGGGAAGTAAATGTGATGTGTTGACCTTGTTTGATACAATGAAAATGACATGGGAAAGGTTGTCCTACCAATTAAATACTCTTTTTCTGTGCTGCCTAATAATTAAATAGCTTTAAAATAATTTTGCTTGATCAAAGGGTAGATTAAACTTGATCACTTCTTTCCAAGAGTTCAAAGAAAAAGCAAAAAGCAGGGAAAAAATGAAATATTTTCTGGATTTTAGCATCTAAGGGTGTGCTTGCTTGTGGAAGAATTTTCTAAATTTCCGCGCAGAATGTTTTTTAGCCCACTTGTGATTGCTTGTGAAAATTTTCAAAACTATTCATTCATTCTCACTTTTTCAATCATCAATCACATCCAATTATGATTTTACTGAAAAAACATCACATCACTATCATGTTATACTTTCCTATCACAAATATACTGTTCATATTCTCTTACATTTCCATTCATCACTCACTATTTTACCGGAAAAAGCATTCACATCAACTATCATCATTTACATTCCATCCAATTTCCAACCACACTCTCAAAATTCATTTTCATTTTCCAAACAACTTTTTCACACTTGTCTCTGAAAATAGGAAGGAGGGGTACAAAATGTCAAACAATCAAACCCTAAGAATTCCTAAAGGTTCTTGATGTGTTAGAGCTTGTTGGATTAGTGGCAGTGAATATTTTTTTCCTTTACTAAAGATGACGTCCTAAAAGAAGAAGAAGAAGATATATTCTTTTTTAATTTTAGCAGGAGATAACATAAGCCATCGGAAGATAAATACATTTAGATAGAGTTAAAGGGAAGTTATTGTATGGATAATACTCTAAATGAAAATATAATTGAGTCTGCTGGGCTTTATATCCCAACTTTTGACTGAAAGAAATTGGGATGTGGAAGGGTTTTGTATAACTCCTATTCCACTTCCCTTCCAAATTGTTTTTTAAACTAAACTAGTAGATTTAACTTATAGACCTACTTATACTTCCATTTATCTTATACATCCACTTTCCGCCCCAACCAAACGAGTTCCAAGTAATTGGAGTCATCTCAAAAATTAAATTCAATTCCAAACTAGCAAACTACAAATCCGACGAACTTTTCAAGGAATGCTGTTAAAATCTGAAATAAATTTTACACAGAAAATATGCTATGGAGAAACAGCATTAGAATTTAAGGGGTCGAGAGGGAATTTAATGAGGAACTGAGATTAAGAGAAGAATTAGGAATGTCAGGGATAAAGAATTTCATTAGTTTTCTTTGCGTGGGTGAGCTTATAGGAAAATGATTTTAATTTTTTTCATTCATTTATCAATTTAGAACGGAAGGGAAGAAAATGACTGGATTATGTGTTCTTTTGTTTTAGTTTTTGCCAATTTACCTGTTTTTGCTGTTTTTTTAGACCATCTTGTTATAGTCTATTCTGGATTGGACAGGCCTTCATTCCAGGTTGATTTGATAGATTCAGATGGTCTGACTGCTTTAAAAACATTTATGCGTTTGATGAGAGTTAATTTAGGCTAACCAATGTAACAACCCTATCTTTGAGATAGAATGTGAGTTAGCATTTGTCCAACTATTTAGATCCATAATGTTCCACTGTGGCATGAGGAGAGAATTCCCTTCTGCTGATACCTGATCCAAGGGGATCAAACAATCAAGAACTCAATTCTAGCAGGTGGATCAATGGCTTTGGCGTGGTCTTACCTATTACTGGATTAGAATCGGCTGCACCTGTAAGGCTGTAAGTTGTGAGGCGTTCAATGTGCTGTTAGACAACAGTGTTGATTTGATCCTCTCTTTGCTAAAAATGTAACTTCTTCAAGATATATCCATATTTTTAAGAAATCACTAGGGTGTCGTATATTCTATATTTTTGTCAAAAAGCTTCTACAATTCTATCATTACTGTGATATTTGATGTCTTATTTTCAACCCTCCAGATATTACAGGAACACAGTGATGAAGTCTGGTTCTTGCAATTTTCTCACAATGGGAAATACTTGGCCTCATCATCCGGTGATTGTCTTGTGATTATATGGGAGGTATTAGTGCTTCTTCTGACATTTCCTTCATTAATTGGTTTAAGTTGCATTTAGTGTTTGTCTAAAGTCTCTTATGTTAAGATGAGTGGCCTGTACTTGAGTTTTCAATTCCATTTTTATATACAGCTTTAAAATCCTAATACCAATGTATCTTGGATAGAATTTAATCCTTTTTATGCATTTGCATACTGTACTGGCCTTTTAACACTTATGTGGAGCTTGTAATTTCTATCCACAAGTGGAAAGTTTTCTCACAAATGCTTCATGCGTGGTGCTAATATATATTTTGCTAATACATATCTTACAATGTATTAAGCTATATAATCTATGAATTAAGTAACAAGTGTAAATCAATAATTTTAGTGGAAAAGTGATTGGTGTATGTATATACATCTGGGGCTGGAGAAGCATATGATAGCTGGTGCGTTTAAACCAGCTTCTGGTTGGCACAAACAAAGATGTGCAAGTTGTAATGGCCAACTCTTTTAGAGTTGCCATAATGTACTCTTTGGTAGTTTGGTGTCCTTGCTATTCTAGAAAGTTTTCTGGACTATTGAAAATTACTCAGCATGCCATATCTCTGTTTGAGGTTTGACGAATATGTCCAGCTATCCCATTTCTCAATCTCTGCACAAAGACTTGAAGTTTTATGTTGGAGATATTTTGCTAACTCCATGTTGGCGCCTCATCTTTCTTATGACCTCAAACTTGGTTCCTGTGAATCAGACCTTTCTATTTGAAAGCCTACTGGTAATCCATAAAAAAATTGTCCTCCTTAACCTTTCCTGTTTCTCAATAGAATGTCACGAGTTGATAGCAGCGACGGTCATTTTGGTCTAGTATTATTTTCTGATGATCCTCCTGCTATAAAGGAGAATCACTGGTCCATATTGATGTTATAATTTGTTAAAGATGGTGCACAGGATGATCTCAGTTGCAATTAGAGGACCTTACATCACGAAAGGTTCTCAGATCTTCCAAAGCTATCAGTAAAGGCAGCTGCAGAAGAGAAGTTGAAATTCAACTTTCTCCAAAAAAACTAAAATACAATTTTTTCAAGGCAAACCTATATAATGTGAGACTTGGCTCCAACCACATATACCTGTGAACAATGGAGCAAAGTTACTTCACGTGGCACCTTAGACCTTACCAGATGGAGAAAAGTACACATCAAATTTTGGAAATGCGTGGGATTCTCCCCATTTTCCTACAAGGATTAGGTTGGGCCCTTGACAATTGAACAATCTCTTGGGGTGTTTTACATGTTTGAGGCTTAGTTCAAATTACTCCAAAAGGATGGATAAAGGATTTGAGGTCAGATTCTCTTAGAACCATTAAACATTTTACTATCATACCCCTTGGAAATGATGGTTCAGAATGCTTCCTTCTATTGAGAATTGGATGTCATACTCTTTCCAATCGACACAGTGTACCAACTCCATGTTGCTTGTAAAATGCCTGTTTTCATCCTTTATGCTAATACATGTATTTGTGGTATGCAGATGCATGTGCCACCCTATTTACCTGAAAGATATTCCGGCATAGTCTCAACTTGATGTATTGCTATTCCTTAGTTATATGGAGTTGGCTAATGGATTATTTGTCGTATATTGTTCTATGTGATGTTACCCAAGTTGCCACCTCATTCCATTTTTAGATAGATGGAGGCATACTTTTATCGTCACTTTCCTCATTCTGTGTTATAAACATATAACACCCAATATCAGATGCGAAACGAACACTAGATTGGGTCGAGGTGTATATATATAGATTGAAGTTGGTTTGTCCGATAATGAGCTAAAATTCCACAACACATCGGTCTGCTAAACTTTTGGACGCCGTGTGGAACTTAATAAGATGAGGTCCATCACGATGGATGTTCGAATTAAAGTCAGATTTGTTCTAATCTCCTAAACCGGAAATTATTGTTCAACAATATAATTATAGTTCAATAATCTAAATATTATTTGTGGTCGGCTTTTGATCTTCGATTGACTTAGTATTTTCTTCTAATTTAAAAATACACCTTTAAAGGGGGAACAGGTGCACTGATGAAGTGCAGAAACCTTTGAATCAAGTTAGTGCTGCACTCTGTTTGCCATGCTGTTCTTGAGAGTAAATGGTCATATTCTTTTGAGTGACCGCTCAAACGTTAAGCGTATTGGCCAGACGGCTTTACTTGAGTTGATCAATGTGCTTTTTGATGTGTTTATAGCATGGTATATGCTAAACATTCCATCTCTTGTTTGGTAATGCATACACTGTGCATGTTGTGTGTATCTTGATGGTCATGTTGCTTTTTGTAGGTTAAGGTCAATGGCCAAGTTTCCGTTAGACATAGATTATCCGGTCACCAGAAACCTGTCTCCTATATTTCATGGAGCCCTGATGACCACCAACTTCTTACATGTGGAATGGAAGAGACGGTTAGACGATGGGACATCACCTCTGGTGATTGCCTCCAGGTCTATGAAAAAAGTGGTCTTGGTTTTGTCTCATGTGGATGGGCTGCGGATGGGAAGAGTATATTTTCTGGTGTTACTGATAAAAGCATCAGTATGTGGGATCTGGAAGGGAAAGAATTAGAATGTTGGAAAGGGCAGAGAACTGTTAGGATTGCAGACTTGGGGATCACTACAGATGGGAAAGAGCTTATTACGGTTTGTAAAGAGAATACGATTCTGTTATTTAATTGGGAAACAAAGTCTGAGAAATTCATTGAAGAGAATCAAAATATAACTTCATTTGCACTTTCTGAAGACAGAAAGTTTTTGCTTCTTAGCCTATGGAATGAAGAACTTCATCTTTGGAATATAGATGGCTGTCCCAAGCTGGTTGCAAAATATAAAGGTCACAAACGTTCTCGTTATGTTGTGCGGTCTTGTTTTGGTGGACTAGAACAATCCTTTATTGCCAGTGGAAGTGAGGACTCACAGGTGATCTTGTTCTTCTGCTCTTTATCATGAGTATTTTATTTAGCTTCAGCATATCTTTTGTGTTCCTTCTATTTTGGTTCTCTTTTCTGTTGATCAATATCGATAGCTGCAGCCAATTAGAATGCTCTTAGTCTCGCATTTTGTGGAGCACATCACAGAACTTCCCATAATGTTCTCAAACCAAAACTGAGATAATTGTGGTTTTCTCCAAAAGTCTACTAACTATAATCATTTGATGAATTTAGGGACCGTGATAACATATTACTGTAGCCTGTAACAATGTCATTTATGAAGTTTTTTATCATCCAACCCTTCCTTTCCATGTTTGGATACCCATGTCTTAAAATTAAATTAATCATGCATTGGCTTATTCCAATTCTCTATGATAACATATTGAGTAATGTGTTGCAACCATACACGGTCATTTGTAGTTAGAACCAAATGAGGGAATTGTAAGGTTGTTATTTAGCAGTCTTGTTGTAAGTTTATGGTCCAATGGCATTTATCTTATTTCCTTATGGCATGATAAATAATGCGACTTGAAGATCCCGAAGAAATTCATATATCAGACTTCCTAGATGCATGTTAGGCTCATGATTGTTTTACTCATTTGATCCTCATAATTTGTGCGCTACTGGAAATGGTGCAATAATTTTGGCAGGAATTGAAAAGTGGAATTTCTTTTACCCAGGACTCAGACACAACGCGAAGAGTTTCATAATGCTTTATTGGAATCAAGTTTTCACTTTACGGACTTGAAACAACATAATTAAGGGAAACTAAATAAACACAAGTTTATTAACATCAAAATAAATATCCATTTATCCGATAAAATTTTGGGCAGGCATAATATATCTACTGGTTCTTATCCTTGTTTCTCCATAAACATGACAACCCAAATAGTGAAATAGTCAAATAGTGGTTAAAAGGGCCGAATGTTTACATTTTAAAAAAACGTAAAAATTCATTGTTAGTGAAAAAAATCAAATCAGTGAGCTTACGATTTTTGATCCTCCTTCAAGTAAAAACACGCTGTTACTTAGTTTGAGTGATTTCCTCTAAGGGAGGTTAGCAGGAACGCTTATGCAATTCAATTTAATAATTCTTATATGATCAATGGTTACTTTGTTGTTAAAGAATTTTTTAAGTCAACTTATTGTCTCCATTTGGTTTACAACTGTCTTTGTTATGGTATTGAATTGCCAATTCCTGCCTTGTCTTGTTGAAAGAAATTAGTTTACTAAGGGTTTGATGCTATTCCTATAGGTTTACATATGGCATAGACTTTCAGGAGAGCTGGTTTTGACTTTGGCTGGACATACTGGGGCTGTAAACTGTGTTAGCTGGAATCCAGCTAATCCGCATATGCTCGCTTCAGCAAGTGACGATCGTACTATACGCATATGGGGATTGAATCGGGTAAATTTGAATTACAATGGAACGAATAGTGATGCTGTCCATTGCTGCAATGGGAAAAGTTGAAGATGGAAGGAAAAGCACCGTTCTTCAACCACGGTGTTTTTCTCTTAACCAAAGTGCTTCTGTGTAAATATCGTATTACTTCAATGTTAAGCTAACATTTATGACAACAAAGCATATGGGAACTTGCATCCACTGTGATAACAATTTATGCACTTCTTTGCCTTGAATAGTAGTCTTTGCTGGTTTATTCTTTCATTTTGGGGCTTATGATTATTGAGGATTGCTAATGCAACCTCTTAGCTGTTTGAACGTCTCATGTGCGCGCGCACACACACGGACTTACACTGTGATGGCATATTTGATCTTGGCATGATGTGTGTGTCACAAGCTGGCAAGAATATTATTTGTCAGCTAGTTGTTTCATAAACACACTACGAGGGTTAAATATTTCATCAATAGCTTGTGTTCCATCTTTAGTACACAAGTAAGCAGTCAGTATGTTATGAATATGATGCAGCACTTTTTCCCAGTGTTTCAATTGAGAGAGTGTGATTTTTCTACCTCAATTTTTTTTTTTCAAAGCAAGATTTTATTTTAACAGCTTCATTTAGTTATGAATCTATTATTCGGTCTATGTACTGGAACCGATAACATTGGAACCGATAACATTCGAGATTATGTAGGATTATAGCCAAAAGATTCTTTTTGGCTCTTTCTTTAGCCTTGTGTCTCTTATCCCTAGGTCTTCCTCCACTAGTATATTTTTCGGAAAACTCTTTTTATTCTGGTGTGGATGGTGGGTGGGCCTATATTCCTTGGTTTTAACAGAACTCCTTACAAGATCATTTTAATTACTAAATTGCCATTAAGTAACATCTAAAAAACGCGATTATATTTTTTTATCCAAACACTTCATTATCTTATTTTCAAAGAAAGATTTATCATCTTATAAGTTTTAAAACATCTTATAAGATAAAGTCTTAAAAAGAAACATCCTATAAGATGCAATTTTTTTAAATAAGCTCCGCCAAACATCCTCTTAGCCGAATCGTCAGTTCGACTTTCAACATGTTCATGCTCAAGGAACACCACCCATGAATGGATTCTTCCCCAAATTGATAAATTAGAAGAAGTGTACATGCAAAGACATTAAGAAAAAAACATTTTAAAAGTGTTCTTGAAATAACCATCTTTAATTCTTTTAGCCCATAGAAATGTTCACTACTAAGTTTCAAGATTTTGAACAGGCAAAGCTGAAATGCCCATTCCTAACTCAATTAGGGGTAACTTAAGTTTATCTCAGATAAGAGTTTAGGAGAAGGAACAAACAAGACAATCTAATTTTGGCTAGGTCCCATTTCCTTCTGGCCTCTCAAAAGTCAAGACTAAAGCTTAAATTGCAATTTTAGTTGGTGTGGGAAAATTGTGGCAAAATTGATGCTTAAATTCCATATGGCAAAATGAACCCGTATCTCTAATACACTCTAATTTAATGAAAATTTCAAAATTGACCGAGAAATCTCACATGAGTTGCATATGAAATGAAAAAAATGGGAATTTTTTAATCTTGAGCCAAAAATAGAAATTTTTGCTGATGTAGTTGTTGACGTGTTGGAGAAAACCCCAACATTTGACTGAAAATTGGTTAGAACCTTAAGGGTATGTATGGAGTTGTTTTCAAATGCAATTTTCCAATTTCCAACTATTCCAAAAAATGAATTTATGTTTGTTTAAAAATTCTCAATATAAATGAAGTCATTTTCAGTTTTCATTTTTATGGAAAAATTCTTTTGAAAATACAACCAAACAACTATTCACCACAATCACGCAATTCTATGTGAAAATACACTACAATCACGCAAATCGATGTCAAAAATACACCACAATCACGCAAATCTATATAAAAATACTTAACCAAACATGTTTTCATTTCTAAATAGAAATTAGGACAAAAAAACCAAACATATTCTTAATTCTCACACGAAAACCAAGTTTGAAAATTAATTTTCCAACACTAAACGAAAAATTGTCTTGGAAACACATCCATACATCCCCAATTAATTGTTGGCGGAAGATTGAATTTTAAAGATATAGAGTGATTTTATGGACCAATTTCACCATACTCCTATAGTTAAGTTCAAATTTGGCAACTGATTTGCAGGGTTATTCTCATACAGCAGAAACTATTTTTGTAAACTTTTAAAAACAAACATTACTTTTCCTTTTTCCTTTTTCTTTTTCCCTTTTTTTTTTTTTCTTTTTCTTCACCCAAAAATTCAAACATACACTGTTATACAGGCACTCAGTTCTTGGAACAGTAGATTCTTGCTAACACTTGTACATCACCAAGAAGCATATAAACATTAGGGATAATTAAAAAAAAAACAAACTCCTGAGGTTTCGGCTAATTACAAAAAACTCCATAAATTTTTGAAAATTACAAAAAAACCCTTGAGATTTCCCCCTTCATAAATAAACATTTCAACCCCCCTGATATCTATAGAAATATTACGATTACCCCTTAAATTTATGACATAATCAAACCTAATGGTGCTTTCTGTAATTTTGAAACATCTCTAGATACTTTTGTAATTCGCCCAAACCTCTGATTTTTTTTTTTTTGTAATTATCCCCAAACATTATGTTTGTAAACTGAAAGCCCTTTCAGGAATCCAAATTAATGTTAAATAAGAAGACTGCATGGCATCCACTGGCTACCGTTTTCTAACCTTATGCAACACACTACCCTTTGGAGAAGATGAATGGGATGAAGACGACGAGAAGCCAGCCCAGTTATGTTCAGCTATGTCTTTGTTAAATGCCTTCATCACGTCCGCCTTCAGTTCCATATATCGCATCCTTTTCATTCTTCGTTCCTCTGGACTGCCTTTCTCCAATAGTAGAGCACGTAAAGTATCGTCCTCCAAAAGTCTATCCAGAACTTCCGAGCAATTCGGGAATATTCGGTGCAATTAGGTTGTATCCATATTTGAGATAATAGGGAGTCCTATTTAGACGAGGTTTGTCTAGAAACCTCTCCCATTAGGACTCTAATCCTGAGATATGAGATTGAGATATATTTATATTGATATCCCTCCCTACAATATGAGACTAATTGAAACAATCGTCCCCTTACATAGGAAGAATAATTTCTCTCCTAAAATTTCTCTCTACGGTTTTCTTCTTGGAGTATCACCAAAGTCTCCAAGGGTTTAAAGTGTAAGCACATCCAAGTAAATAATTCTAGTAATTATTTACACTAACGAGAATGGCGGTTCGTGATCTTGTTCGTGGTTCAATCAATCTACGTGATTCGTTCGTTGTTCGTGGTTCGATCGAGAAAGGCTTGTAGATGGCTTAATCATGGATCAAAAGGAGGTTTGTAGCGGGCTCAATCCTGGCTATGTGGATCGATGATTCGCCGCAAATAGGTATACTCGATCCATCTTTATGTGCAAATATGTGATTTATGTTTCGACCCATATTTGCTAACAAAATGGTATCGAGTCATTAGGGTTCGTTCTCGCCTATTTGATGTGCTTGAGTTTGATGACACACATGTGGGATTTGATTTTTATTTTAAAAAAAAAGAATTCGAATATGTTTTTCCATTTTTATATATGCAATATTGGTGTCAAATTGTAGATCTCGAAAAGACAATTAATTTGATATATTATGCATGAGAAACGGATTTTTTTCCGAAACGATAGAAATATATTCATAACTCAACAAAACTTACACTGCCAACTGGCAAAATGGCCACCTTGAACATACATACATTGATACATGTCAAGGGGAGAACTCCGTACGAGAGGTATAACTACCGTAAATCGAGGGAGCAAAACAAAAAAACAACTAAAACAAAACAAGGAAACTAAACCACCTCCGAAAGGAGGACTAAGGCACTCCTCAGGAGACTACCCAACTAGAACAAATTCGGGCACGAGCTACATCACGCACCGCAATACGTAAATTATCGACCGCCTACGAGATTCGCAAATCAATCGGTAAAATAAAGACTAAAAAAAAACTAGAAAAATACGAGAAAATATCGAAAAACAGAAAAATGCCTCTCCCCACCCGATCTTCAACGCATGACCCATCACCTACCCGGCTCCAACTCTCCTCTTTGTAGTTCCGACCTCCGACTTGCCTCCACTCTCGATCGGAAAATCCGATCACCTCCCAGGATAACACAAGAGATATGCCTTTAATGGCTTCCACCATAAAACATGGTTGGGGAGGGGAGGGATAAGGGGAGGAGGATTAGGAGAAGAGGGGGGGGGAGGGAGGGAGGGAAGGGGTGGCGGTGGGAAGGGGAGGGGTTTAAGTTGTAGGGTTTGTAGAGAGAATGAGGAGGAAAAAAAAGAGAGAGAAAGGGTTTGGCGTTTCTTATTTCTACATGAAAACGGATTTGAAACGACTAAATTATGGAGATTCAAAGTTTTGAGTTAAAACAAAAATTGGCCTTGAAAAACGCGCCGCTGCAAAGCATTTTTTAGCGATGATGTCATGTTGCTTTTTAAGTTTTTATTATTTTTTTCTAATAACTAGCCACGTGGCGCCAATGTGACGATCTGGCCGATTGACCTTCTAGCGCGACATGGCGCACGCACGCCACGCGGGCAATTGACGTGTCATTTATTTGGACGCCACACGGGGCGCCGAGTAAAGTGCCTAAGTAGTAATATAGTATATCCTCTTTGCTATAAAGAAAATGTTGGATTGTGGTCTAACATTGATTAGAACTCAAGACTTTTTTTTTTTTTTTTTTGAGATAAGACTTTTTGTTTTATTATATTAATGTCCACCATTGGGCTAAGATGATTTCTTATTATTATCCAAAGATGTTTTCTATTTATGTAGAAACTGAATAACAAGTATTTTTTTTGCGCGTTGGGACGCTTGCAAAATTATTTTTGTGCATTTCTTTTTGTTATAATATTAATGCATGTAAAAATATTTTGCGCAATTTAGTGCTTGCAAAATTTATTTTTGCGCATGAGAATGCTTGCAAAATTATTATTGTGCAATATGTAGTAATGATATTTTTTTCTTTCGCATTAGTTGCATGAAAGAAAAATTATTTTTGCGCATTAAGATTTTTGCAACACATTAATATTTTTGTGCATTGTGATGCATGGGAAAATTTTTTGCACATTGGTGCATGGAATTTTTTTTCTTCGCATAAGGTGCGTAAAAAAATTATATTTTTGCGCATTGAGGTGCATGCAAAAATATTCTATGTGATTTTTAATTTATGAGTTGAATCATTTATTAATTGCTTATGTGTATGCAATTTTTTTGTGTTGCAATTAATTTTGTTGATGTGATATGAATTATCATATGTTGGGAATGATGGACATTGACATATGAGTGCTCATGTATTTAAATGTTTACTATTTTATATTAATACTATTTGTGGGAGTTAATTTTTGACAATGATGGTAATTTGGTATCCTCATTGATTTTTTTTTACTTTTTCTAGATTGATGTAGTAGGCCTTGAAAATATGTATTTTCTTATTTTTTTCGAGACATGTATTTATCCGATTTTTGGAGGCTATGTAACATCAACTTTACTAGGATATTTTTTGTATTACCACCATAAGTCTAAATTATCTCCATATGATGCACTATATGTCAATGTCGCCCATGGGGGATATTTTTTTTTGTAATTACTTATATCGCATGGATGCATGCATGATGTATTTATGGACTTTGACAATTTTATTCATGGATCAGTAATTTTTATTATGATCTTCAATTCGGTGGGAGATGATTACTATCCTTGGTCGCAAATTTTCGATCTCATTGAATTGAAGAAAATAATAAATATTACTTGGATCCAAAATAAATTTTTTAGATCGCACCTAATTGTTTGCGCAATTTGTTGAAATGTGTTTTTAGACCAAACTCACCAATTTTGTTTAGCCAATTTAGCATGAAAATAGACAAAATATCTAGTATTGTCGCGACTTAGACGCGAACCATATTTTTGTGGATTAAAGAAAGTATTTGTGCTTTATTTGTTTAAGCCGCAAATGTGAGAACTTAATTGCTCGAAATAATCGCAATTGAGATGTCGATGATATACTTATGGATCAAGAATTATTTTTGTGCTTTAATTTGTTTAAGCTGCAAATTTAATAATATAGTTTAAGCTCTATTTTTGGAATATGAGCTTACTCCAAAGTAAAAACTCTAGTTATCCAAATTCGCTATTTGAGTTGAATTAAGGATGTTAGTTACTTGTGTATATTATTAATGAAAATCGCATATCTAGAGGTTAATTATACAAAAGTTAAGAAATACACAAGTTAATGCACTTGTCGCTTATGTTGAACGACATAAACCAACTCGGGTGAATGTTGAAACAAACATAATGTAGCTTGACGAGCAAAGGCTAAAACTAGAACTATAAATTGATCCATAAAGTGACAATAAGTCGTGTCACCTTATTGAATGAGGCAAGTAAGTATCAACAAATATTAAGCACTTATGAGATTGGTAACTTCGCTCATAGTTGTATTGAGATGAAGTTTGACTATTTATTTGCTCTCTTATTTTTTCGCTAATATTTCCAAATCTCTCCATGGGTGGATTGTAGATATTGGTTGACTTAGCATGTGGTTTTGAGATTGAGCAAATGTGTATGACTATTATCGAGTTGTGCGGCTATAGAGCGAACAAAGAGGAGGCTAAAAAGAGTCGCCTCAAGCTCAACAAGTTGGTGTGAGCAACTTGATGTGCCGATATAGTCTTACTTGGATAAATGCACTTGTAAGATATTGTTGAGTGAGAAGACTTGTCTATTTTTTCTTTGCGATGCTTGGCTTTAGATAGTATTTCTTTTAGATCTTCTAAAGATATTGTGGAATGTGAGGTTAGGAGGACGACTGTATTAGCTCGAGGAGGCTTTATTGTCTAACTCGCTAAGGTCAATCTCCTCGGCTTTATTTTTTTCGAGGCGGGATAAGCCTTGAAGAATGTAAGATGACTACTTTTCCTATAAAGCTAAGCCCACTAAATTGAGTGCGAGACTTATGAGTGGAAGGCACAAATTAACACATTATATTTTTTTTCATGCTATTTACGCTAAGTTAGTACATTTCACTCTCATCGAGTTAGAAGCGCCAAATTGCTTTGAGCGATTCTTAACAGATGAAGATGTACTAATAGGGAGCGAAAATAGTGTGTCTAATTAGTTTGGATACACAATTGAAGGAAATAAAGTTGCAAGTTGAATGGTGGTTCTAAATACTTTGCAGCTATATGAGCTCGCGAAGAAGGGACAATCACTTCAAAATGGTTAGATTTATGATGGCGCAAATTGATTTGTGTGTTACATTCTTTGCCTACATCATAAAATATGTGTCTCCAACCCTGTATGAGCTTTAGTTTGGTAACAAGCCCAAATTAGTGGGTTTGTGCCTATGTAAGTTCGAGAATATGTGTTCTCAAGTGGAGAATCAAGTCGCACGATTTAGGTTTCCCTTCAAAGAGATTTCTTGAGCGCATGTGAAGTCATAAGAAATCTTGAAACTATGCGAGTTGCAAGATCCTTAGGAGGCGCTCGTTTCTCTAGCGAGGATGTATTTTGTACTCATGTAGTAATCGTTGGTATAGTGGGAGCGACACTAAGTCAGTGGGAGCTAGTGTCTCACGGGATTCTCAAATTCCACGAGTTAAAAGGAGTGAATATAAAATATTCCCCATCATCTATATGCGATTGAGTGGGTATCCTTCACAATTACTTTTGTGGATGTTGATGAGTCGATAGAATATGTGACTTTACTTGATGCCCTAAGTGGATAGTTGTTGCGAAGGAAAAGATGAGTGGAATGACTAAGAATAAAGTCTAAGAGCTTGTTAATCTTTTGTCTAGATGCAAGAGCATTTGAAACATGTGGTTTCGGAAGGTCAGTGCAATATAGATGGGTTGATTAACATGTGTGTAGCTCGACTAAGATCGAAATGTTTACTTTGTTAGAAGAGCGTAATTTTTTTGAGATGTTCTCCTAAGTGGTGAGGTTGTCTCAATTCACCTCATATGTTATCTATTATTGCCACGCATCATGGGGATTTACAAATGGATAAGGTGGATGCGCAAAATGAGCAGTATTCCATGCACATGATGCGTAGTGAATGAGATGAGTGTGACTGCCCGGCTCATTTTGCTCCTTCCCCTCCGTGCACACTTTGCTCATCATTATGTACATGTGCTTCTTGACTCACAACCATTTGCCTAAAATATGACAGAAATTGTAACTTTCATATAACATTTAATGATAATGCACATGTCATGCCATGATCTGAGAACCCTACCCGGCTCGATACCAAACTAAATCGTAACACCCTTACCCTTGTCACACATAATTATATGAAAACAATTTATATATTAATATATGTCTAACAAATATAATTTTATAAATTTTACTTGGTTATATTCGGTGGCGTAGCTAACTCAGTTACCCCAAGCCCAAATTTTTTTTTCCTCATTTCCCCTAGCTCAATTATTTTTCTCCTTAAAAAACACATATAATTTTTTTTTTTTATTTTTTTCCACATAAAAATGGGACAAAAAAAAAAAATTTGGGGTGTCTTAGGGGTAGGGTAAGACCCCTAACTGCTCCCCTGGTTATATTTCTCCCCTATAGACACATCAATTTCACTCTTTTTCATGCAGTCTATCATTTTTAATATATTGATATATAACATAATTATGTTAAAACCTATATTTAAGGATTTCCCGTGCGATCTGATTATGAAATATCACTCCTTCAGGGAAATACGTATGATTGGTGGGAGACTATATGAACCAACACATCACACACGACACATATATGGATAAAGGAATTGATCTCTTATATTAAAATATATATGTGTGTGCGTCATATACAGTTAAAGTTAGTGTAGCAATTTTGCCTTCTATATCTTTAACATAAGGATTAACTTTAATTGGCCATTAGATAGGTCAATCCATCTAGAACTCTCTCTATATATATGTATTTATAAATGACAGCCACTAACATGTACAAGTGTATTGTAAATTATACTTTTTAATAATTTAGATATGCACTCCACCGCCATAAACGGGAAAAAGGTATTTGTATGTAAATTACTTTATGACACAAACATATACTCACGGTAAAGAAGCACACGAAATAAGGAGAAGAGCTCGAGCGAAGGGATCAACAAAAACTAAAAAAAAAACGAAAAAGGGAAGTAAAAAGAGGAGGATTAGCACACAAAGAAGGTATAGTGGTACAGATTTTATATACTAATTAAATTTATTTTACCTTCTTTTTTTTATATATTTGCTGAATAGGGAATTTTGGTTAAATAAAATAAAATAAATAATAAGAAATATAAGAAACAGTAATATTTATAGTATGTCATATATATATAAATATAAAGTTATAATGAAATAATCAAATTTAATTGTGATATGTAATTAATTGAGTTAAGCATCATAATAATTAAGATTTCTTATGTGAAAAGATTACAGATTGCATACACATGATATGATGATATCGTTCGAGTTGAATATGATTATACAAATTTTCATATGTTATTAGGACAAAATCTCGAAAGAGGAACGGATAAGGCCGACTAGGCAAAGTCATCAAGATAAGAGCACCATTTGTGAGTATAATCCTTTGGCCTGTTATTTGACTTGTGTGCTTGTATAATTGATATATTTGAATGAAGCTTTTCGCCGATCAAAATTTTGCAATCATGATATACAATATTTACAATCACCACACTTCCTCTTTGGGGTTCGAACCAAGTAAATCATAGCCTAATGTTTCGGTTTATTACCCAAATGTGATGCAAATGATTGTGAAACAAATGAATGTGTTGCTCTGGATCAAATAAAACATAAGCATTTGTATCAGAGATTGAGTGCTAGTTTATTTGTTATGCCCTTAAGAGATTTTGATGTAATTGCAGGTATGGATTGGTTAACCGAACACCATGCTAAATTGGATTGTTTTGCTAAAGAAATCGTGTTGGAGCTTACGATCGGGGACGATTGTATTTAAAGGGAAAGAGAAATTTTGCCTACATGTATAATATCTGCATCTAAAGCTTTCAAAATGATTAAGAAAGGTTGTGAATGTTACCTGGCCCACATAATAGACACACATTTATGTGGTTTGAAACTTGAAGACACTCAGGTGGTTAGAGAGTATCGATGTGTTTCGGATGATTTACCGTATTACCTGCGGATAGAGATATAGAGTTCACCATCGAACTACGACTGGTACATCGCCAATCTCTATTCCTCCTTATCGAATGGCACCTATTGAACTACAAGAATTAAAGACGATTGCAAGAATTATTGGATAAAGGTTACATTAGACCAAGTGTTTCGCCATGGGGTGCACTGTGTTGTTTGTTAAAAAGAAAGATGGTACAATCGAGATTGTGTATAGATTATCGGTAGTTGAATAGAGTAATAGTAAAGAATAAATATCAATTGCCTAGAATATATGATTTGTTTGATCGATTTGCAAGGTGCTAGAGTTTTCTCAAAAATTGATCTCGAGATCGGGATATCACCCGATTGAAGATTGCAGAGGCCGATATTTCAAAAACGACTTTCGGGACAAGGTATGGTCATTAAGATTTCTTGGTAATGCCTTTTGGCGACTAATGCACTGTTGTATTCATGGCATTGATGAATAATGTGTTTAGACCTACCTGGATAAATTTGTCATTGTCTTTATTGATGATATTCGGTATACTCTAAATCTATTTGAGGAACACGAACAACATTTGAGAATTGTGTTGCAAACCTTGCGAGAGAAACGATTGTATGCAAAACTTAGTAAATGCGAATTTTGGTTAGATCAAGTAATCTTTTTGGGACACGTTGTTTTGGTGATGGGATTAAAGGCGATCCACGAGAAAATCGAAGTAGTGATCAAATGGGAGAACCCAAAAAGTGTTACGAAGTTCGTAGTTTTCTAGGTTTAGTGGATACTATCGACGATTTGTTGAGAATTTTTCGCTTATTGCAACTCCAGCGACAAAATTACTACGGAAAGATGTTCCTTTCAAATGGATGAGATGGTTGCCAAAAAGAGTTTGAAGAATTGAAGAAAAGACTTACCTTTGCCCGATCTTGACTATTCCTTCGTGTACCGATGGATTTGTTATTCTGATGATGCTTCTTACCAAGGTTTAGGATGTGTTTTAATTCAACACGGTAAGGTTATTGCTTATGCGTCTAGACAACTTAAACCATATGAAATGTCTTACCCTACGCACGACCTTGAATTAGCATTGCGGTTGTTTTTGCATTAAAGATATGGAGACATTACCTATATGGTGCCACATTTCAAATTTTCACTAATCATAAAAGCTTGAAATACTTATTAAGTCGAGAAAAGAAAGAGTTGAACATGCGTCAAAGAAGATGGCTTGAATTGCTTAAGGATTATGATTGCACTATTGAATATCATCCAGGGAAAGCTAATGTTGTTCTTTGATGCTTTGAGTAGAAAATCTTATGGTACTATTTCTTCTCTATCGGTGCATTCTTTACCATATCTGCTAGATTTGAGGAAGATAAATGTTGAATTGAATGTAAATGACATGGGTGTTATATGTGCTTCGTTTTGTATTCGTCTGTGATGATTGAAAGAATTAAACAAGCACAATTTCGTGATGATAAACTAACCAAGATTGATGTGTAGAAAAAGTGAAACAAGAAAATAGTACATCGTTTGTTCGAATGATGATGGTAGTTTGACAATTAACAATCGACTTTGTGTCCCCGATGTTGATGGCTTAAGACATGAGATAATGGAAGAAGCTCACACGCACCATATGCCATGCATCCAGGTAGTACAAAAATGTATCGGACTTTAAAAAGCCATTATTGGTGGCCCGAGAATGAAAAAAAGATGTAGCGAGTATGTTTCAAAATGCTTAACATGCCCAGATTAAGCGAACATCAAGCACCGTAGGTAAATTGCATCCATTACCTATTCTGTTTGGTGCTCTTTGAGGTGTTGAAGAATTTTGTGTTCTTCAAGTCGGAAGATGTGGTAATCTTCACAAGGTGCCGTAGAAGATTGTGGCAATCTTCAAGGGAGATTGTGGTAATCTCCAAAGAGGTGTTGTAAGGTGATGTTGTATTAATTGTGGTAATTAATAAAATATTTTTTTCTTTTTGAAATCCATCCCGGAGATATCTTGGGGTGGTAGAGGATTAGGCCCTAGGTGGGTTGAACCTCTATAAATCGACGCGTGTTGTTTACTTCCGCACTTCCATTCTTGTCTTGGTTTATTACATTCAAAAAGAGGGCATAATCGAGAAAATGGGCATAATCTATTCACCCCCTCTAGATTATCGTAGCCACTTGGAATTACAAGTGGTATCGAGCCAAACTCTTTGACAAGCTCGTTCCACATCGCGAGTAAAGAGGAATGATCATTGGCTACGAATGAAGTCTACCTTTACCGGCAGCCTCCACCAACAAGCCACCACTATTCGACTCCAAAAATTATGCTTTTGGAAAGAAAGAATGGAATGCTATTTACAAAGTTGCGGGTTCGATATTTGGAACATGGTCATAAATGGAGAATGCATCCCGATGAAAGACGGACCACTCACCTCCAAAGTCCTCAAGGAGCTCAATGATGAAGACAAGGAAATTCTCTCCTTAAATGGTAAAGCTCCAAATATTCTTCATTGTTCATTTACTTCTTCGAATACGGCCATATTCGAGGAATACGATCGACACATGAAGCATGAGAAAAATTTGAAGCTATCTATGAAGTATATGAAAATGAAAGGCGCAATTCAAAAGCATCTACCTCTCAAATGGATACAACATCAAATCCAACAACATGGGATAAGCTTCTTGCAACTTCCGATGATGAAGAAGCGAGCAATGTTTAATGGGTATCGACGAAGACAATGAGGTACACTCAAACTCTTCTATTTCTTTTAGTAATGAAATGCATGATGATTATGACGATTTGCAAAATGATTTTGATGAACTTCAAAATGAATTCCAAAGTTTGCTTATTAAATACAAAAATTTGAAAAAGGAATTCAATGTTTTGAAAAATGATAAGGATAGCTTATTTACTCTTGTTGAGAATATTGATTGCATGAAAAAGGATTTATTAAAATTCAACTTGAGTCTCGATAAGACTCTTGATGTTCATCGTTGTGATCATGAGAAACTAGAACTTAGTTATAGGCCTAATGTTATCAATGATATAAAAAAGAACAAGTCACTAAGCATGTTGTTCATTATACTTCTAAAATTGTTACATGTTTCTATTGTGGTAAAAAAAGACATACGATAATTTTTGTCGGGCTAGAAATAGTTTGTAATTATTGTTGGAGACCTAAAAGTCTCAATACTAAATCCAAAGGACCCAAATACTTAAGGGTACCACAAGAAAATTTTATTATAGGTACTTGGCGCAACAAAATCAAAGAAAATTCAAATTGTCAAATCGACAACAAACATTTGCGCCACTTGATCAAGGAGAAGATATTGTCAACAAAATCAAATTCCAAGAAGAAACTATAATGAACAATGGGAAGGACGCAATCCTTGGAATTGACAAAATTGGAGAAGAAATCATCAACAAGATGATTTCCCAAGAAAAGTTACTATCAACAAAGGAAAAGACAATAACCCTTGGAAATGGCGTAATTGTAAACCGTACTTTTCATTTTAAAATACGATATTGTTTTTATGCATGTTTGATTTTCATCTTAATTGCCAAAATAATTTTTCAAAATCATCTTAAAAAAAAAAGAATTAAGGCCTCCCTACATATTCGGATTTTTAATTTCTTTTGAAAAGAGACCTTGTATAGAGTCTTGCAAACTCATGCATATTTCTAAGTCTTTTTATTTATATCATGGCATGGTATACTTGTGACACTTCTTATATTGCTATAGCTTTATATTATTATGCTCTTGTACAAAACTCTTTGTCTAGCTTATGTAGGATATATATATCTTCATCCATGGTCATGGACGAAGCCATGTGGGGGCCAAGGGGGCATTGGCCCCCTCAATTTTTGAAAAAAGTAGGGGTATTTTGGTCATTTCACATTTTAATTTAAAAAAATAGAAAAATAGAAGGAAAAAAAAGTCTTCAATTATATTGCATTCCTCTTTCCTACTTTCATTTTTGAATCTTGAAAAATATGAGTCTTGATCATTTTTCCCTTTTCTTAAACTTTTGTATATTATAAAAACTTCGTCATAAACATTAACTTGAATTTTTGCATTATTCTCTTGTGCCTCTATTTGTTCTTTTTGGTATATTGATGTAATTGTATTTTGTTATTTATTGTTGAATATTAAGATGTGATTGAATTAATACAATGACTTAATCAAAACTTCTACTTATTTTAAATTTGATGTATTGTTTTTCATTTTTATACGTGGTAGTGGACAATTGTCCACTTCTGTTTTGTAAAAATAAAAAATAGTCATATTTTTCGAAAACATGTTTTTTAGTTATTTTGACACGGTCATACCCTTCTTGTGTTCTCAGATGAGGCACTCAATTATATTTCAAAAAAACTGATGCGCTACATTTTTGGTACAGGAGTTGTGTCCGGTCCCTAGAATGAAAAAAAAAGGAAGGCAAACCGAAAATTTGAACTCAAAAATAGCTAAAAACAACATGGTTAAAACTATTTTTATTATGTAGAAATGGCCAAAAATTCGACGAATTCTTTTTATATTAATATTAGTTGGGCCCCCTACCGAAATTTTGGCTTAAATCCTTTGTCCATGGTTATCTACTCATAATTTGTCAAGAGTTTCATAAACTATTGACGCTCACTTGTGTTATTCCTACTCTCATCTCGATATTTTTCATGACGTATGTTTATGTGCTTGCTTTCCAAGATATTTCAAAGAATCTCATACAAATGCCATTAAGAGGATTTTTCGATTTTTGAAAGGCACTATTCGATAAAGCTTGTTTTATCCGAGACTTGTAAAGGATTATATTTTGTTTTGATAAAATATTTGATTTTATCCTCCTCTTAAATTATGCATTTTATTGCACATATTCATGTTTTTATTCTTGGTTGCTTTGTCAAAAGCTCTTCTTCTATGTACTTCTTATAAATGAGGTCTCAACTATATGCTCTCGAATTTTCAAATTTCAAAAGAGACCTTATATAACTTCCTATAAGCATATTTGAACTTACATGTTTCATTAAAGTCTTGATAATTTTTTTGACATAGTATGTGTTACTTGATATAGTGTCTATATTATTCAAACTTCACCAAATGGATGTTAAACCCGCTTTTCTAAATGGTTTTATTTAAGATGAAGTCTATGTAAAACAACCTCAGGGGTTTGAAATTTTTCTAGGCCTAATGATATTTATAAACTTAAAAATGCCTTATATGATTTAAAACAAGCACCCGTGCATGGTATGATAGACTTAGCTCTTTTCTTTTGCAAAATGGATTTACAAGAGGTAAAGTTGATATTATTCTCTTTGTTTTTGAAAAAGGGCAAGATTGCTTATTAGTGCAAATTTAAGTTGATTTGGTGCTACTAATGAATCCTTGTGCAAGAAATTCTCTAAGTTAATGCAAGGTGAATTCGAGATGAGTATGATGAGTATTAAGGAACAAATGATCGAAGACTCATCCATGACCATCTACATCATAAGGTGTCAAGATTGTGAAAGACATATTGGTCGACAAATAAAATTCAAGTATGTTTATCTCTTTTATATTCCCATAGACTCGACATTGTTTATACCTTATGTCTATATGCTCGACTTCAAAACAATCCCATCGAATCTCATTAAAGTGCCGTTAAAAGAAATTTTCAAATATTTGAAAGACACTTCTTCTTATGGCTTCTTTATCCAAAGTTTTAAAATGTTCATATGTTAGGAATTTTATTGTTTAGATTTTGATGAATGCCATGTAAAACTTAGAATAGAAAGTTGGCACCCCAATTCTTGTTGTAAAATGCATTGTAAGAAATAGAGTCGCCAAGGCGAGTTAAGTCGCCTACGCCTAACATGCAAGAAGACAATCAAGACTTGAAGGAAGACTCGTGCGAGACATTTGAGTATGGCAAAGAAGAGTAGATGGGAACTCTCTTGAAGAAGCAATCGAGATGCTTGGTGAGTGGAGCATCGGTCAAGTCAACTCAAGAAAAGCCAGTCTCAAGTTGAAGTGACGGAAGAGTCATCCAATGATTGGAAGTCGACTCTAAGTCACTGGGGAAAGCAAGGAAATGCGGTCAAGTCGAGATAATCAGAAAAGATCCGTTGTACGTAAATCAAGAGAATTACTTAAACAAGTAATATCTCCATACCACCTTTCTCGGAGTGCTCGGTCCCGAGAAGCGTGCAAAAGGAATGAACCAATGGGAAGCACTACACCGTGTCGAACTCGAAAAAGGTGAAAGAACAATTCATACGAGGAAATGGCAATTCCAAGAACGCAACAAGACAAGCCAACGACTATTTGCAAGTGACTTTCAAAAATAAGCCTATCTCTTCAACGGGCAAATTTTTGAAAGTTCACTATAAAAGGCCGAGGAGTTTGTTTGAGAAGGATGACACATATGTGAGATATACAAGCATAGTAGAAAAATGAAACATTCTCAATCCTCAAGCCTACATTACGAAGAACATCAATCCAACACTCACCTGTGAAGGAAAGATAACTTCAATCGGTTGAAGAGGAAGATATGAAAACAAGGGGTCTACATTCCGGGAAGGATTGTAGGAAGGTTCAAGGTTGAGCAAGTCTTAAGCTTTTGGAGGGCTTCGTGATCAAATTCAAAGAGCTTGAGCAAGTGAGCTGTAGTAGCAAAGCAGTGCCTGTGAAGAAGGCCGAGTCGTCACGAGAAGCCAACCGAGTGATCAAGGCGTCTCGGATCGAGTCCCAAAGGATCAAGTCAATTTTGTGTGATCAAGACTTGTATCCGGACATTACCACTTTGTAAACCGATCATTACCTAGTGGATTCCTCCAGGAGTTGGAGAAGAGAGGAGTAGAAGAATTACCCCATCTTCGAACCTCTATAAAAATTTCATTGTGTCATTTACATTTCAAAGACTTTAATTCTTGCATTTTTAATCGCTATATATCTGGCGATGAATTTGCTATCCACTTAATAACTTATAAGTACTAAACCAAGCACTAAATTCTTGCTCAATCAAACTTAAGGGTGTTAAGTCTTCGGCTGAAAACAAAACCACGATCGAGTTAATTTGGAGCCAACAACGGTGAGTTACTTCATCAACAACTCGGTTGAGTGCATTTGAGAGATTAACTCTCTTTGAGTGACTAAATTGACTATCCTTCAAGGACATTTGTGTAGTATCAACTCGAATTTTTAAAAGGACTAAATCGAAAATTTGGTAAGGTTTATTCAACCCCCCTTCTAAACCTTACACTTACACCCCTTGGGACCAACAAGTGGTATCGAGCGGTTGGTTCATTGAACTCCTCCATGACCAGTTTCTTGAACTAGATCTCCAAACTTTTCAAAGTCCGCTTTAGTACTTAGACTTTCAAAACTCTTCTTTATCATTAAAAGTTATTATCATGGAAGCAAATTTGACACGCATCCCTATGTTCACTATTGAAGAATTTGATGATTGGAAAATTCGTATGCAGAGCTCATCTATCGGCATTACATGATGAGATGTGGATAGTGATAGAAGATGGGCCTCTGCAAATCTTAAAGGTGAACACAATGTATGCGAAGAGTTGCGGTGAAGGAGAAGAAGATGTTGCTCTAGACCGGTCATGGTTGAAAAACCAAGAAGCGAGTGGACAAATGATGACGAGAAATAGATATAACCTGGACAATGTAGCCAAGGACATCCTCTACAAAACCTTGGACAAAGCCATGTTCAACAAAGTCAAATCATGCAAAACGGCTAAAGAAATGCAGGACAAGTCGACATTGATTTGTGAAGGCTCGGAGCAAATCAAAGAAAACAAATTATCGGTGGACAGAAATTTGAGAACTTCAAAATGATCTCGGAGAGAACCTGGATCAACTAGGCGCTCGGTTCACATAAATCACAAATGAGTCATGTATGACTTGGAAAGGAATATACACGAAGAAATGTGTATGAAGATCCTAAAAAGTCTTCGGTGAATGAAATGAAGGTCATGGCACTGAGACATTCCATGGACCTATCAAAGACATCCAACCATGAGTTATTCTCGGACCTCAAAGCCTACGAGTTTGAGTGAGAAGAAAAAGACCAGGAAGAGGCATTTGTACCCAAAACAATTTTGCTCTAATTGTTAAAGATGGGAAAGAGAGCCGAGGTCAAAAAGTAATTGACCCGGAAGAAATAGCCACGATGGTTAAAAGATTTAACAAGTTCTTTAATAAGAACTACAAGAGAGGAAAGGGTGAATCTTCCGGAAGACACTCGGCTCCTCCAAATCAAGGGATGATAGGCCAACCAAGAGAACAGATCATCAAAAAGTTGAGTATCAAAGAGTGACAATCCAAGAATGGAAAGAGTCGATCAAAAGGTTGAATATCTATCTTTGGGCGTAGACAACCAGTCACTATGCCATCGATGGTCCATATCCCGTAGTCAACAAATACGGGGATGAAGAAGAAAGGAAGGTCTTGAGAGAAAGAAGACAAGAAAGGAAAAAGGCAATGATGGTGCGAGAGATCAAAACGACCAAGTCAAGAGATAGTGATTGAGAGAAGCGGTGAAGCCGACTACTCAAGTGACTCGAAGAAGAAGCCCTGATCCGCTTGATGGCCAAAGAACAAGATCAACCCGATCAAGAAGATGAGGTACAATCTAACTCAACAAACTCGACACTAGTGATAGTGATGTGACACACACACTTCATCACCCACTCGATCTTTATGATTCATTAGGCAAAATGATGAAAGATTTTGAACACATTAAATCCTCACACACACTATTGAATGAGGAAAACAGCCTACTCAAAACCAAAACTCAAAGCCGACTAAGGAGCCGAGTACTCTAAGTCAAATAGTGATGAGAATGAAAGTTTAAAAGTGAAAATGCTAAATTAATAAGCGAGATTGCTTTGCTATAGAAAAGAGGGAGAATGACCTCAAGAGTGTTATTGCCTCATTCACTAAGGCATCTAAATCATTGGATGATCTTATTATGAGTCAAAGAGAATGTGGAGACAAGACAGGGCTTAGATTTAACTCCTCTCCGAGCTATGTCAAACCTCAAAAGTAATTTTGGAAAGAGGATCTTCAAGTCATGAAGAGTCCGAAAAATCCAAAACTCTAAATGTTGCACACACACTCACTCCAAAGCACAATAACAAGCAAAGCTGGCCTTGGTTACAAAGGAAAAGGAAAACGACCCGAGTTGAGTGTCTTTGAAAGGATAGTGAGAAGAGATTCGGCCGAGTCCTCAAAGCAAACTCCAAAGAAAATACTCTGTAAAGAAGAAACAGAGCTACCAAAATTCCCTTAAAATCCATAAAAGAAATACATATGATGGGAATGGTAGAAAATATCCAAGCCAAGCTGATTGGAATAATGTGAACTATCAAAGCATAGACTTATGGAATATAAGCCCAAATGGCAAAGGCCTAGAACTCAAGAAAGGCCATTCCAAAAGCATAAGAGCTTTCATCAAGACACATATGCACCTAGGCACTACATTCAAAGACACCACAATTACCCAAGGAAGGCAATTGCTAAAACACATATGCAGGCATACGAGACAAAAGAGACAATTTTGTATGAACCTAGAATTCCCAAGCAATTTGCCAGGATTAATTATGATTATGGGCGATAGATGGCAACCCCTTAGAGTCAAATCATTTGGCTATAGGTTGGTTGGATCATCTTACAATTCTAACCCCTCGGGACCCGGACAAGTATGGGTACCTAAAACTTAATTTCCTTGATTGCGGGTTCAAGGAGCAGTGAGTGCTTGAGGAACCTGGTACATGGATAGTGGTACATTCCGGACATATGATAGGAAATAAGAAAAATCTGTCAAAATTCAAGGAAGTTAAAGGAGCAAAAGTCATATTTGGAGGAAATGAAGCTCTGGCGAAATAAGAGGCATTGGATCTATCAAGAGGAATGGATTAGAAATCACAGATGTTGCATATGTTGAAGGACTCAACTTCAACTTGCGAGCATCACCAACTCGTGACAAGGGCTACAATGTTGGATTCAACATGGGTATATGCCATATCAAAGATATCGAATCAAATGAAGTTGTCTTTGCAAGGATGTAGACGAGAAAAATATGTATGTAGTGGATTGGTCAATCGCAACACTCAAGACTTTGTCTAAAGCAAAGAGCAATTTGAATCAAGTTGCCGTGGCACAAAAAGCCGAGTCACCCTGAATTTCAAAACAATTAACAAAGTCGACAAGAAGTCATCTTGTAGAAGGACTTCGGACTCGGTATACAAGAAGGAGAGTATATGTGATGCATGTCATAAGGGAAAGCAAATCAAATCGTCATTCAAAGAAAAGACATGCTCATCCTCAACAAGAATATTACATCCGCTTTATATGGATCTATTTGGCCCAAAGTGGAACCAAACAAAGATAAGTGGAAAGAAATACACCTTGGTGGTAGTAGATGACTACTCAAGATATACATGGACAATATTCATGTGCAAGAAGAAAGAAACTCTACAAAAACTACCACGGTGATGAAGAGGATTCAAAACGAGAAGAGTCAAACCATTATCAAAATAAGATCGGATAGAGGAACCGAGTTTGTCAATGGAATAATAACTCGAGTATTGTATTGAAAATGGTATTGGTCATGAACTATCTCGACAAGAACTCCACAAATGAGAATGGAGTTGCGAAAGAAGGAAACGAGAACCCTCAAAGAAGCGGCAAGGACCATGTTAGTCAAGCGGGGGTTACCAAAAAGATTTTGGTGAAGCAATCAACACGACTTGCTACACTCAAAACAGGATGTATGATAAACAGGACGGTGACAAAGACTCCTATGAGATCTGGATCTGGAAAAAACCAAATGTTGCATATTTGAGAATATTTGGATGTAAATGCTTCATCCACAACAATGGCAAAGACAATCTAAAGGCTTTTGATTCTAAAGTGATGAAGGTATCTTCTTAGGATACTCGGTGAAAGCAAAGCCTACGGAGGATACTCAACAAAAGAACTATGGTTCGGAAGAATCCATTCATGTAGTATTCGATGAGCCAAATGTAAATGGAGAAGACATTGAAGAGTCACCGATAAAAGTGAATCATCCAACCATCTGTAAGAGTCCTATCAAGTGTTCAAGCCGGAATTATCAATTGAAGAAGATGAGATAGTTGAATCTCAAAAACAACTGGAAAATTTGCGCTAAGTGATTACGAGAGAGCGACCCACGCGACACAAGTACCGCAAGTCGATCAATCCGGCTAACTCACTCCAACTTCGATGTAAGATGGCCGAGAGATCATCCACGAGAACTTGTAATTGGAGATATAAAGAAGGTGTCAAAACAAGATCCGAACTCAACAAGAAGCTATGTTCACTTGCTTCATCTCGCAAATAGAGCCCAAAGACGTGTCACAAGCATTGGATGACACACATTGGATTCAAGCTATGCAAGAAAAGAGTGAATCGGTTTGAAAGAAATAAAGTGTGGGAATTAGTGCAAAGACCCATACATCAAAATGTGATTGGCACCAAATGGGTGTTCGAAATAAGATGAACGAGGAAGGTTACGTGGTAAGAAACAAAGCAAGACTAGTAGCCAAAGGATATTGCCAAGAAGAAGGGATAGATTTTGATGAAACATTTGCCCCTGTAGCAAGATTGGAAGCTATAAGGGTGTTTTTGCCTATGCGACTCACAAGAATTTCATTGTATATCGATGGATGTAAAAAGTGCATTCCTAAATGGTGTATTGGAAGAAGAAGTGTATGTTGAACAACCTCCAGGATTTGAGCGAAGACTCTTGGAGACAAGGTATACAAACTCAAGAAGGCTCTATATGGATTGAAACAGGCACAGAGCATGGTATGACACTTTGTCACAATTCCTAACCAAAAATGGATTCACAAAAGGAAAAGTAGATAGAACACTTTTCAAAATTCAAGACAAAAAGAGTATCTTGCTTGTTCAAATTTATGTGGATGACATCATTTTTGGTTCCACAAACAAAGAGTGTGAAAAGTTTTCAAACCTCATGCAAAGTAAATTTGAAATGAGCATGATGGGAGAGCGACATTCTTCCTTGGACTCCAAGTGAAACAGTGAAGGATGGAACCTTCATAAGTCAAACAAAATACACCGGAGATTTAATGAAGAAGTTTGGTATGGAAGAGAAGTCTTACGTAAAAATACCAATGAACACATCACCAAAATGGACATGGATGCGGATGGCAAGCTCAGTAGATCAAACAAGATACGAGCACTTATTGGATCATTGCTCTATCTCACAAGAAGCAGGCGGACATCACCTATCTTTGTAGGTGTATGTGCAAGATTTCAATCTGCTCCAAAAAGAGAGTCATATGACAGAAAACTAAGAGAATATTGAGATACTTGAAAGGAAGCCAAGCGAGCCTATGGTATCCAAAGGAAGGTGGATTCAAGCTAATTGGCTATTGATTCTCGACTATCTTTGGATGCGAGTGGACGGGAAGAGCACTTCAGGCACATGTCAAATGCTAGGAAACAAACTGATTTCTGGTTTAGCAAGCAAAACTCAATAGCCACCTCCCAAAAGGCGAGAATACATGGCTGGGCATTGTTGTGCCCAAGTCCTATGGATGAGACAAAGGTGAGAGACTATGAAATTGAGGAAAAAGAGATTCCAATCATGTGTGATAACACAAGTGCAATTGCAATTACTCAAAATCTGTGTTGCATTCAAGAACAAAGCATATTGATGTCGATATCACTTCATAAGAGATCATGTTGAAAAGAAGGATATCATCCTGGAATATATTTCAACCGATAAACAACTAGTTGACATCTTCACAAAACCATTATGTGAGTCAAGATTTGAAGAACTCAAACATGAGTTGGGGTTAATTGGTGGTGACACTGAGGCGAATCAAAGAAGAGAAATGGAACAGAAAGGGGTGAAAAAAGAGCCGAAATGTAAATCACTCAAAATCACCAGATCGGAAAGAACGATTACCGAGTCGGTGATAGTGAGTCACTAAGAGAAGCTGTGAGAAGTAGAGTTAAATCGACTAAGGGATAAGTTTGAATAACTTATGAGCAAAGTGACAAAAACGCTGTCGTTTTGACTAAGCGGGAATGTTTTAAGAAATACGTCAGCATAATGATGATGTGTACAGACATAAAGCTGCACACCAAGCTTATGATTGGATATAAATGCTGCCGCATTAAATACGAGACATGAAATGCTAAATAGGCGTGCAAAATCTAAGCCGTTGATTTCGATCACATTTCAAAAAACCACCCGCACGTCCTTTCATAAACCATATTTAAACCATTTTCGTCCGTTTTCTCTCTCACACTTCTAAAAACTGTTCATTTCTTTCTCTCAAAAGCAAAGGCAAAATTCTCTCGAAACCCTATCTATCTTCAAGTCAATTTCTGAGTTTTTCTTCGATATAATCCTGAAAAATGGCACCAACTTATGACTTTACCAAGTTAGGAAAGCAAATCCACTGGCGGCTCTACGGTGGATTTCGACGGAATGATGAAACAGGGGTCCGACGACACCCTAGTGAAGAAAATCGCTGAAAAGTTAGAAACGTCCGGTCTGAAACCGTTTCTGACGATAGAATACCCGATGACATATGTGGAGGAGGTCGCACAATTCTACGTGAATGCTGAGATTCACGATGAAGGAATCAAGTCATCATTCACGAAAGCGGTGACTATCTCTCGCCAAGATTTGGTGACCCACCGCTCACTACCGTGCCAAGAAGCATCGAGCATCGAGATTAACGGCGATGTAAACCTGGCCGATGCTTGGAAAGAAATAGCCAAGCGACTTTCCGATAAAATAGTGTATACAACAAACAAGAGATGGCCAAGGAGGATTATCACAAGTGTTGGACATCGTTGCCAAATGTATCGACATCAAGTTTGGCGACTTTGACCAATGTCAAAGGCAAAGCGATTGTAATGGCCGCAATCATCGAAGAAAAGAAGATAAATCGGGCTGAGTTTGTCATGCAGACTCTGCCGAACGTGGGGAACAAATCCTTCAAAGAAGATGGCACATTTGGAGGATCCCAGGATATGGCCTAGTGATTGGCCGGCTAATGGAGGTGAAAGGAGTCCCTCTTAGACATGGGAAGGCATTCCATGTTAACAAGAGGATGTTGAGCAAACCTCTCGGCGCCTGAGAAGAGAGCTTACGCCAAGAGAGGCGACACGGTGAGGGGGAATCGGTGACCCCGAAGATACAAATTGCTTTCCTCTCCACCCGAAAGGACGCCCAAAGAGCCTACTAAGAAAAGATCGTTGCCCCTCGCAAAGAAAGAAAACCAAACATGCTCCCGCCCCGCAGCAGAGTCACCGCCCGCAGCTAGTGTCTCTCCCCCCAGTTAGCCGGTCGAGAAGGACTCACAAATACTTTCTCCGATCGTCAAAAAGAGGAGAACCGAGAAGCCACGACGGCCCCTGCTCCTCGAGAAAAAGACACCAAAGATCGGCCCCAGCCGCCAAGACTCGAGAGGACACCGTCTCTCGAACCAGTAAATCCCTCGGTACAAACTAGGAGACGAAGAAGAATCATCAAGCGATCCCGAGGCTGGAGAAACCGGTGAGTCGATTACTCGGCTAAGCGCAAATACCGGGAGACTTGGAGAAGTAGAGTCTCCATATGTAGTTGATGAAAACGCCAAGTCTGGCGCGATCGCAGAGGCAACCCAAGACACAGCTTGTAGTTCACACGGTGAAGCACAAGAAGAACCAGAGCGGATAGTGATGTAATGATCCTATCTCCACCTTACCCCGGACATCCAAAATCGTCTGCGTGAGTGGAGAAATGGAAGTTGAGTAAGTCGAGGAACAGTTCCAACGGCCTGAGTTCATAGAAGAAGAAGAGGAAGCTGTTGAGCTTCCTGGGTCGACCACGTACTCCCAAGATCGATGAAGACAATCGCACGGACATCTGCAGATCTATAAGGAAAAGGAGAGAGAAAGAAAAGCAAAGTGAGGAAGCGAGGAGGCACGTGAGAAGGCAAGCATTTGCCCTATCTCCGCACCACTACGTAACACACACATCCTCTCCTTGATGTCTTCTCGGACGGTGATGAGGATCCAGAATTCGCCCCACGAAGAGTTGCAAATGCAGCAAGCATTGCACGAATCAAGAATCCTTCACGAGCAAAGATCGATGGAGGGACCAGGAGAGTCCTCCGTAACACGGTACCGAAATTGATCCAATGGGAGTGGTTCAAAGAAATCGCCATCTGTTATTGTTCTTTGCGCCACCACTTCCCGACTCACTCGGAAGAAGCGCAATAAGGGTCTGGCGATGGCGGGATAGTGGGGACCCCGGTCGAGCCAACCCTATTGAAGGTGTGTTACCACCCAATGGCTGAACAATCAATCGAAGCAGTAGGGAGTTTGGGCCGAGTAACCCCATTCCAAGTCACTCGGCTAGTGCTCCGGTGAGGGGGAAACTCCTCCACTGCAGCAAGGTCGGAGGATCTTTGCAGATGACTCCACAACGAATCAAGGAGGCGAAGTAGAGAAAATACAAACACAAGAAGAACAAACAAGTTGCCATCAAACGAAGCTCGGAGGCGATTGAGACTGCTCACCGAGGTGCCAACCGCTTTCGAGAAGCTAATGACGCTGGCCGATGCAAACGAGGCACGAGGCCGAGGAAGGAATGTACCGGGAGTTAACACTATGGGCGATGAAAGTGCAATCCATGGGGTTGAGACTCAATGGATGCCACATGAAAGACCCTAAGACAGTGACACCGTCGAAAGGGAGGATCAAGGCCTCGCCGCAGAGAGAGGCTGGAGGTAATGAAGGCCCACGGGAGGTTGAGACTTCCGGGTAAAAAAGTTCAAGTAGAGAACATCCATCCTGCTATAATCGACCCATCCGAGAAGGAGATAAGCGCACTTCATGATTCCCAGGATAATCTCGATGTATCCTTTCCGGGATCGGAAGGCGAAGAAGAAGTTGAGTCATCCCGGTGCAAATCCAAAAGACTCATTGCGGATGTTCCAAGCACGAGTAAGTCGATCCCAAGACTACTCGTCAAACCTTTAACTTTGATGATGAGCCACCAATGGAAATCTCATCATCGTCCGATGACGCCACCGAGCGATAAAGGCCGAGGACGTCACGCAATTGGAAAAATCACCGAGACCAACGAAGTTGTTAAGACAGTGAGGCTAGCAAGAACCGAGACCAACGGTTGTTGAGACAGTGAGGCTCAAAGAACCGGGACTACTTCACAACAAAACCCGGTGAACTAAAGATCATCGCGCAGCTCCTCAAGTGCAGCAGGATCGATTCCTAAAAGAACTTCACGCGCACCGCTCATCAACGAACAAATCCCGGTGGGCGGTGATGAATCTTTTATAGAATCCTTTCCTTTTTCACTGGAGATACAGAACTCCACGAAGAGTCGAAACGAACAAGCACGCTATCACAAACCACTCTTGTTCTTCCATCGACACCATTGTTCCGGTGATTATGATTTTGATGTTGCATGGCCATCGCCTTCAAAGGAAGAATCGGTGAAGTTCGAGAAGTGTTCAAGGCACTATTTGCCGAGGTTGAACGAATGGAGAGGCACCGGCCTCTTTAGACATGCGATCGATAAGAGATGCCACCCCTTACCCGACTTGAGAGGCATGTGATCCGAATCGGGGAATGGTGGCAACAAAGAAGAAACAATGCGTGTGGAACAAGTGAGATACTTCAGGACATTGTTCAACAAGTCTTTGGTGTGGAGAGTCGAAAATGCCGATGCAAAAACGAAACGGCGAGAGAACATATTGAGCACATGCATGAGGCTCACATTGCCGAGGTCAAAGCTGCTGCGTGAGCAAAACAAGAGTGATCTCAGCGTTTGGAAGAAACCATGAATACAAAATTCAGCCTTCTCATGGTGAGATGAAGCCGATTTCAGCAGAGTCCAACGCTACTCGACCGAATTTGGCCGCATACTCTGCAGCAGACTCGAGACAAAACTCAACTATCAGTGCTTGACTTCCTTGCAAGTCTATTTCAGGCGTTCTCTCTCTCCTTTGATGATGCCAAAAAGGGGGAAGAGGAATACCTAAAAAGCGCAAGGGGATCTGAAGTTGAAAAGGAACAAAGTGCGAAGGAAAATCAGGAAGTGTTAAAACAGAATAAAGGAAAATCTGCTGGGGAAGGATCAAAAGATATGACCTTGATGATTGCACAAACCCTCAACAGGGTCTGTCACACGGTGACATTATAAGCAAACAAACTCCTCAGTGACTCGCCACTCCAACACTCTGCTATATCTATGGCCGATAAAGAAAAACAATTGAAGCAGGGATGAAGGAAGTGGAAGGAAGAATGGATGCCCGGTCATGAACATCTTGAAAGAACACGGAGGCATTCCAAGAGAGAGACACCTATGCCATCTCGGATGTCGGGACAGAGCCACGATCGTTGATGAATTTAAAACGCTCGAATCGAGGGATATTTTGCAAATATGTCCATGGCTCAAGCTTGGGACTTATCTTGGGAAAAGGGTCTCACGTTATGTGAAGAAGGCGACAGCGTGAGACTACAAGCGTGATCACTCTCTGGTCACTCCGCTGGTCACTCACCGAAAGAAAAAGGCCCCAAAGACAAGATACGCCCAGGTAGAGGAAGAAGCGATGTAGTGGAGGAAGAAGCTTGGACCAGGCCTCCGCCAAGAATATTGAATACGTAGATCCGGGGAAAGAAATGAGGGATCTCTTGGGCCGGGCTTGACCAAGTGGCGAATTTGAAAGTGGCTAAAACTAACGCCGAGTATGCAAAAAGAATAGAAGAAGAAAACAAGAGACAAACTCAGCTATGGGAGGAGAGACAAGAAAGAATAAGAAAAGATGAAGTCGCCAGGAAGGCATATGAAAAGAAAAAAAAAAGACTTACGGTGACGAGAAGAAGAGAAGAAAGAGAAGAAGATCTTTGAACAAGATGAAAGAAGGAGACAGCGAAAGGAGATGAAGTGTTTCTTTGTCAACCCTTCGTGTATTTTATTATGTAAATACATACAATGTAAGTCTTCCGTAATAAAGCTATAAATTCTTTATTTTTGTGAAGACAATTATATGCTCTAATACACCTTGTAAACAGTTGATTGTTAAGTACAAGAATGATATGATCAATAAAAAGATTGATTCTCAAGCATACATTCTATGTCAATACACTATCTCAGTATGTATCTTTGTTATTTGCAATTTTGTATGGTTTAAGTTTTGGCATCATCAAAAAGGGGGAAATTGTTAGGAATTGTATTGTTTAGATTTTGATGAATGCCATGTAAAACTTAGAATAGAAAGTTGGCACCCCAATTCTTGTTGTAAAATGCATTGTAAGAAATAGAGTGGCCAAGCCGAGTTAAGTCGCCTACGCCCTAACATGCAAGAAGACAATCGAAGACTTGAAGGAAGACTCACGCGAGACATTTGAGTATGGCAAAGAAGAGTAGATGGGAACTCTATGAAGAAGCGGTGAGATGCGGTGAGTGGAGCATCATCAAGTCAACTCAAGAAAAGCCAAGTCTCAAGTTGAAGTGATGAAGAGTCATCCAATGATTGGAAGTGACTCTAATGAACCAATGGGAAGCACTACACCGTGTCGAACTCGAAAAGGTGAAAGAACAATTCATACGAGGAAATGGCAATTCCAAGAATCGCAACAAGACAAGCCAACGACGCAAGTGACTTTCAAAAATAAGCCTATCTCTTCAACGGGCAAATTTTTGAAAGTTCACTATAAAAGGCTGAGGAGTTTGTTTGAGAAGGATGACACATATGTGAGATATACAAGCATAGTAGAAAAGCTGAAACATTCTCAATCCTCAAGCCTACATTACGAAGAACATCAATCCAACACTCACTGTGAAGGAAAGAGAACTTCAATCGGTTGAAGAGGAAGATCTGAAAACAAGGGGTCTACATTCCGGGAAGGATTGTAGGAAGGTTCAAGGTTGAGCCAAGTCTTAAGCTTTTGGAGGGCTTCGTGATCAAATTCAAAGAGCTTGAGCAAGTGAGTTTGTAGTAGTAGCAAAGCCTGCTGAAGAAAGAAGTCGAGTCGCACGAGAAACCGGTGAGTGATCAAGGCGTCTCATCGAGTCCCAAAGGATCAAGTCGGCTGTGTGATCAAGACTTGTATCTCGGGTATTACCACTTTGTAAACCGATCATTACCTAGTGGATTCCTCCAGGAGTTGGAGAAGAGAGGAGTAGAAGAATTACCCCATCTTCGAACCTCTATAAAAATTTCATTGTGTCATTTACATTTCAAAGACTTTAATTCTTGCATTTTTAATCGCTTATATCTCACGATAAATTTGCTATCCACTTAATAACTTATAAGTACTAAACCAAGCACTAAATTCTTGCTCAATCAAACTTAAGGGTGTTAAGTCTTCCCAAAAAACAAAACCACAATCGAGTTAATTTGGAGCCAATGGTGAGTTACTTCATCAACAACTCGATTGAGTCTGTTGAGAGATTAACTCTCTTGAGTGACTAAATTGACTATCCTTCAAGGACACAATTTGTGTAGTATCAACTCGAATTTTTAAAAGGACTAAATCGAAAATTTGGTAAGGTTTATTCAACCCCCCTTCTAAACCTTACACTTACACCCTTGGGACCTACATCATATTTTTCAGGATAACAAGTCGGTGATAATAATTTCTCAAAATATGGTTCGTCATAATCGAACTAAACAAAATGAGATTCTATGTTTTCTTCTAAGGGATTGCGTTTCTTAAACAAAAAAATTGAGATGTGTTTAATTCAGATCAAAGATAACTCGCGGATATTTATTTTTAACCGCTATCCGCCGAGTCTTTTACTTCATTCTGAGCTTGTTTAGGCATAATGTATATTGAATGAGGTTTATGTTTACTTTTCGTATGTTTTTAAAATTTAGGGGTGAAAACTTGGATTTTTGGATTAAATTTCGGATTTTTGAAAACAGATCGATCCGGTGGTGGCGGGGCCCTACCGTGGACCAGGTCGCCTCAACCTGGACCGGTCGGCCTATAATTTTTTGGATTAAAATGTCTCTGTTTTCCAGACTTAGCCATTTTGGCTCTACTCCTCCATTTCTCGACCCTTTGTCATTTGCACACACAATTCACTCCAAATGAGTTTCATTGTATTATTTCTATATCTTGGGGTTTTGTATTGCTCCTTTATCATCATTATTACTCATCTTTACTGATTTAATGGTAAGAATTCTTTTTCTTTATCTCAAATGGGTTGAACTCTTGAGAATGTAATTCATATTTGATATCTTGTTGGAATTCTTATATATTTGTGTTGGGCATGATGATTGTTGTTGGATGATATTTGTAAAATTACTTTTGGTGATAAAAACGTGACTTGGTTAGTTTTACAAGGGCTATATATATCTTCTTTATTATTTGACGCCCGCCAAGTGTTCGATAAAACGTTTCAAAGAAAAATTCATCACCTACATGATTCTCTCGATTTCAAATGTCTTATATATTTATAGAGATCATGTTTTGCAAATCAAATGAGCTTTTACGAGCTTTTACAAGTCATATGATCAACCCTTCCTTAGCTTTTGGAATTTTTAGCTTAATGGTCAATAGCTCGATAAATCGGTTAAATTGCGCACTTTGATATGAATATATGATGTTTTTATCGTGCTAACATTCTTTTTGATGATTCCAAAGGGGGAGAAACATGATATAAACTCTTTAGCTCAAAGAAGCTAAAATAAGCTCATGAAAAGAAACTATAAGCTATGGCTCTTAAAAGCCAAAAGTCATGTGAATAAAATCTAGTCCAATGGATATATTATGGACTTGTTATTCTTTATTGGTGATTGTGTTTGACAAGGGGAGCTTCTAAGCTCTTGATTCTTGAGTTTATTTAAAAGCTTTTAGTTAATTGCTTCTATTACTCTTGTTGTGCATGTTTATAGGGGAGCTTTTGCAAAATGTTTTCGTAAATCTTTACTCCCATCTTTATGGCTATTATGCATGGTTTGTTGTCATTGTGAGGGGGAGCTTCTAAGCTATTGATTCTTGAGTTTATTTTGTAAAAGCTAAAGCTTTTAGCTTTTGGTTAATTGCTTATATTACACTTATTGTGCATTTTGATAGGGGAGCTTTTGCAAAATATTTTCGTAAATCTTTACTCCCATCCTTATGACTATTATGCATGGTTTGTTGTCGCTCTCAACGGATAATTTTTTTAATCTGGAAAATTATTTTGTTTTCAAAATCGGCCTCTTTAAATTATTTTGGTTTGTAATCATCAAAAAGGAGGAGTTTGTTAGATAAATATTTTTATCATGATTTTGATGATTTTGTTTTTACACCAAAACAATGTTTCTAAATGTTGTCCAAATACTCCTAAATGATTTAAAATATTTTTACTAATTTTTCGGAGTATTTCTAGAAGTTTATTTTTGACAAAATTGGACAACACAAAAATGTTTTGTCATGATTTTGATAAATCTGTTTCATTGTGTTTTTACACTAAAACAATGCTTCTAAATATTGTCCAAATACTCTCGATCGATATAAAATATTTTTACTAATTTTTTGAGTATTTCTTGAAGTTCATTTTCAACAAAAAATTGGACAATTCCTCTGTTTTGAGGTTAACTAGTCGCCCTATAGGGCAACCCGCACTGAAAGTTGTGCAAAAACAGAGAACAACCTATTCGCCTGAAAAAGAGAGGTGGACCGGTCACCCTATTAGGCGGCCGGTGGCGTGACCGGTCGCCATATACGGCGACCGGTGTCTAAGTTTGGTTCGAATTTTGCAAACTTCTCTCAGTATTGCATTTTTGAAGAGGGCAACCGGTCAAGGGGGTGTCGACGGTTGAACCCCATGGTGACTGTCGCCTTATGTAATTTCAGGTTTATTTTCTCAACGACTATCTCTGCGCGACGGCCGCCATACCGCAGGTGTGACAACAAATTCTAATCGTTAGGCAAACACACAACTTTTCCTCAATTTATGGTGTTGATCTCTAACCGTTATATTCTTCATTTTTCTTGCAATTTTTTTACATATTTCAATCTCCTAGGAGGAGCCTATCAAGTTCAAGACATCCTCTATAAATAGAGGAAGAATTGAATCAACACAATAAGAGAGAACAATACAACACAACAAGATACATTCAAACAAACACTTTTGTTCTTCAATTTCAATATTCTTGTTATAATAGCCTAAGGTCTTACACTTTCACATCTTGAGGTCTAGGCTTATTTCTTGATTACACTTGCACTTAAAATTGTATTATTCATTATCGAGTTGTAATCTTGAATTTGTGGTCATCATTCAACACAAGATATCCTTGTGAGTGTTCTTGTGGTAAGAACACACTTGGGTGATCTAGGTGTTAGGTGTAAGAAGATTGTGGTAATCTTCTTGTTGAAGAGTTTGAGGTGTTGAAGAATTTTGTGTTCTTCAAGTCGGAAGATTGTGGTAATCTTCACAAGGTACCGTAGAAGATTGTGGTAATCTCCAAAGAGGTGTTGTAAGGTGATGTTGTATTAATTGTAGTAATTAATAAAATCTTTTTTCTTTTGAAATCCATCCCGTAGAAGATTAGGCCCTGGGTGGGTTGAACCTCAATAAATCGACGCGTGTTGTTTACTTCCCGCACTTCCATTCTTGTCTTGGCTTATTACATTCAAAAAAAGAGGGCATAATCGAGAAAATGTGCATAATCTATTCACCCTCCTTCTAGATTATCGTAGCCACTTGGACTTACAACACCTACCTATCCTTTGCATGGTTCAACTGTTGGAATTTATCACCAAAAATTAGTATATTCGTAATTTTCTTCATGTGGGGATTGTTGAATGATTTAAATAAAATATGGATTGTGGGGTGATTTGAATAAAATTACTAGTTTTGTCCTTTTAAATAGTAAAGGCCAATTTGACCTTATCAATAGTAAAGGGCAAAATTTTGCCTATAAATATGAGTTATTTTCCATTTGTAAAATACACATAAAAATATTTACAAGAATTTCATTTCTCTCCTAAAGCTCTTTGCAATTTAATTTCGGTGATAATTTTCGGGCATAAATTTGATTCGCGGAATAGGTAATCCGGTTTTCCGTCTTATCCTTGGGAAACATACGTCCGAATAGGGGCGAATCTGTTTTAAGGATAGTGTATTGAACACACGATTCGAGCTAATTTTTATTTTGCTTATTTTGCCGATTCGAGTTTTTTCGATTCATATAAATTGTACTTAGATGAAATACTACTATTTTCCTACTAAGCATATATTATTTCCACGGCATAATTGATCACTTTGGTCCACACTAGGGATAACAATTTTGACCGACCATGGTACCCGCAGCAGCCCGACTCCGCCTATTAGTTTAAAAATATATTTTATTATATATATTGCATATATAATATATATTTTAATATAATTTTATGTATTCTTATATTATATTTAATATTTATAATTTGATAATAATAAAATTTGTAAATAATATTTTATAAATATATATTTTTTCAATTTATTTTTATTTTTTTAATTTAATTTAATTTAAAACGGGGGCGAGAATGGGTCGACCCGCCCCGTTCTAGGCACGGGCGGGTCCGGGTTCGCCGACCCACCTCATTGCCATCCCTAGTCTACACGCATCGTGAGCACATGATTCACCCACACGGTCGATACCTCGGGCGGCGCGACGCCTTAACCTTTCCGGTGTACAAATAATTTAGGACAACCTTAAACGCCAGTATCCTATTCTCCCAAAAGGCACCAACTCCGAGATATGATACTTTTGTTTCCGATCGCCTCGTTTGCATTCTTAAATAGTTCGATAAAAAACTGACTTCTTGCACTAATGTTGGATAATATTTTTATTTTTGATTTAAAACTAAATCCCCTAGTCATAAGCCACTAACGGCTAACTTACCCACTTCCCTATTTTAGTGCCTAACATGAGTTAGTGGTTTGTGCTTTGACTTCATTTATAAAAGGTGTTTTGGTTCCTTATAAAACATACACAACACACACGTATACCGAAAAACTATTCAATTATCTTTCGTTATTGATTTTGTAAAACAAGGAAAACCAATTCTACTCTTCCTTTGCTCATATAAAGACAGCCCACAAATCCAATTGATTTCAATACAAAAATTACATTCCTCTTTCTTTAAAGAAAATCCAAGAGGTTGATCACGGCAAACGATTGAATTTATATTTACACAATTGTCTTGAGCATTCGAGTTTACAAGTGGTTGGGGTCCTCTTCGCATGCACACGAGAGAACTAACGGGTTGTCAAATCTTGGGAGAGCGGGCGTGCTATCAACAATTTACCAGTGTAGTGGGGTGTTTCCTCTCTAAAGAGAGCGTTACGGCGTCTTCGACCCGAATATCCTAAACTTGACTCTTATTTACTTTTCGGCTTGTTATCATTTTATTGTTGCTTGTTCCCGAATTAATAGAAATAATCCCCGCCGATTCCGGGCTTAATTTTTCAACAAGTTTAGAGAGGAAATCGATTAATTCTATTAATTTAGGATTATTTGCTACTTGCTTGCCGAACATGGATTTTCTTAAGTCATTGTCTAGCAAACCCGAAAAATTTGTTGGGAAAAACTTTTTGTGTTGGCAATAACAAATGAAATTTTGGCTAATTGAATTAGGATTCTTTTCTCGTGAGTTTAAATGGTCTTAAAGAAAATGGTGAAAGTTCCGCTACTAAGTCTCTTCGAGACGCCCACTAGCAAAGACACTACTAAAGAGTCTAGTCACAAAATTGATGACCTTGCCGATAAGGATATTCTTTGTCATGGTAGAATTTTGAGTGCTTTGTCCGATAGTATTAATCGTATTTTTCACATACCAAATCGCACTTGAATTGTGGAATGCACTTGATTATCGTTATGGTATGCTGAAAAGGGTCTCAAACGTGTGTATATTGATGATTAGTTGGATTTTCAAATGGTTGATACTAAAAGTGTTTCGACCAATTGATTGAATTTGAGAACCTTATTTATGATGTGAAAGCAAAAGGATTGACGAGTTATTATGTCTAAGTGTCGATTTTGCTATAAGTCTTAAGCATAAGCACGAAAATTTTTCTCTTGATGAATTATTTGTTGCTTTGAGAATTGAGGATAGACATTGTTCTTCCCAACAATCCAAAAAACCTATTTTTCAAGCCAAGGCTTTAATTGTTGAAAATCCTCACAAACCAAAACCTAAAATTTTCAAAAAAATGGACCAAAAAAGGCAAATGGCGGATTTGGTAACAATAAAATAACAATAAATTCAATAACAATATACCGAAAGGTAAATTCAATAACAATATGCCAAAAGGTAAAAATGGAAGTCAAGTTCGGTTTTGGAGTGCGTGGGAGGACTAATCATATTGCCAAGAATGTTTTCACCGCCATGGCGAATAATCACCCAAACCCCGCCGACTTCTAAACCACAAGCTAATGTGGTGACTGTGGGGGTCGCCTCTGATTCCCCAGCTAACAGGTATTTTATTAGTAGCCCAGAGTTAAATACTATTTTTAACTCAAATGATTGGTGGATAAACTCTGGGGCTAATGTTCATGTGTGCGCTGATAAAAATTATTTTTTATCATATCAGGTATCAGGCACAAGAACTGTAAGCATGGGGAATGGGAGTGTGGCTCGAGTCTTAGGAGAAGGCCAAGTCCAGATTAACCTTGTCGTCCAGGAAAAGTCTTGTCTTTAGATGGTGCTTGTCATATTCGGATATTAGGAAAAATTTGATTAGTGCGTCTTTGTTAGTTAGAAATGGTTATAAAGTTGTTTTTGAATCCAACAAAGTTGTAATTTCTATACATGGTCAGTTTATTGGTAAAGGCTTTATGTTGGATGGTTTATTTCGTTTAAGTGTAATGCCTTCTTCTAGTAATGAAAATTTGAATTCTTCTTTATCTATTGCTAATGTTGAATATTGTGATACTTGGGATGGTAGGCTTGGTCATGTAAATTCTGGAACAATAAAAAGAATGATGCACTTAGATCTTATTCCCAAGTCTTCTATTAATGTGAAAGAAAAATATGAAATTTGTGTGCAAGCTAAGCAACCTAGAAAACCGCATAAATCAGTAGAGAAAGAAACCATGTTGCTTGGATTAATTCATAGTGATATTGGTGATAGCAATCATGTCTTGACTCGTGGTGGTAATCAATACTTCATCACTTTTATTGATGATTTTTCAAAATATTGCTATGTTTATTTGATTAATGCAAAGAGTAATTTATTTGATAAGTTTAAAGAATATAAAGCTGAAGTTGAAAATCAGCTTGAAAAGAAAATAAAAATTCTTCGCTCTGATAGGGGTGGTGAATATGCTTCTGATGAAATGACTGATTTTTGTAAATTGCATGGTATTGTGCATGAAGTGACACCTTCTTATTCTCCCCAATCTAATGGTGTTGCAGAAAGAAAAAATAGGACTTTACTTGATATGGTTAATGCAATGCTTCTTAGTTCCGCTTTACCTAAAAATTGTTGGGGTGAAGCTTTATATTCTGCTTGTTTGATTCTTAATAGAGTTCCTTATAAAAATTCTGACAAAACTCCTTATGAGTTATGGAAGAATAAAAAACCTACTCTTAAATTTTTAAAAGTGTGGGGGTGCCTAGCTAAGGTTAATATTCCTATTGTTAAGAAAAGAAAAATAGGCCCCAAAACTGTTGATTGTGTTTTTGTTGGCTATTCGTTAAATATTCCTACTTATAGATTTTTGGTGTTTAATTCTGAAGTTCCTGAAATTTCCAATAATATTATTATTGAATCCAGAGATGCTGTCTTTTTTGAAAATATTTTTCCTATGAAAGATAAATTGTCTAGGCCTGTTGGTGCATGTTCTAGTTCTAATGTTAATGATTCTTCTCCTACTGTTTTTAATGAGGCATCTATTGTGCCTAGGAGGAGTAAAAGGAGAAGAAAAGCTAAAAAAATTTGGTGATGATTTTTGTACTTTTTTGCTTGAAGATGACCCTAAAACCTATAATGATGCTATTTTGTCTTTAGATGCTCCTTTTTGGAAGGAAGCGAGTTAATGATGGTTTTTATATTAATAAAGGTGATAAGTGTGTTTATATAAAAGTTGTCAATGTGATTGTGTAATTTTGTGCGTGTATGTTGATGATATTTTGATTTTTGGTAGCAACATTCATGTTATTAATGATACCAAAAATTCTTGTCTAATCATTTTGATATGAAAGACCTTGGTCCTGTTGATGTTATTTTAGGAATAAAGATAATTAGAAATGAAAATTCTATTTCTTTGTCCCAATCTCATTATATTGAAAAATTGTTGAATAAATTTAATTATTCTTGTGTGAATCCAAAGATCTACCCCTTATGATCCAACTTTTAAGTTAAGAAAAAATAAAGGTGCTAGTGTTTCTCAACATAAATATTCTCAAAATTATTGAATCATTGTTGCATTTGATGAATCATACTAGACCAGGACATTGCATATATTGTTGGTAGATTAGCAAGATACACTCATAGTTCTAATACTTCCCATTGGGATGCATTGGAAAGATTATTTAAATATTTAAAAGGGACTATTGATTATGCTATAAACTTCTCGAGGTTTTCGATGTTCTAGAAAGGTTACTGGTGATGCAAATTGGATCACCGATTCGGAGAAACAAAGTCAACTAGTGGATATGTATTTACATCGGCAGGTGGAGCAATATCATGGAAGTACGCTAAGCGGATCGTAATATCTCGGCCAACTATGGAGGCTGAGTTAATTGCCTTAGATGCCGCGTGCACTAAGAAATTTGAATGGCTTAAAAGTTTTTAAATGATATTCCCCTATTACCTAAGCCTATTCCTCCTATCTCTTTACATTGTGATAGTCAAGTTGCTATTGCTAGAGCTAAAAGCAAAAATTATAATGAGAAAAGAAAGCACTTGGTGTGAGACATAAATCAATTAGACATCTAATTTCTCATGGTGTTATTTCTTTAGATTTTGTCAGTCCGAAAACAACATTGCGGATCCACTTACAAAGGGACCGCGCGTCGCCAAGTTTTACAATCATCGAGGGAATGGGATTGGAGCCTATTAATTAAGTCACCACAGTGAAACCCGTCTTCGGAGGTATGGAGATCCCATGAACGAAGTTCAACGGGTAAAAACGAAAGCGTAAAAGGATGGCTTGGAAGAGCACAATATTTCAATAAATTACTTATTTTTGCGGATATTTTCCGAGTCCCATTCCTATGATGTTAAGTGCTCTTTATGTGACGTTTGAGGTTGAGATTATCTCTTAATGAATCCAAAGGCATAATTTTGCGGGGTGGTTGGTCACAAGTCACCCTTAGAGGATTCACCTAAATGAACATGGTGGTGGGGTCGCCATTGTGGGGGTGTAGGCTACTCTCTAATGACGTTTGTTCACTTGGTTTTATACCATTGATTTGGGCTTCCTAGACTTGAGTTTTGTGTTGTTTTTGAGTATTTTGAGTCATTTGAGTAGCCAAGCCATGTTGAGAGCCAATTATATTGAGTTTATAGTCATAGTAATGAATTGTGTATCAAAAGAAGTACAAACGATCAAACAACGAGAGATTGATTTGAATAAACGCCCAAACGTGTCCGAAATTTCCATCATCGAGGCGTTTTGTAGTTTGGCCATAACTCTCTCTACAAAATTGATATTGAGATGATTCAAGTGGCTATGGAAAGCTAAGAGATAGAGCTACAACTTTGATGAAGGGCTCAAAATCGAATTCGGACTGTGTTGGGCGCTAAAACCGAGCGGGCGCTGAAGACCCGTCAGCGCTACACGCGCCCGATCTGGCTTTTCACCCCCAAAATTAAAGTTGGCGCTGCAGCTTCAGGCGGGGTTTTTGTGTGTATGACATGGTTGGGCGCCGCCGCCATCCCGGCCCCAACACGCCCACAGGCGAAATATTCTATGTCCCTCCACATTTTCTTGAACTTTTGAGGGGCTATAAAGGGGGAAGATGGGAGCCTTGATCTATGGTATGAAGAAAAGACGGGAATACACCCAAGAACACAATAAATACATCAACTTCATCAAGGAAGAACCAAGGGAAGAATCGGGTCAAATCGAGCTTGAGGATTGAAGATTAATCGAGATATTATCCATTTCCGAAGTTTTCTCATTCTTTGTGCTTTAATCTTTCATTTTAGCTTGTCATGAATATGAACAATTTGTCTATGAGTTGTTTATTTGTAATGAGTAGCTAAACTTCTTGTGATTTCTGGGTTTTGGAAGTAGATTAATTGAACTCTTGTTGAATGTTGTAATCTTAGTTGAAATTATTGTCTTGAAGCCTATTTGAGTACTTTGTTCTTATTCTTGTTTTATCATTTGGCCAATAATTTAACTTGTTTGATATATTGATTCATAATTCGAGAGATGAGTTTCAATATTAGATCTTGAGTACTTGACATGAATATTTGCATAATCGAGAGGTTTGTGAATATTTGTGAGGATATTTGATCTTTTGTGCATTTGAGAGTTGTGTATCTTATGTTGAGTAGAGATGCTAGCATAGATATTTCAATCTACACTTTATATACATCTCGAGAGCGAGGATAAAATACCATTGTGATCGTCTTATAGGTATATTGATAATAACTTTGGCTTTGATTAAATCGGACAACAAGAGGAATATTAATTGAAACCATAACCCAGGAATCCATTTCATTCCCTTGATAATTCCATTATTCTTAGTATCTTGTGTTTTTGTGGTTAATCTTGTCTTTACTTCTACAACAATTATCAAATTTCGATCGTCTAAATAAAAATAAGACTATCTTAGTTCAATACTTAGCGTATAAATTTATTAGTCTCCGTGGATACGACATTGCTTACCATATTCTATAAACTACACCGTACACTTTGCAAAAGTGAAGCTAAAAATAAGGCGAACAACATTCATGATACAAGATTTCTGCGCATGACCGTAGTAAAAAAGCGCACCACCGATAGAACCACATTGTTTACTCGCATGCGTGGTGTGTGATATGTTGTCATCTAACCACAAGGATTTAGATCAAGACATTCATGTCTCTATTGTCCTATAGGTGGTAGTTCATTCACACTAAGTGGGGTTCAAACCTGGAAGGTACCTACACCTATTACACGGTATTATATGCTCATTTCAATGTTCAAAATATATATTTTCCGAGTTTTAAATCATGTGGGGGATTGTTGGATAATATTTTTATTTTTGATTTAAAACTAAATCCCCTAGTCATAAGCCACTAACGGCTAACTTACCCACTTCCCGATTTTAGTGCCTAACATGAGTTAGTGGTTTGTGCTTTGACTTCATTTATAAAAGGTGTTTTGGTTCCTTATAAAACATACACAACACACACATACAAGAAAAACTATTCAATTATCTTTCTATTATTGATTTTGTAAAACAAGGAAAACCAATTCTACTCTTCCTTTGCTCATATACAGACGGCCCACAAATCCAATTGATTTCAATACAAAAATTACATTCCTCTTTCTTTAAAGAAAATTCAAGAGGTTGATCACAGCAGCCGATTGAATATTTATATTTACACAATTGTCTTGAGCATTCGAGTTTACAAGTGGTTCGGGTTCCTCTTCGCTGCACACGAGAGAACTAACGAGTTGTCGAATCTTGGGAGAGGGACGTGCTATCAACAATTTACCGGTGCAAATGGGCGTTTCCTCTCTAAAGAGAGCGCTACGGCGTGCTTCGACTCAGGCTATCCTAAACTTGACTCTTATTTACTTTTCGGCTTGTTATTATTTTATTGTTGTTTGTTCCTGAATTAATAGAAATAATCCCTGCTGATTTTGTGCTTAATTTTCCAACAGCTAAGATACAACGATGGACGCCTATAGTGATCCCCTCGACTTCTATTTCTGCATCACTATAATCATATTCGGTACAAAGCACTAAATTTTCGAGACTACAACTTAGTTTGCTCAAACTCAATAACTCAAGATTCGTATTTGTCTCAACTTCATAGCCGGTGGTGGAAGGTACATTGCGGCTACTCGAGCCGTTTGATAAGTACGAAGAAGAGCCAAAGCTTAAGGATGACGATAGATCATTGCCGTTTTCCATAACGGTTTATGGGACCAACATTAGCAATGTAACCAATAAACATGAAATATTGGGCAAAATATTCATCCAGAAAATTGCAATTCATCTAGACCGTCCATATATCCCACCACAAATTCAATTGTATCTAATTCCGAACAAGACGATAATGTAAATTGTAAGCTATAGCAGCCTAATTCAAAATCCACATCCATCACCAAATAAAACAGAGGGAAAAAAAGGAACCTCAAGAAATTTCACTGTTAGTTAATTATCCAATACTTGAGCAATATCTTCAAACCCCAAAAAAAAAAAAAAAAATTAATTTCCAAGCACCACAACTTCTCAATTTCTGAAATAGGCATCAATTACTAATCTCTGTGACTCTGTGTCCCCCTTTTCTCAAAAAATGCAACATCTTTGATGAAATCCTTGAAGCTCCCAAGTCCCCATTTTTATTAACAATCTCAGCTACAGCCCATATACCCACCAAGCAATATACATATGCAAAGAAAAAATTTCAACTTATGAACCCAAAGCTAACTCAAAAAAGAAAATCTGCGAAAAATCATTCAACTTTTTCTTCCAACCATATCTGCTTATCACCTAAAGCTGTCAGCCAAGATCAAGAAACAAGATTCAAACAAGAACTATGATATTTTTTCCAAGTTTTACCTCTAGTTTGGTTCAAGAATCAATTGGAGTTATGAGTGGACTTTGATGTAAAGGGCAAAGACATATATAAATGGAACTGTAACTAATAATTGTTGTTAAGGATACAGACAAGATCGCATCAAAATATGGAACTTTTTGTAATAGATTTTGTTTTCTGGGAGTTGCATTTGTATTTGTTCCGAAAAAGATACACTTTTTGCTGACCAAATATCTCTCTCTCTCATATAATAATATAGAGACAAGTGCTCGGGCATATACTCAATTGGTAAAGGAGCAGGTGATGTGATGTACGTTTCATTTGGCACCAGATTTGATAAATGTTTTTATCATAATTTTGATGATTTTATTCTAAAGTGTTTTTACACCAAAACAATGTTTGAAAATATTGTCCAAATACTCCCGATCGTTTTAAAATGTTTTTACTAATTTTTTGAGTATTTCTTGAAGTTTATTTTCGATATAAATTGGACAACACTTCTACATTGTGTTTGACCGGTCGCCCCTATAGAGCATCCCGCACGAAGATGATTTTAGAAACAAAAAAATGGGACGAACACAAAAATCAATAGGCCGACCGGTGGCGTCGAGAACGATCGACATAGGTCGGCCGGTGCTGTCTGCAATGATCTTTTCTCTCGTATTGCAATTCATCGTGGACCGGTCCAACATAGGGTCGACGGTCGAACCCCCGTCGACCGGTCGCCCTGTGTTAAAATGTGGTTTTTTCTTTTCAACGTATATTTCTTACGCGACCGGTCGCTCTACCATTTTGTGGCAAAATTCTAGCCGTTGACAATGACGATTCTTCCTTAATTTGTGGGATTGATTTCTAACAACTATATTCTTGATTTTAATTGTATTTTTCAGTAGATTTTCAATTCCCAAGAGGAGCTTATCTTTGATCAATCTTCTCCTATAAATAGATGAAGAATTGAAGCAATACAACAAGAGAGAATACTACAACACAACAAGATACATTCAAGCAAACACTTTTTGTTATTCTATTTCAATATTCTTGTTGTAATAGCCTAATGTCTTACACTTTCATATCTTGAGGTCTAGGCTTTATTTCTTGATTACACTTGTACTCAAAATTGTATTACTCATTATCGAGTTGTAATCTTGAATTTGTGGTCATCATTCAACACAAGATATCCTTATGAGTGTTCTTGTGGTAAGAGTACACTTGGATGATCTAGGTGATAAAAAGAAGATTGTGGTAATCTTCTTATTAAAGAGTGTGGTGCTCTTTGACGTGTTGAAGATTTGGTGTTCTTCAAGGTTGAAGATTGTGGTAATCTTCACAAGGTGCCGTTGAGGATTGTGGTAATCTTCAAGAGAGATTGTGGTAATCTCCAAAGAGGTGTTTTAAGGTGATGTTGTATTAATTGTGGTAATTAATAAAATCTTTTTTCTTCTTGAAATCCATCCCGAGAGATCTTGAGGTGGTAGAGGATTAGGCCCTAGGTGGGTTGAACCTCTATAAATCAACACGTGTTATTTACTTCTCGCACCTTCATTCTTGTCTTGGCTCGTTTTATTCGAAAAGAGGGCATAATCGAGAAAATGGAGATAATCTATTCAACCTCCTCTAGATTATCGTAGCCGCTTGGACTTACAAGTGGTATCAAATCCAAACTCTTTGGTAAGCTCGTTCTACATCGCGAGTAAAGATGAACGATCATCGACTACGAATGAAGTCTACCTTACCGGCGCCTCCACCAACAAGCGACCACTATTTGATTCCAAAAATTATACATTTTGGAAAGAAAGAATGGAGTGTTATTTACAAAGTTTGTGGGTTCAATATTTGGAATACGGTCATAAATGGAGAATCCATTTCGATGAAAGACGGGCCACTCACCTCCAAAGTCCTCAAAGAGCTTAATGATGAAGAAAATGAAATTCTCTCCTTAATGGTGAAGCTCTAAATATTCTTCATTGCTCGCTTATATTTTCGGAATAGGTCATATTCGAGGAATACGATCGGCACATGAAGCATGGAAAAAATTAGAAGCTATTTATGAAGTATATGCAAATGAAAGGAGCAAATCAAAAGCATCTACCTCTCAATTGGATACAACATCAAATCCAAGAACATGGGATGAGCTTCTTACAAATGAAGTCGAACAATGTCTTATGGGCTTGAAGAAGAAAACGAGGTATGCTCTAAACCCTCTACTTCCTCCGATAATGAATTACACAATGATTATGGTGATTTGCAAAATGATTTTGATGAGCTTCAAAATGAATTCCAAAGCTTACTTGTTAAATACAAAAATTTGAAAAAGGAATTCAATGTTTTGAAAAATAATAGTTTATTTACCTCTTATGAATCACTATCATGTGCTCACACTACCACTCTTGATAAAATTAGAAACCTTGAAAAAGAAAATAGTACTCTTGTTGAGGATATCAATTGCATGAAAAAGGATTTATCAAAATTCAACTTGAGTACCAATGATATGACAAAAATTGTTGACGTTCATAGTTGTGATAAATTGAAACAATGACTTGATCATAAGCCTAATGTTGTTAATCATATGAAAAATAGTCAAGTCTCCAAGTATGTTGATCATTATACTTCTAGAATTATTACATGCTTCTATTGTGGTAAAAAGGGTCATACGGTAAATACTTGTCGGGCTAGAAATAGTTCTAATTATTGTTGGAGACCTAAAAGTCTCAAAACTAATTCCAAAGGACCCAAACACTTGAGGGTACCACAAAACAATGTCATACTAGGTACCCGATGGAAGAACAATCAAAGAAAATTCATACCGCCAAGAAGACATCAAATGACTGTCTCATTTGATCAAAGGAGAAAACCACATCACAATGAATTTCCAAGAGAAAGACACTATCAACAATAGGAAGGACACAATCCTTGGAAATGGAGCAATTGGAGAAGCTATCATCAACAAGATGATTTTCAAAGAGGAAGATAACAGCAACAACGTAAAGACACAACCCATGAAAATGGCGAATTGGTAAACCGTATATCCCTATTTAAATATGCATTTTATTTTGTTATTATGCATGTTTTTATTTATGTCTTAATTGTAAAATGAGTTTTCAAATTTTTATTTTTAAAATTAAGGTCTTCAATATATATTTGTGTTTTTAAAATATTTTGAAAAGGAGACCTTGTATGATGCTTATAAAAACTCTTGTGCATTTACTTAGACTAAAGTGTTTTATTATCTCTTATGGATTTTTATGGCATGAGCATACTTGTAATATCTCTTTGCTTTAGCCTACACTTGTATCATTATGTGTTGTGCAAGAATGTTTAAGAATTGTGTAGGGTATATATATTTCTTCATCTTCATCAAGAGATGCTTAAACTATCGAGGTACGTTCACTCATATTATTTTTAGAACTCGATATCCTATAACCATGTGCTAGTTTTTCAAAATACTCTAATATCTCATATAAAGTGCCATTAAAAGATTTTTTCGATTTTTGAAAGGCACTATTCGCAAATCTTGTTTAAATCCGAGTCTATTACATTTCTTGGCTCGTACATATTGGATATAGTCCATGTTTGCCTTTTGCAAGTTCTTAAAACTTTTGGGGTGAAAAATCGATTTTGGAAAACTTTGAAACTTGTAAAATTACACGAGGGGACAAATAAGGGGGTCGACGGTTGCCCCGCATGCCGACCGGTCGCACAACAACACCCGATAAGGCCTGTTGTCTTTAGTTTGATTGAAGTCGTCATTCCCCTTAGGTTCTGAGCATTCAAAAACACACCAAAACCCTTGTCAGGCGCGATTTTCATCATTCTCTCTTCCTAAAATTTTCATTTCTTCACCAAATCTTAAAATTATTGGTGCTAATCTCCTCTATTTTGCAAGAATCTCATATCTATGGCTCCTCCAATGAATTCTCCGACCGTATTCCAAATCCCAAACGTAGAAGGGCCTAGGATAGGGAACTTCGGGAAATCGCCAAGACGAGGCCGAGTAACGGGAAATTAGAGCTACCCAAAGGAATATGGCTCAAGAACATGATAAAAATCAAAATCCCCAACTTACCAGGGCCCAAATTACCGAGCTCAAAGCATTATCTCGCTCAATAATCGCCGTTGGGCCAAAAGTAAGAAATCTCTTATTCCTCAAGCTCCTCGCCCGCAAATGTGTTTAATTTTATCAATAAATATGCAGAATATTATTTTGATAATTTGGACATGGGAAGTAAATCGATTGGGCGTACTAAGACGTGTCGATTTGGCATTTTTTTAGGAGAATATCCGACTATTAAGGGATTTTTTGAGCATCAAGGATGGATGTATTTATGGGAGCATCCGTTTGTTTTATATGATAATAATGTGATTTTACATTTTTATGCGAATTTATGGATTGTGTATGACGATCAAAGAAAGCCCGTTGCTATGAATTTGTTTGTTAAAGGTCGTCACTTTAGATGGACTCGAACGATATTTGTTGATTGTTGCATGTTCGGGAAGGAGGATGGGATTACTTTGGATGCACACATTGGAATGATAATGTGTTTGGTGTCTCGTTGACGAAATTAAGATTTATTTGGGTGTGTGGCCAAAGTATTCGTTGTTGTCTATGACTCTTGACCATAGAATTATTTCTACAATTGTAGCTTATTGCATTTGTGGAAAATCAGAAAATTTCCTAGCAATATGGATTTCTTCTTGACATACAAAATTGCAAAAAGGAATTGCTCAATTTTGGTGCAATATTAATTCAATGCGTCATTGTGTCGATTACGCAAGGGATTAAGAAGTTTGCTATGGGAAATTGGATTTGCAAACTTCTCTTGCATTCGGGTTTACCGTCATCGAGTTTAATTGAGAGATGATTCATGATGACTTTGATATCGACAATATTTTGCAAATTGTCCGAATGCGTAATAGTATGCCCTACGCCCTACAAAGACGGCAAGAGGGAGACACCAAGGATCTTCATCCCAAAATCCCGATGATATCTTTGATAATGAAGAAGCTAAAAGATTGGCCGAGGTGAAGAATAAGGCAATCCAGGAGGGTAATACCTAGGTGCCCAAACTTCTCGGGGATCTTTTTAAGCCCAACTAGATGAACAAATGCTCTACCATGAAGCTCGTTATGAGGCCTTAAGCCAAGAAAATTCTAAGTTAAAGAAGTCGGTTGGAAAGTTGAAGAAGCATCAAAGACCTCCTCCCTAATGATTGCTTCTCTTCCGACGAAGAGTGATGCCTTTATTGTTCTATCTTGATTTATCTTCATGTCTTTTATTTGAATGTTGTAATGAACTTTTGACTATTTCTCCTATCTTGCTAATGAAATTTGGTTGTTTGCTTTTCTAAGGAAATGAACTAGCAAGTGATTGCTTATGATTCATATTAACTATGGTTTTGATGGAGTATTTGATGGTAAAAATGCTCTTATCTCGTGCATGATGGCATTGTTTGATGTTTAGGTTGGTTATTGGTGAAGTACTTGATGGTAAAAGTGTTTCTTTCATTTTTTGCTTGGTGGCATTTGTAATGCCTTGCTTATATTGCTTAGTTGGATAGATTTATCTCAATTGGGTTGAACCCTGAGAATATGTTCATATTTTGATATTTTGATGATATCCATGTATCTATTAGATGTTTATGTTGTTGGTTGAATGATGTTTTGTTGCATTTGGTGATGAACAATTTGGCTTGGCTATTTTTACAAAGGGCTATATACATCTTATTTATTATTTGATGCCCGCCTTGAAGTGTTTGATAAAATATTTCAAAGAAAAATTCATCACTCACATGATTCTCTCGAATTTCAAAGGCTTCTATATTTATAGAGATCATGTTTTGCAAATCAAACAAGCTTTTTACAATCTCTTACAAATCATTTGATTAATTATTCCCTTAGCTTTTGGAATTTGAAGCTCAATGATCTAAAGCTCGATAGATCGGTTAAATTGCGTACTTTGATATGATAATATGATGTTTTTATCGTGCTAAAATTCTTCTTGATGATTCCAAAGGGGGAGAAACAGGCTATGAGCTTATTAGCTCAAAGAAGCTAAAATAAGCTAACGAAAAAAAAGCTATAAGCTATGGCTCTTTTTAGCCAAAAACTTTGCATAAAAACTCATCCATTGGATATATCTTGGACTTGTGATACTTGTTTTATGGTTGTGTTTTGAGGAGAGCTTCTAAGCTCGTGGTTCTTATGCCTACATTATAAAAGCTAGAGCTTTTAGCTTTTGTATGGTTGCTTATTTACTTATCTTGATGTACATGTTGATAGGGGATCTTTTGCAAAAAAATTTTGAAAATCTTTACTCCCTTCCTTGTGGCTATTTTGTTTGGATATTTGGTTGCTTCAAACGGCTAGTTATCTTTTACCTAGGAAAATCGTTTTTATTTTCAAATTCGACCTCTTAAAATTTCTTAAAATTGTTTTGGTTTATAATCATAAAAAGGGGGAGATTGTTTGATAAATGTTTTTATCATGATTTTGATGATTTTATTCTAAAGTGTTTTTACACCAAAATCATGTTTGAAAATATTGTCCAAATACTCCCGATCGTTTTAAAATGTTTTTACTAATTTTTGGAGTATTTCTTGAAGTTTATTTTCGATATAAATTGGACAACATTCGTATTGTGTTCGACACCGAAGATGATTTTAGAAACAGAAAATGGGACGAACACAAAAATCAACAAAGCCGACCTAGAGGCCGACCGGTGGCGTCGCCGTCGGCCGACATAGGTCGATCGGTGCTGTGCAATGATCTTTCTCTCATTGCAAAGTTCATCGACGGTCGGTCCAACACGTGGTCGACGGTCGGCCCCGTCGGCCGATCGACGCCTGTGTTAAAATGTGGTTTTTTCTTTTCAATGTCTATTTCTACGCGACGGTCGCCCTACCATTTGACAAAGAATATTCTAGTCGTTCACAGCAGATTCTTCTTCCTTAATTTGTGGGATTGATTTCTAATGACTATATTCTTAATTTTAATTGTATTTTTATGTAGATTTTCAATCCCCAAGAGGAGCCTATCCTTGATCAATCATCTCCTATAAATAGATGAAGAATTGAAGCAACACAACAAGAGAGAATACTACAACACAACAAGATACATTCAAGTAAACACTTTTGTTCTTCTATTTCAATATTCTTGTTGTAATAGCCTAATGTCCTACACTTTCACATCTTGAGGTCTAGGCTTTATTTCTTGATTACACTTGCACTCAAAATTGTATTACTCATTATTGAGTTGTAATCTTGAATTTGTGGTCATCATTCAACACAAGATATCCTTGTGAGTGTTCTTGTGGTAAGAGTACACTTGGATGATCTAGGTGATAGATGCAAGAAGATTGTGGTAATCTTCTTATTGAAGAGTGTAGTGCTCTTTGACGTGTTGAAGATTTGGTGTTCTTCAAGGTTGAAGATTGTGGTAATCTTCACAAGGTGCCGTTGAGGATTGTGGTAATCTTCAAGAGAGATTGTGGTAATCTCCAAAGAGGTGTTTTAAGGTGATGTTGTATTAATTGTGGTAATTAATAAAATCTTTTTCTTCTTGAAATCCATCCCGGAGATTCGAGGTGGTAGAGGATTAGGCCCTAGGTGGGTTGAACCTCTATAAATCAACGCGTGTTATTTACTTCCCACACCTTCATTCTTGTCTTGCCTTGTTTGATTCAAAAAAAGAGGGCATAATCGAGAAAATGTAGATAATCTATTCACCCATCCTCTAGATTATCGTAGCCGCTTGACTTACAAAGAACCGCGGTGTGGTTGTTCGAATCCCTCCGGTAACAATTTACAGGTGGAGGAGAAACTCATGTGTGGTGACTCGGTCTTGGCCCAAAGACCCCGACTAGTTAAGGCATAATCCGCGTTTTACATTCTTCACGAAACTCTAGGGCAAGAATAGTAGAAGTCCTCAAGGATGAGGTTCATTTTTTTTTTTTTTTTTAGACACACGAGGTGTATAAATTTTGTGTACTAGTCTTGATGCTTTGAACCTTCATGGGGATACACGATGGTGGCAATATTTAAGAAAATAGGGTCAATGTCTCAAGAATTCATAGGGCTCGTTTGCTTTTCTTTCCAATATTTATTTTCCCTTTTTTATAGTATTTTTAATGTAGTTTTATTGGTTTTTGTGGGGGTAAAAAAAAAGTGTTTGGATGTAACATTTGTTTGTGTTTGATTCTAAGTTAGAAATATATTATTTTAAAGACTTTAGATTATGAGTTAGTCTCTGTCGGGCGGTCTAATGGATTTAATTTGTTAGACGGAGCCCCAACAACCGACCCGACCCGACTCGACTGCCCAACAAAAATAACACAAAACTACTTTTCCGGTGACCTAACAAGACACCACCGGTCTCGCTTTTATCTCCCTAAAACTACTTCTTCCTTGTTGCCGACCTTTTTGTCTTCTTTAATAATATTGAGAACCGCACGTAGTTCTTCTTTGGAATCTTTATCGCGATGATTCCCGAGATTTTATTTGTCGCGAGCAAAAAATCGTAAAGTTTTCATCCTTTTCGCTTGAGCTTTCCACGTCGAAATCCATCCATGGAGTTGCGCTCCAATGTTATTGGATGACATTTCCCCTCTTATTTCATTCATCGATCGGATTTTTTTTTTTTGGTTTATCCTTGAATATTTGCTTATCTCCTAAAAATTATTTTCTATTGATGTCATCGTGACTTCAATCATAATAATGTTATTCTTCCTGGTGCCTTCCGATTTGTGTGTCATGAATTCAAAGTAATCCATATGATCGGGAATGGATTCTTGTTGGCCTCTATATACATCCTCCTCGTCTAAAGACAAATTTAGGTTGATATGATGCCTCAAATCATTTATGTAGTTAATGCATTTGATCTTTGGACTTATCTCGTCTTGTTGTCAAACGAAATACTAAAACTCTTGGGGAACTACTAATACATTTGAAGAATCGCTAATACTTTTTAGAAGGACGACTAATACTTTTCGAAGGATTGTTAATACATTTCGGAGAAAAATTTAATTATATTCAGGGGAACTATTAATACATTTTCGCTAATACTTTTCGGAAGGACTACTAATACATTTCGGGAGAAAATTTTAATTTATTTTAAGGAACTACTAATACTTTTTTCGAGGAACTAGTAATACTTTTTGAGGGATTGTTAATACATTTCGGGAGTATATTTAGGAGAAATACTAAAAGACTCTTCAGAAACTACTAATACATTTGAAGAACTACTAATACTTTTTAGAAGGACGACTAATACTTTTCGAAGGATTGTTAATACATTTCGGGAGAAAAATTTAATTATATTCAGGGGAACTATTAATACATTTCGTAAGAATCGCTAATACTTTTAGAAGGGCGACTAATACTTTTGAAGGACTACTAATACATTTCGGAGAAAAATTTAATTTATTTCAAGGAACTACTAATACTTTTTCGAGGAACTACTAATACTTTTTTGAGGGATTACTAATACATTTTGTGAGTATATTTAGGAGAAATACTAAAATACTCTTCGGGAAACTACTAATACATTTTTAAAAACTCGCTAATACTTTTTAGAAGGATTTACTAATACATTTTGAAGAATCGCTATATCTGGTGCTCTCGAAAACTACTACAATACCACTACTAATATTACGGAAATGCCACCGGATCCGCGGGTCGATCCGTCTAACAGTCGACTCGTTAGATGGTCGACATGAGATTTCGTGTTAGATTATTATATTTGTTAGTTGTAGGCCGTGTTCAAATTTAAATATTAGAAGGTGATGTGTAATGAAATGAATGATATGAGACTCTGTTGTAACGATTATATATTGATTTTAGGCTTTAGGCTCAATAATTATGTATTAGTTTTGAAAATTTTGGAAATCGTAGATGTGAAAGTAGTTAGTGAAAACTATATGAAACACACACAATTTTAGATTTTGGAACAGCGTAAAATTGAAAAGATGCATTAAACAAACGAGGCATTAATGTTACGTGGATAAGACTCAGAGTTTTATTTCGTGTCTAATAGATCTTAATCTGACTCAGCTAAAGAATAAACTACCATGATTTGAATAAACTACAATTAATGTTACATAGATAAGACTGGGTTTTATTTCATAAATTTAAAGATAATAACATGTTAATGTAGGTTGGAAGAGGGGTATTTTTGGCAATTTATTCTATGAGATTACTCTCTTTCTTTAATAAATCAAGGAGCAAGTTTGCAGAATTTAATGACCACACATAAAATAATCAGGAGAGTAGCTCAGTTAGATTGAGCTAATATAGTACTACTATAAAAATATTGTGGGTTTGAATGTGTTTTCTTCTTCAATTTAGACCTAAAAGTGTAATCGAGTATAAATCCAAATTCCTCTCCGTGAGCAAAAATAACTAAATAAATAAAGTGATAATTACAAAATACCCCCTGAGATTCGGGCTGACTACATAATATCCCTTGAGGTTCGAGCTAATTACAAAAGAAAAAACTCACAGACTTTCAGAAATTACAAATAACTCATTCAGGTTTTATTCGTCTTACATTTTTTTCTTTCATATACAAAAAATATTTCAAACACTCCCTTTACGTTTATCAAAATATTAGAGTTACTCCCTTAAATTAAAGACATAAGGGGTTTTTTGTAATTTTCAAAAACCTCTTGGTTTTTTGTAATTAGCTCAAACCTTATGGAGCTTTTTGTAATAATCCCTAAAATAAAATATGTTTTTGTAAAAAGCAACAAAATTTCAGGTGAAAAAATCTTCATAAGAAAAAGAAAATTTAAAGTGAAGGACTAACAGAGTCTTACGAATAATATTCCAACAACTTAAAAATTCTTTGAAAAAAGATAATCAACATGTACATTTTTAAGGCCTTAAAATTCAACTTCTTTACACAAAAATCAAAATATTATTCACTTCTGCACAATTGTATCCAAGCACTTTCATAAAATTAACTTTCAGATAAAACTGATCATATAATAAGTTCTTTAATTCTAAGCTTAATCATCATGTAACAATATATAAACAAGCATTTTGTATTTCTCATGTTGCCCAATAGCCCCCTCCTTTCAACTAAAAATCTTTAATCTGTACTGCTTAATCCAACTATTAAAAAAAAAAAAAAAACACCCTCCACACCCAAATAAACAAGAGAAAAAAAAGAAAGAAAAGAAAAGGAATATAAGTAAATAATGAGTAGTCTCAACATGGATTCTTTCTTGTTTTCGTTTTCTCCTTTAACTTCTCGGCTCGTACGATAGTCGAGAAATGCTCAGGCGCGAACGAAGATGCAGTATTTACTACTGCGTCTTCGCCAGCGTCTTCTTCAATCCGTTGAATATTTTCCAGAACCAAATTAAATTCATAACACCAATCACTGAGGGAACAAGAAGCACCAAGAGAATCCCACTTGTATGCATCTGCTTCACCTGTTACAACAACAACCGATAATTAGTAGGGATAATTACCAAAAAAAAAGATTGAGGTTTGATTCTGTCTTACATTTTTTTCTTCATAAGCAAAAACATTTCAAAACCCCCATAACTGTTACCCCTTTAAATTTAAGACAAAATCAAACGTCAAGAGGTTTTTTGTAATTTTTAGAAACCTCTGGGTTGTATTTTGTAATTAGCTCAAACCTCATTTTCTTTGTTGTAATTATCCCTAATTAGTATGATGAAATGTCATAATCCGAAAAAACTACCCTGAGGTTTGGGGTAGTTACAAAAAAACCCAGAGAAGTTTCAAATTTTAAAAAAAAACCCTGAGATTTGGTTCTGCCTTATATGTAAGGGGAGAACTGCAATTTTTTACAAATATAAAGAGGGTATTTGAAATATTTTTGCTTATGAAGGGTTATATGTAATACAAAATCAAATGTCAGGAGGATTTTTGTAATTCTCAAAAACTTCTTGGTTTTTTAATTACCCCAAACCTCACGGTTAGTTTTTGTAATTATCCCTAATCCAAAATGAAGTTCTTGATTAACAAGCATGTGCTAACAAAAGATATATCAAATCAACAATATTTAACAAGTATAGTTCAAGATTCTGAGGTTTTTTGAAGTACCTGATCATAAAAGATGTATTCATGATAAAACAAATAAACGAACAATAGAATTCTTGCAACCTGCAAGCAACGACATGTAAAAACATGTGAGAAGCTAGATATGCAAGATTTACATGAGAAAATCCCCGAATTAAAAGAAAGAAATTTAACATAAATAGAAAAATATAAAAGAAACAGATTTTATGAAATGACACAATTAATGCTAAACAGTATTTTCTTCATCCCTTCACTTACCAGCCATGCCAAGAATATTACAACTCCATTTATAATATATACCCTGGACTTCTTCATTCCAGCTGCATCGAGGTACCTTTTCGAAAGACCAGAATAACATTAATAACAATTAACATATATGCAGATGTAATCAAACTATAAACAGAAGACTAAGGGGAGTGTTTGCAAACACTAAAAAAGTGATTATCGGCTTTTTAGTTGGAAAAAATCACATTTTAGTGTTTGCAAATGCCAACTTATGCTTCATTTAATCAGAATTGATAAGCAGTGGAAGGAGTGCTTTAGATTTCTAATTTTGCTTCTGGTTTGACTTTTACACACAATAAACTTTTACAACTTATTTACCAAACACTCAAACACAACGAACTTCTTATTCTCAACTACTTACCTCTTCTGCAACAATAAATCACTTTCTTCAAAAGCAGAAGTGTTTGCCAACACTCGTTTAGATTCTGATTCTGCTTCTGATTTCATTTTGAAATATGTAAAATCACTTTTAAAACGTATTCACCAAACACTCTCTCTATTAACTTAATCAACTTTCAGCTTCTATGTGCAAGCACTACCGACTTCTAATTCTCAACTGTTTTTGCTTCTACTAAAATAGATCACTTCTTGTAAAAGCAGAAGTTTTGCAACATGTTGCCAAACTTTACCATCTCAGATTGATCCCAGGGGTAGTGGCCTCAGATGTTAGAACCATGAAAGTGTAAAGCTGCGCTTCACCCGTCAAGTTCAACATAGCATAAGAAACACCCACCACTGAGAGAAGATGGTGAATTACCTGAATCATGTCAGAAAATCCTGATAAACGATAACCATTACCAATTTATAAATTAATGAATGTTTTTAACACTTCACATCTAATATTTCAAACTCAAAGGAAGAAAAAGAACTTAGCTCAAAAGCCATGATGATTCTTTATTCCCTTCTTGGTTCTATTTATAGAATTCCCTTATCGGCTTTACTAATAGAATTCAGAATATTACAGATGAAAAAATGTACATACAAACTGTTCACAGCAGTTTGAGAATTTCTTTTCATCATTAATATATTACAGGATTTATCTTGGATTCGTCATAAATCTAGATGCCAGAAATTTTCACACTATGTGAAGTTAGCTAGAAATCTATGATGGAGAGGAAATTTGAATAACCCGTGAAAGAAGTTATTTCTTCCTTTTAACGTTGACTTAGCACGTTATAGATGATTTCCAATTTATAGCTTGACACTAGAGTTTACATTTACCCTCTTTCATTCCCCAAAGTTCTCCGACATGAAAATTGTCGTTTCTACAATTTAATGAACGTATACAACAGCGATAAACCAACAAGAGTAAAGAAACAACAAAACACAGGACAGTTGAAATATATTTTTAAAACCAAATGATTGTGCTTACATACTCCATCGTCCCTAAAGACGGATAAAACCAAATGATCATGGCGAGATCTGAAAGGAAATAACCAACAGAAACCTATAAAAGAAATACGACAATGAGTAAGATACTTTTCAATATATCAAGGAAAAACATGTTGAAAAATTGTATCAGTCCTCAGAAAGAACAGAGAAAAGAAAGAATTACTCACTCCCAAAGTAAATGTGGAAAAAGATGAACTTCAAGAGTTATAGGACCACGAAGCAGGTTGTCGGAATAGAGATCCGACCAGAATGTGAAGTACATTGACACAGTCGAAATAAATAAGGCATGAACTGTAGACATGGCTCTGCATGTAATAGCTAAGAATAAATTAAAACTTAGGGATAATAACAAAAACATCCCTCAGGTTTGTGCTAATTACAAAAAAATCAAGAGATGTTTCAAAGTTACAAAAAAAAACCTCATTTTGATTCTGTCTTAAATTTAAGGGGGTAAATCGTAATATTTTTATAAATGTTAGGAGGGTTTTTGAATTTTTTATTTTTTGCTTATGAAAGGGGAAAATGTAAGACGGAATCAAACCTCAAGGTCTTTTTTTGCAATTTTCAAAACCTTTAGGGGGGTTGTAATTATTCCTAAAACTAAAACTAAGAACGGTTATTGAAGTTGAACCAGTGAGCTTAAAATTCAAGCTAACAAAGGGAGAATTTTGCAAACACTCCCAAAAGCAGAATTTCTAACCGATTGTTCCACTCAATTTGTTTAGATTTCGAAAGGTTTGTATAGCCTTTGAAGCAAACAGCACTAATCAGCCGGCAAAGATCATATACCTGAATATCAATAAATACCAGATAAACCCTAATCAAGAAAACGCAAAATGTGACTCAAGGATGGAGGAAATAAACTCTATTCAGCTTTAAATGCTGAAATACGAGTCGTGGAAGGAATACGAGTTCGTACCATTTTGCAAGCAAAAATGCCAATTATGACAGATGAAAATACGGCAAACAAATCAGCAAATATATATTCCTTACGAAGCAGCTCAGCTTGGCTTCGGTAAGAATTGATCACCATATTAGTTTCTTCAGATGGAAGCATCACCGCATATTCCTATTCCAGCAGCAAAAAAGATGCCTTAGGATTCTTTAAGTCGGCTTCCTTACTGTTCATGTAATCACTAAAAATGGCGATGACAAGAAAACATAGAAATTATAAAGAATCAAAAACTAACGTTATTACCGTACACAAACTGCATTCCATGAAACACAAAAGCAGGATTAATCATATGTACAGACTGCATTCTTAATTTCCAAATGTTTTAGAATTCTAAGAGTGAATATATAAGTCCCAAAATGTTAACTTATAAGTAGATGTCTTCTAGGTAATTGTACCAACACTTTGTGAATTAACCAAATAAATACTAATACATAACTTTTGTAAATTGATCACCAATCAACCAATCAGCAAATCAATTTTTCTTGTTGATTCCAAAATGTGAGGTACATTTGCAACAATTTAACAAATATGGGAATTATTATGTTCTGTGCCTTGCTTGTAAATAAATATGGGAATGACATTTTAACATTTTTATCACAAAATAGACAATATCAATCCTTACTATACAATTCAGTACCTAATGTAGATTTTGCATTAGGCAAAGGTGGTAATAAATAAAGAATGAAAGATCATACAGAGCAAACCAGTTCATTTCAAAAAATATATATCCCATCACCAGTTGATACTGTACTAATTCAGCACCCCACCCCAGAGCCAACAAAAAAAAAAAAGAAACAAAAAAAACCCAAAAAAAAAAAAACTTCATCATAAATGATCCCAATCATAAGCACATTAAAAGAACCATACCCCACAAATCTCCCCAAAAAAAGAATTATTCAACAAAATATACTCCATCATACTTGATCATCAGGTGTAAGCCAGTAACATAAAAGAATTCAAAAAAAAAAAAATCCAAGAAAACATAAAGAAAAACTGAAACTTACACTAAAAAAAAAGGGTTTTTTTCTCAGCGCCCCACACACCTGGACAGAAATCTGGGAAGAAATTGGCAATAGAATCTGAGATGGCTTTTAATCTTCTTCTTCTTCTTCCTTTTTTTGAATTTTGTAAGAATAGAAAAAACAGAGAAGACAATCGAGCGACTTGTTGACTCTTGTCTCTATCCCTTTGAAAATTCTAATTAATAATTTTGTCCACTAAAATTGATTTTGTTTGGCTCGAAAATCCAAAGAAATGAAAAAGCAAATAGCAACTCAAATGATTGGAATAGAATAGTATTTGTTAGTTAAGATAATAAAATTACTTAAAATAAAACAAGATAATAAATTATATTTATTTTGTTAAATAAAGTAAAAGTTACGATTAAAAGATTTATGTTGAGCTATGAAACACTGACACAGGTGCGATGTAATATGGGTACTAAAATACGTCATGTTTTGAAATTTTAAGAATGTGGGATGATATATATATATATACATATAAAATTACATATTTTTGTATTATTAAAAATATATATACATACTAAATACAATTAAAAAATAATATTTCAATCACAATGAATTAACTAAAATCTCTTAAATGATCAAATTCGAAATATGATAATTCACATAAACAAATAGAAAACATGCTAAAAAATATCAACAATAGAACAAGTATTATCTATTTCCATATGTGGATTTATAAGAAATAAATATGGGTGTGGCTTTCTTTCTTTTGAATTGGGTTATCTAGGTCGATTTTTTATCTATAGAGTGTCAATTGAGTATCGGATAAAGTATCGTATTCGATATGTATCCAAAGACGGGTACGTTAACCTATTTCCTAGATGTTGAGAGAGTGCAAAATTAAGTTATAGAGATTGTTGATGATCTTTTTAGTCAACGACGTTTTGTGTGTAAAATATTGAATTGAAATTATAGATGGACTAAAGAAAAAAATTAGTTGTATTTTATTGAGAGACTCCAACCTGAAAACCTAGTTAGCTGTTAGTTTGGAGCATTTATTACAAAACATTTAGTCATTTTCCCCTCATAAAAGAGTTCCCTTTTTCGATTAAAAATGAGTACAATTTATACTATTACATTTACTGAAAAGACAACCATTACATCAAAGTTGAGTGGACACTTATCACTTTCTTGTAGGGGGTGTCTTGAGATCCCACTTGAATCCTCGAACCGACACCCGAACCGAAAAATTTTCATGGTACGGTTTGGAGATTTTTCAAATATCCGTCGAGAATCATATCGAACCATACGGACCGCACTGCATCAACCGAATATCCGAAACTAGAACCGATTTTAAAATAATTTATATATACATATATAATATTTTTATCTTATTTATATTTTGATATTAAATTAACTAAACATTCCTTTAAAATTCAATACTATATAATACTAAAAATTATCAAATTAAAAAAATTTGACATATTTTATCAATATATCAAATGAATAATTGAATATATCTTCAATTCACTAATAGTTACGTCATATTAATTTATTTAAATGAACCCAATAAATTAAATTATAAAATCATATTTGATTTGTAGAAAATATTTAAATTTGATGATATTTTACTTATTAAGGATCATAACTAGACTCATCCTCTAATCAAGAAAATTAATTAAATTAAAATTAGTTAAATGATTAGTACATTGTACATAAACTAGAGTAATCGTCTAACCAAGAAATTAAGACATTGAGACTAAAGATTTTTGTTTCATAGTTTATCAAAGTTATTAATCAATTATATTTTTCCTAAGTCAAGAGTCCATGTCAATGTGCCAAGATTATAGAATATTATTGTGTAATAGAGGCTACTAAATTTGTCATTCGTTGAGATTCTAGACTTTTACTACTAATACGAATAACATAATATCTGAAGCATATTATGTTAAAATCCAAAAAGAAAAATCAATACTTTTAACTATAAATTAGATAAAAACGATTTAAAAGTTAAATTGATATTAAACTAATATGTTGTATAGTCTACATCATGAAAGAAAGATTTAGAATTACAATATTAAAAATTTAGCACTTAGAAATTTTATGTATAAGTTAAATATAAAATATCAAAAAGTTAAACTCGTATAGTACTAATAGTTTCAGTATGTATTTTTGAAATCGCACTAAAAAAAGATTGAAAGTATAACCGTTTAATGATTTTTACACTAATTATAGCACGGATATTTACCAAAAGTTTTGCAGAGTAAGAATGTGATTGAAGATGTGGTCACATTCACAATCACATGCAGCGTAATTTTGAAAACAGTAAAGAGACACACGAAATAAAAATTGTCTACAAGCCAACAAGCTTGTAGACGTGCCAATATGGCAAAACTTTCCACTAGTAAAAACTGTTTGATTCCGTATACAAAAATACTCAAATCCAACTAGTAGAAACTCAACGAAAATGTAACGCCCCATTTTTGAAGTGCATTTTTAGCGTTACTAAAATTGTAAGAAAATGCGTATATTTTTTTTAAATAAATAGATAAATGAAAAGTTTAGCGGAAGTGATAATGAGGAAACCTTAAGTCTTAAGAAATAATTATAGAGTATTTGCCAAAAATTTAAAAATCCATTCAAAATACTTTGAAACAAATTAAAAAATATAGTACATCATAAATGTTCGAAATTTAAAACGAACTCAATGTTCTTGAATTTGAAATAATTAAAAAGTGAAATCTTGGCTATTCCCCACATTCGCACTCATCCGTCCATATAATGAAAAGTATTTGAATTTAGGGGTGAGTAATCACATACTCGTAGGGATAAAGATTGTCCAAGCTAAATACGAAAAGTGCACAATTACATAAATTAACACATAATCTTTCCCATTGGCATAAGCGAATATCACATAACCTTTCAGTTGGCATAAGCCGGAGATAGCACATAACCTTTCTCGTGAGGCACGAATGCCATATTTTCCTTTCCCGTGGCATGAGGCCAAAAATTTTCCTTTCGCGGCACGAATGCCATATTTTTCCTTTCCGTGGCACAAATGCCATATTTTTCCTTTCGTGTACGTGGCCAAAAATTTTCCTTTCAAGCAGCACGTGGCCATATTTTCCTTTCCCGTGGCAAGAAGCCAAAAATTTTCCTTTTTTCGGGCACGAATGCCATATTTTCCTTTCCCGTGCACGTGGCCAAAATTTTTCCTTTCAATTGCATAAACATACATAACATACATTGTAATGAAAAACATGTCATTTATAAAAATTAATCATACCATGTAGCACATTAAAAGCATATAATTCACGTAATTATGCATATCATGTAATACATCAAAAGCATATAATTCACATAAATATGCATATCATGTAAACATTTAAAATGCGTAATTCACATAATTGAACAGTTTAGGCATTTAACCAAGACAATGAATTATACTCATAAAATGTGATAAGAATCCCTACCTCAATCAAAGCAAAATAAAAATAGATGCACAAATAGCTCGAAAGTAGAAGTCGTAATTGCACGGCTCTTCATCGCCTACAATATAAATTTAACATGATTTAGGCTAGAGATTAAATAGTAACTTCTAATTAAAATAACTATACTTATAAATAACTCGGGCCTTTTAATAGGTAAAAGTTAACTAAAAATATAATTAGTTTTGGGACTAATTGAAAGAAATTAAAGTCAATATGAGATTTTGGGACTAAATTAAAAAGTTTGGGGTAAATTTGAAATTCTGAAAATATAAATAAAAATCTGGATTAAAATGGAACTTGTTTGGGACTATATTGAAAACTTTTCAGAAACATTGATTTGAGAATAGGACTTAATTGAAACTTTAGTGGGTTAAATAAAAAAATAAAATTGCAAATGAATCCAATTCTCTATCTAATTCCCAAAATTAGACCCAATCTCAAATCCCAACTTATGTCATTTGTTTCTCACAAACTGTACACACTCACACACCTAAACACACAAAGACAAAATCTCTACACACAACATCACACATACACACACACACATACATCATCACACACAAAGACACACGCACACACAATTACATACACAAAATTAAACTATCACACACACAAATATACACAAAACTAACGCACACACATCCATTAGCGCGCACACACATACTCATTTACACACAAAAACACACACCATTACACACACTCATACACGCACACACATACCCACGCACACTCATACACCAGCACACACATAAAAATAAACAGAAAAAATGAGAATTGCATAGCCCATCCCTCATCTCCGACGAACTCCGGCGAAAACTACCGGAGAAAAAAATATCCATTGACTACTGAAAGAGATAATTTTTTTTTTTTTATGACAGTTGAATAAATGGTCATAAACTTACCTGGTGTTTGTCTTTGATTGAATTTTGTATGTTGAAAGATGAGTTTGGAGAGGATCAAAATAGATGATGGGTTTCATGAAGTAAGAAATGTTGCCTTAAAGTTGCTGAAAACATGGTGAGTTGTGATTAGTTGTAAAGTGACCTAAAGTGGATTAAAGTGAGATAAGGTGAGGATAAGATTAGCACAAGATGATGGGCAATAGTGGATTGTCTAATTAAAGTTAACCCATTAGAAGAAAATAAAATATAAAAATGTATACATATATAACTAATATAAATTTTGATTATAATAAAAATAAGGTAAGATATAAATTGTAAAAATTTATGGGTGTTACATTCTACCCCTCTTATAAAAATTTCGTCCTCGAAATTTCAAATTTACCAGTTGATAGAAAAACGCGGGATATTTGGCTCAAATCTCACTCCATGCTCCCACGTTGCTTTTTTTTTTTTTTTTACCATGTCTATTCCACTGAATCTTAACAGGGTGATGTCTCTATTTTCTCAACTTGTATATCTTCCTGTTAAGGACATACCACCGATTTTTCTTTGTAAGTCATGTCTGGGTTGACTTCAGTGCTTCATGATTGACCACATGCTTAAATCGTGGACTTACTTTCTCAACATGACACGTGACAATACATTATGAATTGATGTTAGCTCTCGCGGCAACGCTAATCTGTAAGCTACATCTCCGACTCGCTCCAATATTTTGAATGGTACAACAAACCTAGGTCTCGTTTTCCTTTTCGCCAAATCTCACTATTCAGTTGGACGGCTTTAAGAAAACTTTCTCTCCTATTTCAAATTGTAGGCCTTTCCTCATCCGACCGCATAAGAATTCGGTTGTCCTGGGCTATTTTTTATTTTATCTCCGACCTTCTCAATAACCTTGACCATCCGCTCGACTAGCTCGGGACCGACAATTTCTACTATATAGGACTTTATATGGGGTCATTTCGATAGTCGCCGATAATCTGTTGTTGAAAGAAAATTCCACAAAGGCAAATACTTCTCCCAATTATCATCATAAACAAAATACAACCTCTCAAGTAAATCTTCTAAGATTTGAATGTTTCTTTCAAATTATCCATTTGATACGACATTAGCTTTACTAGGACGATAATGGATTTTATTATCATAATCTTTCACGAGTTCCAACTATCTTCTCTTTTTCTCGTGTTCAACTCTTTTTGTGTGAAGAAATACTTCAAACTCTTATGATCATTGTGAATTTTGTATTTTCCCTGTGTAATTAGTGGTACTTTATCTGTGTAATTAGTGGTACTTTATCTTTGGGGGTACACGATCGCTACCAACTCAAAGTCGTGCGTAGGATAATTGAGCTCGTGATCTTTAGATATCTTGAATCATAAGCAATCACCTTTCCATTATGCATTAAAACACACTCAAACCCTTCTTTTGAGGAATCATTGTAGATTACAAAAACCTATAGTATTAAGAATTATTAAACCCGATGTTGAGACTAGGACGTCGTTTGATCTATTGGAAGCTCTACTCACACTTCTTAGTCCAAACGAACTTCTCACTTTTCCTTGTGAGTTGGGTCATTGAGTCCGATATTTTTTTAAACCCTTTGATAAACCTTCGTAATATCCACCAATGCCTAAGAAACTACACATTTCATCGGTGTTCATAGGAGCCAACTATTTTTCTACATCTTCAACTTTTGATGGGTCGACTTTAATACCTTTCATCGTAACTACATGTCCCAAAAATATTACTCGATCAAGCCAAAACTCACACTTCTTGAATTTTACGTATAATTTCTCTTGACGGAGAGTTTCCAATGCTATGTCGAGATGCTTCTCGTGTTATTCTCTATCCTTCGAGTATACCAATATGTCATTTATGAATACAATCATAAATTGATCCAAGTACGGATGAAACAAAAAATCCGATTCATCAAATCCATAAATCTTTGCCAGGGTATTACTAAGTTTAAAAGGCATAATCGTGAACTCATAGTGCCCATATCGGATCCTAAAAAGCGTATTGGGTATATCTTCTTCCTTAACCTTGATTGATGATATCCGACCTCGGATCAATCTTAAAAATACACTTGTCCCATTCAATTGATTAGAAAGATCCTCGAGTCCTGGCAATGGATATTTATTCTTTATGGTGAGCTTATTCAATTCTCGTAGTCTATAAACATTCTTATTGTCTCAATTTTTTTTATAAATAAACTGCGCTCCCCAAGGCGCACGCTCGGCGAACAACCAATATCCAAATGTTCTTGCAATTTGAACTTTTTAAGTTCCTAAAGCTCATTGGTTGCCATTATATGTGGTGCCTTCGATACAGGGGCAACTCCCGAAAATCAAATCAATCATAAACTCCCATCGGGTCGTCGATTTGGAGGTATTGCCGACAAATCTTTAAAAAAACAATTGGTGTACTCACGCACAACAAGGATCTCCATGATGGTCTTTTCATCAATCGAAGTGACTATTACATTCACCGGATACCCTTGGAAATTTTTCATTTTTTTCAACATCTTGACCGTCCTTATTGCCGATATATCTCGCGACACTCCACTCACTCTCTCCGAAAATAATTGTGAATTTGCCTCTATTTAAGGGTCACAATATTATTTCTCTCTTAGTCTCTTATGACAGTTGAGGTTATCCTTGTACTTATTCAACCAGTCCATTCCTAAGATGATATCAAAATCTTTATTCATAATCACATGCAAATCTGTTTCTAAACCCATCCCGTCAAAAATCAACTCCACATTATTAATCACTAGATCATTACTTAATTTTATTCTGAATGAGAAGCTTATTTCTAGTATGTCACTAACAATGTAACACCCGAGGTTCGAATTTAGCTTGGAAATCAAAATAAATAAAGGAATGCATAATATCAATATTAAATAGTGCTAGAGTATATGTTTTGCCGACATCCCATTGATTCTGGATTTAGTTAAATGACGAGTTCGAATTGTCTCTACGCTGCGGCATTATCTACAGTAAAATAAAATATCTAAGTTTAAACTCTTTTGCAGTATGATACTATATGTGTCACTTTCTAGCGTTTTTAAATATTCGAGCCAATCTGAAGTCATAAATTAATCGTATAAGTCCTTCAACTTTATCATATATTATAAAAAAAAATAGACGTTTAACTTCTATGGTTCATTATGAATTGATATTTCACGTTGTTATCTACTTCTAACGTGTCATGAAAGAAAATTTAGATCATGCAATGAATTAAGGAACACATACATAAATTATAGCATGTCACATAAATATTCATATAAATTCTCATAATTCACATAGCATACTATACTTTCCCAATTTTTCATGACATGATAATTAAATAGATGTTACCTGGTTGGACGGAGCGCGATGGAGAGGGATAGCCATTTTTATCTTTTTTTTTTGAAAAAATATATTAAAAATTGCAAGTCTACAGGAAAGTAGACCCGCTCTGATACCATCTCGTAACGCCCATTTTTTAAGTGCATTTTCAAATTACTAAAATTGTAAGAAAATGCGTATAATTTTTTTTTTAAATAAATAGATAAATGAAAAGTTTAGCGGAAGCGATAATGAGAAAACCTTAAGTCTTAAGAAATAATTATAGAGTATTTGCCAAAAATTTAAAAATCCATTCAAAATACTTTGAAACAAATTAAAAAATATAGTACATCATAAATGTTCGAAATTTAAAACGAACTCAATGTTCTTGAATTTGAAATAATTAAAAAGTGAAATCTTCGGCTATTCCCCCACATTCGCAGCTCATCCGTCCATATAATCTGAAAAGTATTTGAATTTAGGGGGTGAGTAATCACATACTCAGTAGGGATAAAGATTGTCCAAGCTAAATACGAAAAGTGCACAATTACATAAATTAACACATAACCTTTCCCATTGGCATAAGCCGAATATCACATAACCTTTCCCGTTGGCATAAGCCAGATAGCACATAACCTTTCCCGTAGGCACGAATGCCATATTTTCCTTTCCCGTGGCACGAGGCCAAAAATTTTCCTTTCCCGTGGCACGAATGCCATATTTTTCCTTTCCCGTGGCACGAATGCCATATTTTTCCTTTCCCGTGGCACGTGGCCAAAAATTTTCCTTTCCCGTGGCACGTGGCCATATTTTCCTTTCCCGTGGCATGAAGCCAAAAATTTTCCTTTCCCGTGGCACAAATGCCATATTTTCCTTTCCCGTGGCACGAGGCCAAAATTTTTCCTTTCAATTGCATAAACATACATAACATACATTGTAATGAAAAACATGTCATTTATAAAAATTAATCATACCATGTAGCACATTAAAAGCATATAATTCACATAATTATGCATATCATGTAATACATCGAAAGCATATAATTCACATAATTATGCATATCATGTAAACATTTAAAATGCGTAATTCACATAATTGAACAGTTTAGGCATTTAACCAAGACAATGAATTATACACATAAAATGTGATAAGAATCCCTACCTCAATCAGCAAAATAAAAATAGATGCACAAATAGCTCAAAAGTAGAAGTCGTAATTGCACGGCTCTTCATCGCCTACAATATAAATTTAACATGATTTAGGCTAGGGATTAAATAGTAACTTCTAATTAAAATAACTATACTTATAAATAACTCGAGCCTTTTAATAGGTAAAAGTTAACTAAAAAATATAATTAGTTTTGGGACTAATTGAAAGAAATTAAAGTCAATATGAGATTTTGGGACTAAATTAAAAAGTTTGGGGTAAATTTGAAATTCTGAAAATATAAATAAAAATCTGGATTAAAATGGAACTTGTTTGGGACTATATTGAAAAATTTCAGAAACATTGATTTGAGAATAGGACTTAATTGAAACTTTAGTGGGTTAAATAAAAAAATAAAATTGCAAATGAATCCAATTCTCTATCTAATTCCCAAAATTAGACCCAATCTCAAATCCCAACTTATGTCATTTGTTTCTCACAAACTGTACACACTCACACACCTAAACACACAAAGACAAAATTTCTACACACAACATCACACATACACACACACACATACATCATCACACACAAAGACACACGCACACACAATTACATACACAAAATTAAACTATCACACACACAAATATACACAAAACTAACGCACACACATCCATTAGCGCACACACACACACATACTCATTTACACACAAAAACACACACCATTACACACACTCATACACGCACACACATACCCACGCACACTCATACACCAGCACACACATAAAAATAAACAGAAAAAATGAGAATTGCATAGCCCATCCCTCATCTCCGACGAACTCCGCGAAAACTACCGGAGAGAAAAAATATCCGTTGACTACTGAAAGAGATAATTTTTTTTTATGACAGTTGAATAAATGGTCATAAACTTGCCTGGTGTTTGTCTTTGATTGAATTTTGTATGTTGAAAGATGAGTTTGGAGAGGATCAAAATAGATGATGGGTTTCATGAAGTAAGAAATGTTGCCTTAAAGTTGCTGAAAACATGGTGAGTTGTGATTAGTTGTAAAGTGACCTAAAGTGGATTAAAGTGAGATAAGGTGAGGATAAGATTAGCACAAGATGATGGGCAATAGTGGATTGTCTAATTAAAGTTAACCCATTAGAAGAAAATAAAATATAAAAATGTATACATATATAACTAATATAAATTTTGATTATAATAAAAATAAGGTAAGATATAAATTGTAAAAATTTATGGGTGTTTTGAGTAAAAACTCCTATCTAGAGTATATCCGATCTATGTAATTCAACTCATCCAACAATGTATATGTGTGGACTTCGTTAATCACAATACAAAAACAATGGATGAAAAACCTAACAAACACAATCTGCAGGGTGAATGTGATCTCGATGATGTAGTCACATTCAAGATCGCATCCGGGAAGTTCGACTCCTTTGTCTTGAATGACTCTTAATTCTCTCAAGACTCTCAGATCTCCGGTGTATTTCTTGTGTATGAATTATGGACGCCCTCTTCCCTTTATATAGCCGCCCAAACCCTTCAAGAGACCTAATACACAAGGAAAGAAGATATATACAAATATATGACAAGTAAATCACTTATGTTAGGAAACAAAATAACTATCCAAGAATTCTAATATATCAATACTATATCAATATGATTTCTTCCCGATCTAAAAAGTCCCAATTATATCATAAGTCTAGAAAGGCAAAACAAATCGGAAAAACAATCTTTATATTTTAGGAAATTATTTTAGGCGATCAAATAAAATCGCCTAAAAATCTCCCCTTTTTTTGCCTTTCGGTCAAAACACATATCAAGCACAATCAATCAAGCAAACTCCCCTAAGTGTAACAACTCCCCGAATATAATTTGAGTAAAAATACGGAAACAGAGATGCGATCACATTTTAGGTCACATTTAAAACTAAAACAAAGATTATCATACGAGAGTTTATCAAGTTATCAACAGGACCAAAACAGTAAACCTAGTGAGGAAGAGTAGTCTTAGTACATCCCAGGATCAAATATTATAAAGTTCATCAAGAGACACATTCGTGTCCATTTGTCCTTCAAAATCAAATCAAGGCCTTCATGCTTTCATTCTCGTCATCCCAATCTGGTGTAAAGAACAACATCTTGAGCTGCATTATCTTTAGGAATTGGAGCATCAGTCATGGGTGTCTCAGTTGGCATAACTTCCCCTTGAGTAATGTTTGGTCCAGAATACAGCTATATTCTCTCCCCCTTTTTGGCCAGAAACAGAGCCAAAGATATGTTGCAATTGAGACCGGAGAGCAGTGAAGTGAGCAATCTGTTGCTCAGAAAAAGCTAGCTGAACCTGTAAGAAAGCAGTAGAAACAGGTACAAAGGGAATGTTAGAGAAAATGAGAGCGGGAATGTGGCCAACATCCGGAACCACATCAGGGGCCACATCTCGGACAGACTGGGACAGTGTAGCAAAGAATCGAGAAGCAGCAGAGGTCGGAGTCATAGGAGCAGGCGGAGCATCTCCAGGATAGACGAGAGGCAGATCAACAATGCGATTTTGAGGACTGAGCAGAGGTCGAGACACATGAAAGACCCCAGGCTGATTGGTGAAGTGATCACCCTGCTTTGGCTCAAATCCTTGTGATACCAGGATTTTATAGATGAGACTGGGGAATGGTAGGGACCAAATTTTCGATTCACTGGTAGCAAAGAACGTGACCTCCTCGAATGCCAGTTTCCCAAAGTTGAACGGAAGGCCCTTCCCAAGTTGATATAGAACTCGAGCATGCGTCCTGTGACTATGGAGTTATTTTTCAAAGGAGACCATTTGCACAACATATCTTGTGCAAAAACCCATAGAAGGACGTAAGACGGGAGGAGACAAGCTTTTTGGGATGGGCATACGCCCACCAGTGAGAAAACGAGCCATTTCATTGTAATCGAGGGCACCTCACTTTTCTCAAAATCGGCATGTCAAAGAACCTAGGTTAATGATCGAGGATCGAACTCGTATATCTTATTGTGAACAAATACTTTCCCAAACTTAGGAGATCGATTTAACAACAATACGAGTAGACATATTAGCATAAAATTCACGGACCATAGAATCAATATAAGGTAGAGCGTCGATCGTTGTTAACGGATTTCGCTTCTTCAAAAATCGATTCAAGTTATACCTCTCAAAGTGTTCATAATCTCGATTTTTCTTATCAATAAAAGAACGGGAAAGTAAAGCATGAAACCTAGATCTTTGAAAGCGGCCGTGGTAAAATTGCTCGAGTGAGCCTTCTTAAGATCAAACTCGAGAATCGATGTCTCGTCGGATGACATCACATCTTCCTCAACATCCGCAGCAAAGATCCTCTTTCCGTTCTCCAAAGAATCGGTTCATCACCTACTTCATCGACCATGGCTTCAAGATCAATCTCAGGATCGGTTCTTATGAGGCATCGAAATCCTCATCACTGAGTCATCGAACTCTTAACTTCGACTCGATTGTAATGGTTGTTGGCTTAGATGTGGTCACATCATTGGCCACACCTTTGCCTTTTTCGACCTTTCAACCATTTGTGCCAAAGACACATCATCATCACTATCTTTTGACTCGGGTTGCACTCGCTTCTCTGTGTTTGAACAACAAACAAACGGTTCACATTGTCCTCTTAATCACTAAAAGGGATAAAAAGAATAGGCAATTCATCTTCCCATGTCGTCAAGTACCCTCAACAATAGTCTTTTGCTTCTTTGGAGAAATTTCGGGAGTTGAGTCGAATCTTCAAGTCCACCGGGAGTAACCACGGCCTTTTCGAGCGACGCACATTAGGGTTTCCAAAGGGCCATGAATCTGCGAATAACCTCAAAATCCGGAGGATTGTTAACGTCAATTTCATTATCTTTCTCACGGGAAGAACAGGAGGCAAGGGCCTCGTCTTGAAAGGAACTGGATGATGGCAAGTAGGAGTGGAACTTGGAGGAGATGAGTACGCAGGAGAGAGGATTCCAAACCTGGTTCCTTGGTTGGAGCATGGGAGATGCATCCCAGATGCGAGGGACATCTTGAGGCATAGATGTAGGGCATCTTGAGCGGCAGTCGGGGTTTTGTGCGGATGGAGGAGTGGTGATATTCGCAATGACCGCAGTAGGAGTGGAGGAAGGAGTTGTGATGGCCTCAAGTGTTAACAAACCCTCTTCAATCGGAGACGGGTCGAGTTTGGCGCACGAGATGCAGTGTCAAATGGGGTTCCATCTCTAACAAAGATTCGCAATAAAGATTTTGCTTCCATGGATTTCTCGGTTGGGGCTTTATGAGTTGTGCGAGGAAGAGGATGATTTTGGGCTGCCAAATAGGTTCTTGATGGAGGAAACAAACCTTGCCATGTTAAGGAAGAGAAGTTTTGAACCTGAACAAAAATTTCAATCACACAAAATCTTCGAAAATTGTGAGAGAAAGTGGGTGTTCTATACTCAAGTGCCTCGCAAGTAAATAGTGATTGTAAAGAGTCATAATTGGGCACGTAAATCAAAGTGCAATGGAAGAGTTTAATTAGGAAAGAATTTCTCATGGTAAAAATCGAAAAATAAGGAAAGAATCAGATCCCAATTAATCTCAAACTCGGTTCACAAAGTGTCCAAATTATGTCAACTTGTGATAAAATAAAAGATTTACCCTAATCCTCCAAATCGGTTCAACCCACAAAATATATCCATCAAGATTTTCAAGATTTGGGAAGAGAAAAATATCACCCTCGATTATATATGGAAACCAAATCTCAAAGAAAGAATCCAAAATCACCAGACATGCAAAACCTAATATGCCTAATGCAAAAAAATAGAAAAAATCACATGCACGAGGTGAAAGTGTTGTTGCAAAGAATAGATGTAGGTTCAAATGTTGTCCCATTTTGAGTCACACTGTACTAACCGATTCAATGAATCACAATCCAAAATCCCTTTTATCGAATTTTTGAGTTTTCTTCAATTTTTCCGAGTCTCATGAGGGAGTTAACCAACAGGAGCTTTCACTCAAATGCCAAAGGTAGCTCTTTTTCACATGATCATGCTTTTAGACAAAGAAGACGCTTGAAGAAATTGGTCACAAGGAATAGCTTCACACAATGGGAAAATATCATCATCATTTTTTGAATTGGAAAGATCAACTCACACCAACTTTCCAAGGAGACAATGTATGTGACTAGTTCGAACCATCAATCCACTTTTTGCAGATATGCATGAAAGTTTATAATGCGATGATGCCTAAAAAAATCAAAAAGAAATAGAGAAGAAGAATAGAGATGCAGATTTTGGATGTCGCGGCGGATGTGATGTGCAATCTTTGTGACATCTCGTGTAACATCTCATAGAACACACAAACCGAGAGAATTCCTTAGATTGGAGAATCTCTCAAAATCCAAAGCCTTGGTGAAGATGTCAGCAAGCTGATTTTTAGTAGCAATATACTCAATTCGAATTATATTTTTCTCAACTAAATCTCGAATAAAGTGATGTCTAATATCTATGTGTTTAGTACGAGAGTGTTGGACAGGATTTTTCGAAATATCAATCGCACTCATATTATCACAATAGACAATCAATGTTTCACTTTGCAAACCATAGTCCTCAATCATTTGGTTCATCCATAAAAGTTGTGTGCAGCAACTCCCAACTGCTATATATTCTGATTCAGCAGTTGAAAGAGATACACAATTTTGCTTTTTGTTGTACCATGAGACCAAATTATTTCCCAAATAAAAACATCCAACAATTGTACTTTTTCGATCAACAACATCTCCATTTCCAATTAATCACTAAATCCCACAAGATTAATGTTAGTGTCTTTAGTGTACCAAATTCCCAAATCAGTTGTGCCCCATACGTATCGAATAATACGTTTTAAGGCTTTTAAATGAGTAACTTTGGGATTAGATTGATAACGAGCACACAGACAAACACTGAACATAATATCGTGACGACTGCTTGATCAAGTACAACAAACTTCCTATCATGCTTCTATACAGGGTGTGGTCAACACTTTCACCACATATTCTTTACTCAACTTTTGACTCGACCCCATGGGAGTCTTCAAGTGAGAGGCATTTTCAAGCTCGATTTTTTTCACAAGATTCTTAGCATACTTGCTTTGTGAGATAAAAATCCCTTACTTTAATTGTTTTATTTGCAAGCCCGGAAAGTAACTTAACTCACCTACCATACTCATTTCAAAAGTGGAGGACATGCAAGCAATGAATTCCTTTAACAGATTTATCAAGGAGGAACCAAAAACAATGTCATCGACATAGATTTGAGCAATCATGATGTCTTGTTTTTCTTTGAATGAACAAGGTTTTATCAACTTCACCACGTTTAAAACCAATTTGAAGAAAATACTCGGTTAGCCTACCATACCAAGCTCTAGGGGCTTGTTTGAGACCATAGAGAGTCGTTTTTTAAGCTTATACACGTGGTTAGGCTTAAAAGGGTCCTCAAAGCCTTTAGGCTGTTCAACAAAAGCTTCTTCATCTAGAAAACCATTTAAGAAGGCACTTTTGACATCCATTTGGTGAAGAGTTAAACCCAAGTAACATGCAATAACAAGCAACAAACGTATGGACTCAATACGGGCTACAGGAGCGAAGGTTTCATCGAAATCCACCCCCTCAACCTGTGTGTACCCTTGAGCTACTAAACGAGCTTTGTTGCGAACAATTTTACCAGATTCATCCGTTTTATTTTTAAAAATCCATTTTGTCCCAATCACATTAACATCCTCTGGCCTAGGGACTAAAAACCACACATCATTTTGGACAAATTGATCTAGTTCCTCTTGCATAGCATGTATCCAAAATTCATCTTTAAGAGCTTCAACAACATTTTTAGGTTCAACATTGGACACAAAACAACATGTTCTCACATTGGTACAATCAGTAGACAAGCACACCATTCTTACCATATCACGATAGTTCACTCTACCTTTCCCTCTTGTCTTAATACCATCAGTAGTGTTACCAATGATCTGAGACGTAGGGTGATTTTTCTGAATCCTTGTAGGTGTGTCACTGCCACGGTCCACAATTGGATTATTAGTTTCTTCAACAGGTTCAAAGTCAGAGTCAGAGTCTGACTCAGCTGCAGCAGACACGGTTGTGGGCTCAGATGCCGTCACATTTGGTTCTGCATTTGAGACAGCTGTGGATGGGGCTTCAGTCACATTCTCCATAACATTTGTGCCTACATCCTTCGCTGGACCAGTCTCAACAAATTCGAGTAGATCCACATGATCTTCTTCATTCTTTCCTGCAATATCTGAGAGATCATCGAAGATAATATTTACAGATGATAGGTGTGAGTTTTGCATGTATTTTGAGGCGTATTTCTGGCTATAATGATGGGTAAACATGCACATACTCGCGTTAAATGTTACATATTCACTCCTTGTGGAAAAGATATTACACTTTGCTTATTTTGTAGGAATTTCATGATATTTGAAGCAAATTGAATACGAATACGAGAATAGCAAAGTGGAAACACGGAGAATTGAGTGAGTATACGAAAAGTGAAGCCAAAAAGAGCGAAAGATGAGCGTCTAAGGAAAAGACAGGGAGCGCACGGGTTGGGTGTGCCTTAGGCACCACCCGTGCACCCCTGTATGAAGAAAATTTGAGCCTCTGCATGGCGCACGGGTAGCCCGTGCACCGACGCATGACCCGTGCGCCCTACAGAGAATGGATGATTTCAACGGGATGGCGCACGGGTAGCCCGTGCTCCTACGCACCACCCGTGCGCTCTACAGAGACTGGATAATTTCAACAGGGTGGCGCACGGGTAGCCCGTGCTCCGACGCACCACCCGTGAGTCTTAGGTCTGCCTGAATCCCATAACTATGCAAAGATATTGCCCTAAACTGAAAAGGGGTATAAAAAGGCTTTTTGGGGGGCGCACACAAGGAGATTCTGGCATTTTTGGGATCTACAACACAAGACAAGGGTCTATTCTTGGAAGGAGACATCAAGGAGACAATCGGGTTGCATCGGAGCTTGAGGAACAGAGATATATCGAGAGATTGTCGACTTTCCTAAGTTTTTCTTGCTTCTCTTTTAGTTTCAATCTTTCATTTTCATTTTGTAATGGCTTTGAACAATTGGTTTATGAGTTGTTTAGAAATCATGTGTAGCTAAACTTAAGAGATTTCCGGGTTTTGGAAGTAGATTAATGAACTCTTGTTAGATGTTTTAATCTTAGTTGAAGTTATTATCTTGAAGCCTATTTGAGTATTTTGAGTTTATTCTTGTTTTATCACTTGATCAATGATTTAACTTGTTTGATATATTGATTCATAATTCGAGAGATGAGTTTCAATATTAGATCTTGAATACTTGACACAAATATTTTCATGAATCGAGAGGTTTGTAAATATTTGTGAGGATATTTGATCTTTTAAACTTTTGGGAGTTGAATGCTTCATGTTGAGTAGAGATGCTAGCATAAGTATTTCAATCTACGTTTTATATACATCTCGAGAGGGAGGATAAAATAACTTTGTGATCGTCTTATAGGAATATTGATAATAACGTGGCTTGATTAAACCTAGGATAACAAGAGGATTATTAATCAAAACCTTAACTCGAAATCCATTTCATTATCTTGATACTTCTATCATTTGTATTATCTTAATCTTGTGTTTTAGTGATTTAAATTGTCTTAATCTCAATACAACAATTATCCAATTTCGATCGTCTAAATAAAAATAAGACTATCTTAGATCAATACTTAGCATATTAATTTATTAGTCTTCATGGATACGACCTTGCTTACCATATTCTATAAACTACACCGTACACTTGCGGCAAAGTTAAAAATAAATCGAACAAGTTTTTGGCGCGTGATTCTGCAGACTAATACAATTTTTGGTGCTAATATTGCGATAGATAGAATTAATTTTAATTTAGACAATTTTATTTTTACATTTTGGATTCACTTTAATTCTTCATTATTTGACTTGTTTCTTTTAGTTCGGTCCGGGTAAGTGCATGAACACGCTCGAGGCAAGGGGACTTGATACCGCTTATACTAGGAAGTCGAGGCTTTCGCGAGAAGAATCGATCTACCACTAGACGGGTGAAAGACAACACAATCCGATAATGGGGGATTCGAATGAGTTACCAATCTTAGGCAAACAATGGTGGAAACGAGTTACCGATATCGGTTCAATAGCAAGCTATTCGTGATTACTTTCGACCACAAACGAATCGTAATTACGGTGGTATTGCCCATTTTCCTATCAATGCCAACAACTTCGAGCTCAAACCGATCGATCAATATGGTGCAAAGAATCGATTTTGGGGTTCGCAAGAATCGAAGATCCTAACTCTCACCTTGCACATTTTATCCAAATATGCAATACGATCAAAATGAACGAGTCTCGGATGACGCCATAAGATTGCGCTGTTCTCATTCTCTTTACGGGATAAGTCGAGAAATTGGTTGGGTACTTTGACGCAAGGCGGTGTAAGCACATGGGACGAATCGAGCCAAAAGTTCTTGTTTAAATTCTTTCCACCGAGCAAAACTTTGCGGCAAAAAGCGAGATTACGCAATTTCGGCGAGTTCAACTCGAGCCTTTGTACGAGGCTTGGGAAAGGTTTCGGGATTTGTTACGTAGATGTCCACAACACGAGTTTCCGGAGGATCAACATTATGTTTCTTCTACAATCGTTTAATGGGACAAACGAGGGCCTTTGTGGATGCCGCAGCGGGAGGAGCATTGTTGGCAAGGTTTCCACAAGATGCCTTGAACCTTCTTGAAGAAATGGCTATGAACAGTTACCAGTGGCCATCTGAAAGATCTAATGTACAACGAGTAGCTGAAATCTCGGATTCAGACCCAATTAAAACATTGACGGCACAAGTAGCGGCTTTGACAACTCAATTGAGTGTATTGATGAAGGGGCCAGAAGCAGGCACGAGCATGGGTAGTGAAGCTCTTCTATATCCGATGGAAGAGGTAAATTATGTGAATAACCGGAATTTCAACAATTTCCGGAATAATTCAAACCCAACGCACTACCATCCAGGGTTGAGAAATCATGAAAATTTTTCCTACGCAAATACAAAGAATGTGTTACAACCTCCCACGGGATTTAATGCTTCAAGTGGAGGCGAAAATGGGAAGGCAAATCGTCATTGGAAGATGCACTCACCTCCTTCATAAATCAATCTAATGCATTCATGAATGATACGGGAGTCGCCTCGCTAAGCAAGACTCTCGGATGGATAAGATAGAACAACAAGTGACAAGCTCGATAAAGAATCTGAGACTCAAATGGGTCAATTGGCTACAATTGTGGGTGGTCAACATCACAAGGGTCAATTTCTAAGTAATACGGAAATGAATCCTAAGGAACAATGCAAGGCGATTCGTTTACGAGCGGTATGGAATATGAGGGGCCTAAAGAAAAATGGGAATCAAACTTTCGGATGAAGCATCGAGGCGGAAGCGGGAGAATCCGTGATGAAGGATGATATTGAAGAAAATAGGAAAGAAGAGAACAAAGAGGCGGAACAAACAAAATGAGAAGCTAAAATCATCATCTAACTCGAATATATCTAAGTTGCCTATATCTCTTCCCTTTCCTCAAAGATTTCAAAAGAAAAAGCTTGATGTTCAATTTACAAATTCCTTGATATATTTAAGAAATTGCACATTAACATTCCTTTTGAGACGCACTAGAACAAATGCCAAACTATGCGAAATTTCTTAAGGATGTTATGTCAAAAAAGCGGAGGATGACAAACTTTGAAACGGTGAATTTGACGGAAGAATGTAGTGCAATTATCCAAAGAAAGCTACCACAAAATCGAAAGATCCGGGGAGTTTCACTATCCCTTGTGCTATTGGTTGTAATTTCTTTAATAAAGCGTTATGTGATTTGGGGGAAAGTATTAATTTGATGCCTTTGTCCATTTTCGGGAAGCTTGGATTAGGCGGCGTGAAGCCAACTACGGTGACATTGCAACTTGCGGACCGATCACTTACGTATCCAGGGGAATTATTGAAGCGTATTGGTAAAAGTTGATAAATTTATATTCCCGTGGATTTCTTGGTTCGGATATGGAAGAAGATCGAGGCGTTCATTCGATACTTGGGCGCCCTTTCTAGCCACGGGTAAAGCCTTAATAGATGTGCAAAAAGGAGAGCTCACATTACGTGTTAATGATGAGCATGTTTTATTTTCTATATATAAAGCAATGAAATTTCATGATTCGGTGGAGAATTGTAATTTTTGGATATAGTTAGTTCATGCATTGAGGATTATGTTGATCATACATTGTCTACGAGATGATTTGGAATTTGGTCTAACCCACTCAATGTCGAGTGTTGTACTTGATTTTGATAACCAAGATTTGTACGACTATGTTTGTGCCTTAGATCATATCACGGGAACTACCTAAGAGCGCAAGAGGCGAAAACGCAAAGTCGAGAAATAAGGGAGCAAACTTGCGAAACGCACGACCCGTGCGTCCCACGCACGCACGGCAACCCGTGCGTGATCGATGGAAGACTTGAGGTCTCAAGAGCACACGGGCCGTCTTGGCTGGAGCACGGGCAACCGTGCGTGATCTTTGAAATAGTGACATCGACTCCAGGAACTCAAGCAATTACCGAACACCTCAAATATGCATTCCTTGGGGCAAATAATGCAAATCCGTAATCGTTTCATCTCTTCTCACTCCTACTCAACTTGATAAATTGTTAAGGGTTTTACGAAAACATAAGTCGGCACTAGGATGGTCTATAACTGATTTAAAGGCATAAGTCCATCCGTTGTGATGCATAAAATTCGGATGGAAGATGTTTATAAACCATCAATGCAAAACCAAAGATGACTAAACCCTATCATGCAAGATGTGGTTAGGAAGGAAGTGTTAAAATGGTTGGATCAAGGGATCATTTATGTTATATCCGATAGTTCATGGGTAAGTCCGGTACAAGTGGTGCCTTAGAAAAAGGGGTAATAGTGGTGGTGAAAAATGAAAATGAAGAACTGATTGCTACTAGAATCGTTACAGGGTGGCGAATTTGCATTGATTATCGAAAACTAAATGATGCCACTCGAAAAGATCATTTTCCTCTTCCCTTTATAGATATGATGTTGGATCGTCTTCTTGCAGGTTATGATTATTATTGCTTTTTAGATGGTTATTAGGGTACAATCAAATCATGATTGCGTATCAGGAAGACCAAGAGAAAACAACATTTACATGTCCGTATGGCACATTTGCATTTCGTCGCATGCCATTTGGTTTATGTAATGCGCCTGCCACTTTCCAACGTTGTATGATGGCTATATTTCACGATCTTATTGAAAAAGTTATGGAGGTGTTTATGGACGATTTCTCTGTGTTTGGTGATTCTTTTGATAATTGTCTTCACAATCTTTCCCTAGTCTTGCAGCGATGTGAAGAGACCAATCTAGTCGAAATTGGGAAAAGTGCCATTTTATGGTACGCGATGGCATTGTACTTGGTCATCGAGTCTCTTCTCGCGAGGTTTGGAAGTAGATCGGGCAAAGATTGTAGCGATCGAGAAATTACCTCCTCCTACAAACGAAAAAGCTATCCGGAGCTTCTTGGGCCACGCCGGATTCTATAAAAGGTTTATCCGTGACTTTTCTAAAATTTCTAAGCCTTTGAGCCAATTGCTAGAAAAAGATCTTTTTCATTTTTTCCAATGATTGTTTGCGGGCGTTCGAAACATTGAAGAAGGCATTGGTCACCGCACCTATTCTTGTCGCCCCGGATAGAGCCAACCGTTTGAATTGATGTGTGATGCGAGTGATTTTGCGGTAGGGGCTGTTCTCGGTTAAAAGAGGAAAAGTTGTTTAAATCCATCTACTATGCTAGTAGAACGGGCCAGTGCTCAACGAGAATTACACCACTACCGAGAAGGAGATGTTGGCGATTGTCTTCGCATTTGATAAATTCGATCATACTTGATTGGAACGAAACGATTGTTCATACCGATCATGCGGCTATCAAATATCTTTTTGATAAGAAGGATGCGAAACCAAGGTTGATTAGGTGGATTCTATTATTGCAAGAGTTCGATGTGGAAATCGGGGACCAGGAAGGGATGTGAGAATGTGGTAGAAGATCACTTGTCTCGAATTGAAAATCAAGAGGGTCGCAAAGAAGCACGAAATTGATAAAAGAGGAATTTCCGATGAACGGTTACTCATGCTCGAGGTAAAATTTCCGTGGTATCTTTGATTTTGTCAACTATTTGGTCATGGAGTTTTGCCTCCAAATCTATCGTCATATCAAAAGAAGAAATTCCTACATGACGTCAAGTTTTACATGGGACGACCCCTACTCTTTAAGAGGTGTCTTTGACAAAATCATAAGGAGATGCGTGCCTCAAGAAGAATGGGAGGAGTCCTACAACAATGTCACTCTTCACCCTCGCGGACATTTTGGCCCAACCCGCACGGGCTGCGAAGGTATTGCAGAGTGGGCTATCGCCCACTCTATTTAATGATTGCTATTTGTTTGTGCAACAATGTGCCAGTGTCAACGAATGGGCAACATTTCCGGAAGACACGAGATGTCGATGACAAACGAATCGAAGTTGAATTGTTCGATGTTTGGGGGATTGACTTTATGGGCCCATTTCCATCATCTTCGGGCTATCAATATATTCTACTTGCAGTGGAGTATGTATCCCGTTGGGTAGAGGCGATTCCTTCCAAAACAAATGATGCTCAAATTGTGATGAAGTTCCTTAAGAAAAATATATTTACTCGATTCGGCACTCCAAGAGCTTTAATTAGCGATGGAGGGTCGCATTTTGTAAATAAATTGATGAGCAACTTGTTGGCAAAATATGGGGTGAAACATAAATTTGCATTGGCATACCATCCACAAGCCAATGGGCAAGCCGAAGTAGCCAACCGGGAGATCAAACAGATTCTTGAGAAGACGGTTAACATCAACCGAAAGGATTGGGCATTAAAATTGGATGATGCTCTATGGGCGTACCGGACTGCATATAAGACACCGTTGGGCACATCTCCATATCAACTTGTCTTTGGGAAGTCGTGCCATTTGCGGTAGAATTGGAGCACAAAGCATTTTGGGCGGTCAAGAAACTAAACTGGATTTTCAAAAGGTAGGTGAAGAAAGGTTGCTCCATTTAAATGAGATGGAAGAATTTCGGGATGAAGCTTACGAAAATTCCCGACTTTACAAAAGAAAGAACCAAACGATGGCACGACAAAATGATTAAGAAACGAGAGTTTTTACCAGGGGAACCCGTCTCATGTACAATTCTCGCCTTAAACCTTTTCTCGGGAAAACTCAAATCTAGGTGGTCGGGGCCTTTCGTGATAAAGAAAATATTGAATCCTCCCGGCGTTGTGGAATTGTTAACAAAAGATGGTGAGACTTTCATGGTAAATGGCCGGAGGATTAAGCATTACTTCCATCGAGGCAATCAAGATGAGGTGACATCTATCACCTTGCGAGACCCATGACGGAACAAAAACAGTGTCAAGCTAAAGACGTAAACTATAGCGCTTGTTGGGAGGCAACCCAACGGTTTTAGTGTGGATTTCATTTTTTTGTGTGTGTGTTTTATTCTAATTTTGTGTGTTAAAAAAAAAAATTTACTGAATTCTTTGTCTGAGTGCGCACGGGTAACCCGTGCGCCCAATGCACCACCCGTGCGCCCTATAGAGAGGGAGGTCTCTACGGGATGGCGCACGGGTAACCGTGCGCCAACGCACCACCCGTGCGCCCTACGGAGGGCGTAAATAAAACATTTTAAAACGCTTCTTCTTATCAAACTCTCCCAATCACACGCCCCATCCCTCATCCTTCCTTGTCTTCAAAATTTCTTGTAGTTTTCACCTAAATTCTCCTATTTAATCACTCCCCATCACATTAGAACCACAATTTGCATTGTATTCAAGTTTGATTGAAGAAAATTGAAGATAAAGCACCTAGGGTTCAAGTTGTTCACTACGATTGAAATTCGAATATTAGGTAAGAGCATCATTTTTCTTGTGAATTTCTTGTCAATTATGTAATGGGAATAATGATTGGTGCTAGCTTTGATATTTTTGCTATGTTTTGAATGAAATCTTCTTTAAGGCAATTTATCAAACACTTTGTGGGCATGTGTAATTGAGGAGATTTTGGATGAAATATTGATGAATAAGGCATGGCCAATGATTAGTTGAGCTTTTAGTTAAATACTTTTCTAGAATGGCCATAATTCTTGCTTGCTTGGGGTAGTTGATCGATCAAAGTGAAAGTCGGAAGTGAATTTGCATCACCTAATATGTTAGCTTTAATCCCCTACTTTGTTGTTGCCATGGATGATCTTGGGATGCTAATGGAATGTATTTCGTACCAATCCTCCATGGCGAGCGAAGAAATCCCGTGGGGTGGAAGGAGACGTGCACGCGAGGCGTCACAACGAGGCGTGGCACCGCCAGAGGAGACCTAAACAACCCATGAACATATGGGGTTGTATTAACAAACGCTTGAGATGATCTTGAGCGATGGAATCGCTTGGTTGGTCGCCAAATAGCTCCATCCCGCTATGCCGAGCGATGATTGTACCCAAACCTTGGGGATACATGAGGGCGTTTGCGTCTCTTCGCAAAGGTCGGATGGACCAATTTCATGAGCGAAGGTGGCCGACTTTTAAACGATTCACATTGGAGTTTTTGAATACCGTAGAAGTACTCAAACAAGCGGGACTTTTGAACCATATATGATACGCTTTCGGTTGGGGAATGTTCATAGACAACTATCTATTAACCAATTGAACACCATTTTTGAGGTTCCAAACGCTCGCTCGTACCCGCCCGATGCCCAATTATGATCAATATGACTTTTGGAGAATCTTTGGTGGAAACACCACAAACGGGGCCTATGTTGTATGCCGCACGGACCGCCAAAGCCTCTTGGATCCGGAATCCGATTTTTCCGATACATACAACGCGTGATTGCATCCTCCGTGTTCGCCGAGAAAATATTGGAGGGATGACTACTAAGGAGCTGTATCTACTATGGTGTATGCTCACAAATACACCCTACAAACACAGTCAATTTCGCAGAGCAAATAGAACAGTTAGCTAGGCGAGAAGGGGGTACGATTTCTATAGGGGGCCTCATTACCCCTATTGCCCGACATTTCAACGTCGATTTCCGAGGCTTGGAGCCTATTCCGGGCAGCACTCGGGTTAATTTGGCATCGTTGCACCACATGAAGTTCATAGCAAACGAAGACAACACATTGGTACTTCTACAGAAGAAAGGTGTTGCATTTCCGTTGCCTAACCCGCCATACACCACAGTCGATACATTGGCGGACACCACCAACTTCCTAATGAACTCTGACGCACATAACCGAATTACGGAGGCTATAGATGCAAGGAAGAGGCGCAGAGTTGAAGGCTTCCAAGATGAGGAAGATTTGGTAGCGGAGGAAGATGAGATACATGGAAGAGAAATGGGGGTGGAACCTCATCACCCCCAAATTGGATATGATATACCCAAGTCCTCACACGGAGGCGCTTACCCCCGACGTTCTCAAAGCGGGGATCGTCCCGGAACTTCTCATAGTGGAGGGCCCCAACGCGCACTCGATTTTCAAGACATGATATATACATTTGGGAGGACTTGCGTCGGTAAGGAGAGGAGTTGAGGCAGCGGGGGAGGATTTGAGGCAACACCGGTGATTTTCGCGTTCGTGCGAGCGCTATGATCGGCCCGAGGAGACGTGGCAAGTGCTCCAACGATTACAAATGTGGCATATTTCCCAAGGCCACTTTTCCGCCGCCTCCCCATGATGATTGGGTATATCCCCACTTTTCGTTATTGAAATTCTATTTTTCCCCTTAGGACACTATAATTTCATTCAAGTTTGGGGGGAGAGATAATATTTTAATATATGAAAAGTGTGGATACAAAAAAAAAAAGAAAATATTCATGCATTTCGTGTTTTCATATAGTTGCATTAGAGCATTCTAGGTGGCATTGCATTAGAGCACGTTTATGGCTTTAGCACGTCTATTGCTTTCGTAGTGGTTAGAGAGTGAGTTGACCTGGCTTGTTGCAACTTGTTTTTTTTGTGTGGTGATTTTGAAAGATTTGTATTGTTGGAATTGGATGACGAGTATGAGTTGATTGAACCTTGAATAGATGACATTGAGCATGTTTATATGAAAAACTTGGTGTGATGCTTTGAATTACATTTTGACAAGCCTGTGAGCTTTGAGCCTTTACTGCTTATATCTTGTGCAGTCTTGTTGTGATTGAGGGTATCATTCGTGTTGTCAGAATTCTAGAACTTGCTTGGGTATCTCTGTCAAAGCCACATGTTGTATGCAAATTGTGAATGTGATAAAAGGCCATCTTTGTTAGCCTTTCAAGCCTTTTGCTTTCCTACAGATGATGAAATTCCTTGTTAGCCAAGTTGAGCCTATTGCCTATTCTTTTGATAACCACAAGATTTAAGCTTTGAACTTGATAGATCCATCACCCTAAACTCGAGTGTATAACGTGGAGTAAAGGGAATAAATGGAGTTGAAGGAGTGGGAATTGAAAAGTGGGATAATTGGTTAATTGAAAAAAAAAATCGAGGCTATACTGTGAATTCTCATAGAAACGAACTTGGGGGCGAAGGATTATAATTGAAGGCGATTCTCAAAAGAAAGAAAGAGATGGAAATAAGGAAAGTTGATAAAAATAAGGGATAATTGGAGTAGCATAATGAACTATTATGTAGAGGATTGATATGCTCACCAGTTATATGCTCGAGTTTGAGTCACTTTGTCCAAAATTTCCTACCCTAACCAAAGAGCCCGTTACAACCAAATAAGAAAGTCCTTTTGATTCACGAAGTGCATACATTCTAGTGGCGGAGATACGAGACGAATTGCAAGCTTATGATAATTTTGCGACATTGAATTGATTCGAGTGTAAACACGTCCCATATTCTCGTGAGATGAGCGTATACACATAACTCGAGAGTTGGAATTTAGAGCATTTCACTTTGTTTTACTTTGGCGTGTTCTTTGATCGAGATATTTAAGGCTTGATTGGGTTGTGCTCAACATTCATGACGAACAATATGGATCTTCTTGTGGGTTCTCTGTATGTATTTGTTATTCTTATCTCCTGTTGTGCCTTATCGTGTTCTAAACATTGTTGATCGGGACGGTCAGAGTTTAAGTTTGGGGGATTTTGATAGGTGTGAGTTTTGCATGGAGCGATCTCAACAAATTTGTGCCTACATCCTTGTGCCTGTGGGGGCTTGATCACATTCTCCATAACATTTGTGCCTACATCCTTTTGGAGAGTCTCAACAAATTGAGTAGATCCACATGATCTTCTTCATTCTTTCCCGCAATATCGAGAGATCATCGAAGACAATATTTCTGATTCCATGATTGTCTTAGTACGAAGATTATAAACTCGATAGGCATGACTATTCAAGTGTAGCCTAGAAAAAGACACTTGTCACTTTTGGAATCGAATTTACCAAGATTGTCACGGTCATTAAGGACATAACACACACACACCCAAAAAAATGAAAATATTTGAGGTTAGGTTTCTTTCCCATAAGTATTTCATACGGGGTCATAGAATATCCAGGCCTCAAATACACACGATTAGCTATATGGCAAACAAGATTAAGAGCTTGACCCAAAATCTTTTAGAAAGTTTTTTTGAACTAAGCATGACACGGGCTATCTCTCTTTGCGATATACGATTTTTCCTTTCGCCACTCCATTTTGTTGCGGAGTTTTAGGTGCGGAAAATTCATGAGAAATCCCCTTTCTATCACGGAAGGGACGAGAAAGAATAATTCTCAAATTCTTTACCATGGTCCCATCTAATTCTGGCAACAGTTAAATTATACAAGTTACAAACCTTTTTATGCCAGCTTCTAAAGAAATCAAAAGTTTCAGATTTTTTGCGTAGAAAATAAGTCCACGTATAACGTGAAAAATCATCGACAATCACATAAGAATACTTCCTACCACCCACACTCTCAACCTCTATAGGACCCATGAGATCCATATGAACTAACTCCAGACATCTAGTGGTGTGGAAATGTGATGTCATTTGATGCGGCACTCTTTTTTGTTTACCCCTTTGACAACTTTCACACACACTGACACTTTTTATAGACAGTTTAGGCAAACCAATAGCAGCTTCAAATTTTTACAAGTTCCATTAGCTTTTTATGACTAACGTGACCTAATTTTTATGCCACAAATTAGTGTCATTTGTGTGTGCCTTATGACAGAGTTGCTCATTACAATCATGCGATAATGATTGTCGGAGGATCTCAAACCATGAGGATACACTTGTCAGCTTCATCGAACACTTCACAAGAATTTTTATTGAACTTTACATAAAGATCATCATCACATAGTTGACTTGTGCTGATGAGATTAACATTAAGACCAACTACATGAAGCATATTACGAAGCTTGGGTAATCCTTCAACGTTTAGCGTCCCTTTCCCAATAGTCTTCCCTTTGGCTCCACCTCCGTAGGTAACATTGCCACCATTGTAAACTTCATAGTCAGTTAAATACTCCAAGGTACCTGTCATATGTCGTGAGCATCCACTATTGAAGTACCAAGATCCTGCAACGTTAGATCTCAAGGAAGTATAGATAACATGACATTTCACATCGATTTTTGACCCCAGGCATTTTGAAAAATGATTATGAGGATGTCGTAACATCTGCGATGACATCGCGTCGGACCTTAAATCCGATTTGATTTATAACAGAATGGTTTTATGTGTCCAGGAGCATGACAATAATGACGAGATAAAGTGTCGTTTCTGCGGTTTAGACTCCGGGAAAAATCCTTTTATTGTTGGAGAATCGGAGATTCTCCTTGTTCTTTGCTTTCACAAAAACTGGAGTTTTATAACCAAGGTCAGTCTTATCATCACTACCCATGGAAAGAATATCATCCAGTTTTGCTTTCCCAGAATTAAACTTTTTCATGCTTTCAAGAGACTCTTCAAGTTTAGACTTTACCTTTTCGAACTCAAGTTCTTTCTTTGTAAGAGAGGCCTCCAACCTGGTAACCACTTCTCTTTGATCATCATTCTCCTTCATGAGTCGATCATTCTCCTTTTTCAGCATCTCATTCACTTTAATCCTTTTCAGCCAATCCTTGTAAAGGTTTGCGTATGTGTCCTCGGACTTTCATCATCGATTCATCATCCTGTTCAACATCATCGTGAAGGAGGTAGAATTGAAACAAAAAGGTTAGAGACAGGATAAGAGATCATGTTCATCGATGTGACCTCGGATGTGATCGGTGAAGGTGTGATCACATCTCGGCCACACCTCTAGCGACACCGAAGGATTTATTTGGAGAGACTTTCGATCTTTCACCAAGGTGGTCGAACCTTGCTTTCTTCCTGTTCATTCTTCTCACTGTCTGATTCGCTTTATCACTCAAGGTCACAGTCAGGCTCATTCCTTTTTCATAAGAGTATTAGCACATTGGGCAAAGATAGTGACCATACCCAAGACATGCCCTACACCTAATGGAGTCAAGAGTTTTTGTGTCAGACTTGTTCGATTTATCACCAGAAAAACGTTCTTGACTTTTATCAAAGGTGTGCTTTTGAGGAAACTTGCTTGACTCAGACTTAAAAGGCTTGATGAAATTTTAAGACTTTTTCGACTTTTGAGCTTAAGAATCTTATCAAACTTTTCGAGTACATGGCCATAGAATCATCTCCTCGATCAGTTTTTCGATCTCATTGGTAAGGTCAGCAAAATCATTGGTGACTTGGGACTCAAGTTGAAAAGGAGACTCGATTTGAAAAGCAACTTTGTGACCCAAACTCTCCATCTGTTGAGCCATGTTCATCTCATAGGTTTGAAGAATGCCAGCAAGTCTTTCGAGACTTAAAGTGGACACATCATAGGCTTCTTCTATGGATTAAACTTTGATATTATACCTAATGGGAAGAGATCTCAACATTTTGCTCACAAGATTCTCATTTGAGATGGGTTCACCTAGGGCTTGAACTTCATTGGCTATATCACACGATTTTGCAATCGTGAGTGGTGATATTCTCATCCTCACGCATTCTCGGGTTTTCAAACCTATTGGTGAGCACTAAGTTTGGTTTTTCGCACACTCGCGAGATCCCTCACGGTGACTTTGCAGAGTATCTCATGCATCTTTGGCCACAGTAAAATTAGCAATGATTTTGAACATATTTTGATCCACAGTACCAAAGATTGTCATCAAAGCCTTAGAATTGTAATTGGACAAAATTAATTCATCATTAGTCCAATCAATTTCTCCTTTGTCCTTGTAGTCTCCATCCATATCGATGAGTTTTGGAGGTGACCACTGGTAAGGATTGTACGCTGACCACTTTCATCAATTGATTTGATGTAGGCGAACTTTGACTTTTCAAATAGAATAATTGGTGCCATCAAGAATGGGGGGACGAAAAGTGGGGTTATTTTGAGTATCCATGCTAACAAACACTCAGGATCAACACTTAGTGTCGTCAAGTGTAGGCTCTAGATGCCAATTGAAAGAATTATAGCACGGATATTTACCAAAAAGTTTGCGAGTAAGGATGTGATTGAAGATGTGGTCACATTCACAATCACATGCGCTGAATTTTGAAAACAAGAAAGAGACACACGAAATAAAAATTTTCTACAAGCCAACAAGCTTGTAGACGTGCCAATATGACAAAACTTTCCACTAGTAAAAATTGTTTGATTCCGTATACAAAAATACTCAAATCCAACTAGTAGAAACTCAACGAAAAACTCCTATCTAGAGTATATCTGATCTATGTAATTCAACTCATCCAACAATAGACATGTGTGGACTTCGTTAATCACAATACAAAAACAATGGATGAAAAACCTAACAAACACAATACGCAAGGTGAATGTGATCTCGGATGTAGTCACATTCGAGATCGCATCCATGGCGATTGGACTCTTTGTGCTTGAATGACTCTTAATTCTCTCAAGACTCTTGTATCTCTGGTGTATTTCTTGTGTATGAATTATGGACGTCCTCTTCCCTATATATAGCCGTCCAAACCCTTCAAGAGACCTAATACACAAGGAAAGAAGATATATACAAATATATGACAAGTAAATCACTTATGTTAGGAAACAAGATAACTATCCAAGAATCCTAATATATCAATATTATATCAATATGATTTCTTCCCTTATCTAAAAAGTCCTAATTATATCATAAGTCTAGAAAGGCAAAACAAATCAAAAAACCAATCTTTATATTTTAGGAAATTATTTTAGGCGATCAAATAAAATCCCCCTAACAATGTTCAACGTGTAGTGTTTTATTCATTGAGTATATTACAATTTGTTTTCTATTATGTGCATAATGCAACTCATGAATTTAAACTACGAATATTAATCTATTAATATCAAAACAAACTGGCCGGATAAATCATTCCTCTCCCATGATTTGTACTCAAAACAAAAGGGCAAAAAAGCTATATAAATCACAATGGTGTCGATTAAGTTAAATGCAGAGGTGAGGAGTCATTTTATCCTCTTTTTAATTTTTCTTATTTCCCTTCCCCACTAAATTATTACTTAGACAATGTATTAAGCATAATTTATTTTGTTTTAATAGAAAAAAATAGTAAAAGTTATCTCACTTCCACATATAGCAACTAAGTATTAGTAAACGCGTAAATTGACACTATATATATGCAGGGGCGTAGCTAGCCCGAAGGGTTACCCCTAGCCTAAATTTTTTTCCTAACTCAACTATTTTTTTCCCTCAAAAAATATATTATATAATTTTTTTTCATTTTTTTTCCATAACAAAAAGGGGGCGAAAAAAACATTGGGGTGCACGGGGTGCTGGGGAGGCCCCCCTAGCTACGCCCCTGTATATATGTGGCATATACATATCATGTTAATATAAAGATTAAGTCCTTAAAAATAATTTAATTCGAGACTTTAATTTTATAGATATAACTAGCCAAAAAGAATAATCACAATGTCAACACAAGACATTATGGTCTTGTTTGTTTATGTTTCCAAGCCACCATTTCCAATTTCCAACTATTCATAGAAATGAAATCATGTTTGTTTATAAATTTTCCAATAAAAATCATCATTTTCACTTTTCTTTTTTCACATAAAACAACATCTCAAACATATAATTTCAATTCTCAACCCTATATACTATCCTACATCACTCATGGGACCCTCCATTATCAACTTTATCTACTTAAAATATTACCATATATATCTAATGGGACCCACTAGCCTACAATCTTACAAATATAATACTATATATTCAACTAAAATATTCAATCAAAATATTCAATCACTATCAACTTTTCAAATTATTATATACATAAATATTACTTCAAAACTACTCGACCAAACATAATCTCATTTTCAAACCTATTTAAAACTCATTTTCATTCACTCATCCAAACATAATTCCAGGTTTTCACACGAAAATCAATAAATTCTCGTAATTCATTTTCCAACACCTGAACCTGAAATGGTCCATGGAAACATAACCATACAAGGCCATAGATGTCTCTCATTTAAATTATTTTGCTTGTTGTTACCAACCAAGCGGGGAAAACAAAATTTTTGCAATATCTAAAAACAAGTATACATTTTTGCTAAATGTAGCTCATTACATATCACTATTCTAAAAAAATTTGTCTAGTCATCGCTTAGGCGCTAGGTCCCCATCTGCTATTTTCTAGCGCCTAGCGGTTTTTAGAACACCGTTATATATTACAAACCTAATTAGCTACAAATACATCAAATATCAAAATATTGAGCAAACAAAAATAAAATGAATGTGTATATATTAAATTCTAATCAGGACATAGTTAGGTCTAAATTTATAAGACCATCTCTGCTAGATTCAATTTCGGATGTTTGGGTGTTGGCTGAACCCCACCAATTTATTACATTAGTTTCTGCCAACTCAAGATTTGCCCTTGGATTTTCACATTCACTCTTTGTAATTGCACTGCCTGTGCTTCCTGTTATGCCCTGCACAATATTTCAAATGTTAATTTAGTTCCACATGCTGAATTTTGTTGACAATATGTTGTATTCATATATATATATATATACATACTATAAATTATGAGACTTTTTGGATGAAAGCCCAAAAACAAAACCATGAATGCTTCGCCCTTGGGCCCAAAATGTAAAATATCATACAATGGTTGTGTCACAGGCTCCCAATAGATTGGTTAACTTTTTTACCTACTCATTTAACACATGGTTATTTTTACAGATTGTTCATGATGCATTTAGGTTTTACCGATAACTAGAATCCTGGCATTAGAATCCTGACATATTGAGCTATTGGGATATATAAGGATTATTATATAGGATCGATCCAGGTTCGATATATCCCATATGTGCACGTGTATTTCTTCCTCCTCTATTATCTTTCATTGTACTTAAAAAGTATGTGTGTGTGTGTGTGTGTGTGTGTGAGAGAGAGAGAGAGAGAGAGAGAGAGAGAGAGAGAGAGAGAGAGAGAGAGAGAGAGTCACCTGGTATTCATGGTAAAAGAGATTTTCACCATCTGGGGTAATTGTCCTTCTTCCTTGGCAAGTGAATGGACCTTTAACTTGTTTTCTATGAGTTGATGCTTCTCTTGGTCCTTGGGAAAATTGTCTACACAATACATGGTGTTATACACAAAACTACATTTACTATACTGTCCATACATATTTGAATGCGGTTAAATAAACATGATTCAATTTGTAAATTTCATTTTAAATTAAAGAAATATTTTTCTTTTCTGCGAATTAATATTGAAGTCATATTTCTTAATTCGATTATTTGTGCTCAATATTGGAGTCATATTTCATAAGTTCAAAATTAATTTTATGGATCATGGAATATAAAATTTAATGATAGCCAACATGTCGAATGAAATACTATACAATATACATGGCATCATTCTATCAATTTTTAGATATAGTTTTGAGAGATTATGGCCACACTAACAAAAATGAATTGATCGTGTACATTAATCAAAAAGTTTAACCTCAAACAAAATACTTGCAAACGCATGGTGAAGAAAAATACTATTATAATTATAATAATATAAATGTACGTGTGTGATTTTCTATAGATTTTATTCGATATTCTGTCCGAAACCATTAATTATATTCTATAGGATTGTTATAATAAAAATTTCCTTTTACCCGTGGCTTTTTGTTCCTTTTTTGTTTCGGTGGTCCTTAGAAGTTACTTTGTATAATTATTTTCAGAGTCCCCATAAAAATCCCTCAAATTTAAAGAGGTCTTAATTAATTAAATTCAAGTTGGAAAATTTACCTGCTCAAGTATGCCCATTTGTTAATTATATGTATAAAAGTCTCAAATTCATTTAAATCTTATATCTTAGGTTGGCTAGAAATTAAAAGAAAATTTATAGCCGTCTTTTAATATATATATATATATATATATACACACACATACACACCAATAGATGGCATCTAGATGTCACTGGTTCATAATTATTATAAAGTTAATTAGCATAAACTTTTAAGTTATATATTTAGGCTAGTAGATTAAATTATGAGAAAATTTTGGTCCTACTGGCAAATTAATTTAATTGTTCTACTACATATATCAATCAAGGTCTAACATCATACAAAACTATACATAAAATCATTTTCTCTCAACCCTAGACACCCATCTCTCTTCTTGCTCTATCTAAAAATAATCTCTTCTTCCCCTCTACCCACTATGGGAGGAGGGAATAATAGTTTTTTTATTGTTTTTCTTATCTCTTCTTGTGTTTTTTCAATTTTTCTTCTAGGTGGGAGTTAGTTTCTCTTATCTGTTGGATTTTCCTCGCTCTTATGGGAATAGCTAGGTTTTTCCTCTCCGTGAGAGTTGGTTTGTTTTTGCGCTGTTTTTTTTTTTCTTGTCTTTTTAAGATATATTTTGATATTATTAATTTGTTCTTCCGGAGTTTCATTTGGAGTTCTTCATCGGTTTTTAGATCCGCAGATCGAATCACGCCTCGATGTGGATTGTCCAAACTTGATTGGAAGTGCAAACAATCATTCATCCATCCAAGACAACTCACTGACTTTTAATCTGATGATATTTAGTTTTATTTTTGTTTGCCTCCCCTTTTTTATTGTTGAAAGGTGGAGTTTATTTGAGGTTTTCCTGGCTTCAGGATTTTGTATGTTGGTTATTTCATATTGATTAATAAAACACAGTTTTCTTATTGTAAAAATAACTATACATACATATATTACATTGTTGTACCTTGTTAGAATACAAAATATGCGCAGACTCATATATCTTAAACTTATTTAATTTAATTTCATTATGTGAGAATTTTTATTTATGATTTAGTACTAATTATTTTCAACAATTTGTTACCTGGCCTATTTATAGGGACCCCTATGAATTAACCTTTATGTTAACACATCACCTGAATCCCATATATGTCTAAATTCTTTAATATCCAACAAATTGGGAAAACACTATGGATAAATATTTCAAAATATATACATAAAACTAATATATATGGTAACTTACCGTAGAGGAAGTAAAGTGGTACAATCTGATCTCTTTTCTTGATCGGTCTTGGTAGATATAAACCCTTTTGAATCAAAAGACTCCTTCATGCTCCTATACATCTGCTCAAATTTTGCAAGAACCCATAAAACTTGGAATATATAAACATAACATTTGAAACATCTCGTAATTGATCATATTTTCATTTTAATTAATTTTCCAACATATATATACAATTTTTAGAGTATTTTATGCCGATAACGTAAGAAATTTAAACAAAAATATAATATAGAATAAAAAAAAAGATCACCTAATTTTTGTGTTTCCCACATTCATTAATTAATGGTATTATTATTAAATCGTTATCGTTCTCATGAACGGAATATTTTATGGAAAAAGTAAACCTTATTGCTTCAACAATATATGATTCATGCATAAATCTTTTTGTTATAATAAATGATCAGTTAGGTAAAACTCCAATGCAACCAAAAAGCAATTTGAAATTTAAAGTATGAAAACGTTAGGCATTAATTAAGCTACATACAAAGGATATATAGCACTTGCATATTGTAAACATTTGCTTGACACTTTTTGGGTACACCTATAGGGTGAGCAAGCCTAACCTAGCTATATACCATGTATTTAGAAAAATGTTACATAGTCTTTCATTACTTTTGGTATGTACTAGTTTTAAGACTAATATATAAACCTAATCCCTAGCTAGGTTTAGTATTTCTTTTTTTTTTTTTTTTTTGAAAGAGCTAGGTTTAGTATTTTAAAAATGTGCAGTGGAAAAAGAGCCCAATTTGAACATGTTTATTAATTTAGAATTCATATATGCACCTTGAAAGACCAATTACTAGATTAATTCAAGAAATGATGAGTGATTTTTTGGATAGAAATATTGTAACTTTTACATTTCTGATGGAAAAAATACTAGCTAATTCTTTTAGTTATGGAAGAGTATTACAAATGAGTTTATTAAGAGAGTGATTATTTGTCTCATTCATCAAAAATTTTATTTTCAAAAAATGAGAATGGGTTTTGAGAATGTAATTGAATGTGGGATAGGATATAAAAATTACATTTGGCGTTATGCTTTTAGGGAAACAATGATTTAATACGATTGGTAATTAAAAAGGTGATATTGATGAATAAAACATATTGTGATATGAAAGTGTTAAATTTCTCCAGATTTTTGGAGGAAATTAAGTGAGTTTACTTTCCTAAGAGAACATATTTCAATCGTGACAATCTTTCATTTTCCTGTATTTTTTGTTGAAAAAGCAAGAAAATTCACCGTCGTTTTCATGTCCAAAATATGCACCACAATGAGAATGGTTTGGTTGAATCATATAATATCGTCATGTTTATAGAGGCGCACTTTTCAAGTGCCTAATTGTTGAGATATGTCGTTTTGTGAGTTGTCACATTAATTGATTAAGGAAAGAGAGTCTAATTTATAAGCCAAGTGAGAGCTCTACTCCTCCTATCACCAATTGGTTTTAGGATGGAACCTCACTTGGTGGGCTTAAGCTCACTTTCCCATATTAGGACGCTTCATGTGTGGGACCGCAAGTCCCCGAATTTAACATGGTATCGAGCAGGCCCATGCTCGGCCCCGGTGGGTCGTATCACATGATGTGATTGAGCATGGTGGATCCTGTGATGATAATTAAATGATTAATGAATTGACGAAGGACTCACAAGTGAGGCGTGTTGAGATATGTCACTTGTGAGTTGTCCCATATGGATTGATTAAGGGAAGAGAGTCAATTTATAAGCCAGTGAGTGAGTTCTCCTCCTATCACCAATTGGTTTTAGGATGGAACCTCACTTGGTGGCTTGGCTCTCTTCCCATATTGTCGACGCTTCGTGTGTGGGACCGTCAGTCCCCCCCGTACCAAGTCCCCCGAATTTAACACTAATTAGTTTCTGCTAGTTACGGGGATGATAGTAAATGTGATGTGTTTTTATAGAGAAATAAGGTTGAATGTGATTGTCCATTGAAAACGTGAGTGAGTTTTTTCTGAAAATGTTCTGTGCTGGAATATATTAAAGAGTTCACTAACGAAAATATTACAAAAATGACTTATAACAAGCAATCCTCCTTGGGTAGGTTTAAAATTTTCAAATACTTTTGTCAAATTTTGAAAAAAAAACTTGCAAAAAAATATAAATATATATTTTACTAATTTGAAATTAAAGGTTAAAAAACCACGAGGGAGAAGAATTGAGGGCTAATTATTTACTCTCATGTTTTTAGAAATGGAGATTTGTAGGGGCAGGGATGAAATTTTTAACTCTTAAAGTTATATTTACCAAATACTCTCATCGTCTTAAATATATAGTCCATTTTAACTTTTCACACAGATTAAGAAAGGTATTTTTTTAAAAGGATTAAGAAAGGTATTGAAATTGCCAATATACAAAATATTTACTTGATTTGCCCTTATTTAGTTATTTAATGTATAATGTAAATTACAAAGTGTATATTAAATAGGGTTATAACAGACTTAACAGTCAAATAATGGAAAAGTCTTATTAAATATATAAAGTAGACTCTATATTTGGGAAATAAAAAAAAAATAATGGACTATATATATATTTGGGACGGAGAGTATGTATTTGGGATTAGTAAACTTTAATTTTTTTGAAAGGACGATTAATAAACTTTAATTAGATGGGGTTGTGGGATTGCAACAATCTCGGTGAAAATTAACCGCATTAATTTAGAAAACAAGAAAGATTAATGAAGCTGCTATAGGTACGTATCTGAAACTAAATTCATAATTATTGCAATTGAAAAAGAAAGGAACTGAAAAGAATACCTGGAGATGGCTCTTGATATGAGAAATCTTGAGCCCTCTAACAGCCATCATTTGCATAATTCTCTTTGGAGTTGCTTCTGTCAAAATTAACAACAAAATATTAATTAATTCCAAATTCATATAAAGAAATCAAACGCACAAGTATTGACGACAACTTTAAGCCCTAAAATTACATGTTTATCGGATTTTCTTCAGACAAATATAGAATTAAAACCAATTGGTTTCGTGTCTATTACCAATTCTCCGTGTTGGAAATTTGGAATAGCCTTAATGAAATCACAGTAATCCCAAGCAGGGACGGATCCAGAAAATTTTCACAAGGGGGCACAATATAAGTATAAGGATAATTACAAAAACCTCCATAAGGTTTAGACTAATTATAAAAAATTCCTGAGGTTTTTGTAAATTACAACAACAAAAGAAAAACATTGAAGTTTGACTGTGTCTTATATTTTCCTCCTTCATAAGGCAAAACATTTCAACTCCCGATATTTATAGAAATATTACAATCACGCCCTTAAATTTAATACATAATCAAAACTGAGGAGACTTTTTGTAATTTTGAAACATCTTTGGATTTTTGTAATTAGCCCAAACCCAAGGAGTACTCTTTTTGTAATTATCCTTAAATATAATTACAAAATACATCAAAGACAATTAGTGAGGCACACTTTTTTTAACCTAATTAATACATAGCTTTTAAAAATAAACAATAAATAGTAACTACATAAAAAATAATCAATGGAATATTTTGATTTTTTACCTAATTAATATATAATTTATTTTAATTAAAATAAATATATAGCAAAACATGAAGAAAAAAAATTTAGGGGGCACGTGCCCCCCGTAAGGGGCAACGTGCCTCCGTCACTGATCCCAAGATTGTTCATGTTGTATTATCAAGAATCAAGATTATATTGAATTTGCGAATCGCCTAAATTCATGATAAAATCGAATAATCGATCCGTGTACGTATAATCTTCCAAACGATCGGTTCAACCTAAGGGTTTTTACGTAATACAAAAATTTTCTAGCTTATTAATTAAGAATCGCGTTTTGGAGACCATTACAGCTTTACTGTCTTGATTTTCCAATTTGATCCGTTAACAAATTGAAAATCTACTTATGGTACATATCTACACATTTAATACCGTAACAATATAATACTCTTTTAATCCAAAATTAAATATACACATTTAATTTAATATGTGCTTTTCCAAATTAAAAGTTGAATATTTCCAACACTCCAGGCCAAATCCCCGGATGGGATTTTTATTCAGGATGGTGTTCATCATCTCCATTCAGCGCATGGATGATTGACACGTGTATAGAAGTTACCATATTAAAACCCTACAATTGGGAGTGATTTATGCTCCAAAATTAATATGGTAACTTCTATACACGTGTCAATCATCCGTCGATGGAAAATAGAGATGAAACACCATCCCTGAATGGAAGATCCCATCCGCCAAATCCCCTCCCCCGCCCCTCAAAAAAAAAAAAAAAAAAAGAAATCCTTGTCTAATAATCTCATATTCTTTCACTTAATTCCAACACAAAATCAATTACTTTTCACTTTTTTTCTTCATAATTAATCTTAATTTATGTCGATTTGTAATTTTGCATGTATAAACTTGAAAAAGAAAGAGAAAAAGTAAAAGGAAAATTAAAAAAAAAAAAAAAAAAAACTTACTGTATTTCCCACCGAGCTTTTGAACAGCATCAACAAAGTGATCATGAAGCTCAGGCGTCCATCGTAAACGAGGAACCGATGATTTCTTGTACTTTCTAACCCTACTTCTGTGAGAATTTTCCATTTTTCTACTTAGACTAATATTGATAAAATATTATAGATGAAGAAGACGAATATTATATGAAGAAGTATGGATTACTTTATAGTAATATTCTTTGTTTGAAAATTGAATTAATCGATCGAGTGAATATTAATAATTGCGGCTAAGGAAGAATGAATGGCCGGGAGTTAGATATATAGCTGGAATTTGTATGTGTATGGTCGGAGACTATGGACTTTTGTGAATGTGGTGTAGACTTTGGGGAGCACACATATTCTCTCTCTTTTTTCTTTTTCCCCTTTTTCCATTACTTTGAGGGGATTTTGAAAATTAGGCACTAAAAATTTAATGAATTGCAACTGATAACAAAATTGTAAGATCTACGAAATTATAAATTAATATAGATCCGAAACATAAAAATATTTTAAACATATACAAATGTAAATTTATCTAGAAGAAATAAAAAATCGTAAAAGTATTGGACAAATCATGAACCTTCATTGTCACTAATTTTATGATAATGGATCATCTAAATCTTCTGCATAATATGCCCACAGTACGAAACTGAAAAATGGCACAACGACAAAAATCATCTGAATGAAGTAGTGTACCACCATGTGGGAGAATTAAAACAACTTATATAAACTTAGTACTTATTAAGGGATATGGATTCCCATACGGGAGACTCGATATTACGTAAAAGTTTAAGTAGGGAAACGAACAACAAACTGAAAAAACAAGAAAAAACAATATTACTTCCCCAATCCTCCCGTGCATGATGGAAAGATGAGGGAAGACGAGAAGAGAAAGAAGGCGGCTAGAGTTTGCTAGAGAGAATTTATTTATTGCCCTGACCAAGAACAAGTGAACAACTTAAGTTACCACGAGCTTGTAGCTCAAGTGGTATCATTCATCCTTTGTAAGGGTGTTGACCAGGGTTCAAACCCTGTATCTTCCAGCTTCTTTGAAATTTATCCCCTTCCCTTCAACCACTACTCCCAACTTATTAAAAAAAGTGAACAACTTAAGTTTTTTGGTATATATCACAATATATTTTTAATTACGTCAAAATATCAATTAAAAGTTTATAATTAATAAATTAAAATTGTTATGTAAAGCAAACAATGACGTCGAAATAGTATGGGATTGGGGCCAATTTTATATAATTGGTTGATATTGATTATAACATGCATGTATGATTAATTCTCTCTCAAAAAAAAAAACATGTATGATTAATTGATGTCAACTTTTATACATTGTAATTTTGGAATTTTATACTACGTTTATAAATATGTGGGCGATCAGAATTTTGAAGTTGAATTTTTATACGAAAACATATTCACAATCGGGTGGCAAAAATTGTCGAGCAGACCATTTGTCAATTTTTGCCAATTACGTCTAAAACAAGGTAGAGAGTAGAGACGGAAACAATTCGTGCATGTTCTAATAATATCTATTTTGGTGCCATTTTTTGTTTACTTGTTGTCACACACAAACACGCATTTACATAGGTTCACTATCAAAAAAATTCCAGTTTACCGATATAATTAACGACATAAATAATTTTGTCACTATATTTTACAGTTACCAACAGAAAAAAAAATTATAGTTGTTGCCCACCGACAAATTTGTTGATAGATTACTGACAATTTTTAAATTTACTGATAGAAATGTTGCAGGTATTTACCAACATTTTTAGATTTATATAGGTATATACAATTATCTACAGATTTTTTTGTAGGTAAATTGATTTTTTCTTATATTGTTGTGCAGAACTATTATATTAGTATATTACTAGTTTCTGCAAATAAGCTAATAGTTAGTTTTATATGGTGATCCATAGATACTCTACGACAGGGTTTTTAATTAAGATTACCAATATAAGTTTTTATTTCGTTCGGAGTTTAAATTTCAGGGTTTGGATTTTTGATTTAGTTTTCTCCGTGGGCTTAAATCAACTTTCATTAATTAGTTAGTCAAGAACGTGTGACTAGAAATTCTTCAAATTTAAAAAGTTTTATATTGTACTATAGCAAAATACTATGTAATGAAAACATTCTAAAACCATAAAGTTCATAGGATAATAACAAAAAAAATGTGCAAAACATGCAATTGTAAAGTTTATAAGTGCATTTATTTAATAAAAAAATCATGATGATAGAGTTATTAACCAATTAAAAGGCATCTTTGTTTTTTCCTATGAGTAAAGTCATGTCAAATGAAAAGGCGGTGCCTAATTTTGGACTCATTCTATATGTCCAGTCCTTGCAAAATTATTCAAACCTACATATTGCTTTCTTGAAATTCGATTAAAGTTGGATAAGAAAGAAATGAAAAAAGTATGGCAGCCCTATAGTTTATATTCTTTGTTTTTGGCCTCACTAGCTGGACTAATTGTCGTGGTCCTTTTCACTCTGGTATATATTATCTTTTCACAAATTTTGACCTTAAGAATTTATTACTTTGCGTATTGATCCCATGCACGTAATAGGTATATACTTAAGTTTAATTTATTGTCTTCAACAAGTTGTAGAGAATCATAGGTAGGCACTATATAATTTTCAAAAAGTCGTTTTTTTTTTAGCCATTCCTAACAAAACCAAGATATTTTTTACCCATCTTTTTCAAACACATCTTTTTAGCCATTTTGGGGTGTAAAATGACATTCATACCCTTCAAAGATGTTTGTTTGATATTTGGGTTATTTCTCTCTTTCACTTATCTCTATGTATCTTCTTACTCTTTTTTTCAATTTTTTAAGAAATCGAACCTGTATTTTTCATTTTTAAATATGCAATGTGGGTGTTGAATTATAGATATCGAAAAGAGGATTAATTTGATATATTATACATGCAAAACGGATTTAAAACGAAAAAGTTATGTGAATTCAAAATTTTTAAAAAAAAAAAATTGGGTATGTTTATCGAATTGAGTCACTATGACTCGATTCGAGTTACACATAATTCAAACCTACATATTGCTTTTTAAAAATAGTGGATTGTCTAGTGTTTTCCTTACTCAATCGACTTATACCATAACCATTGAGTAAGGAAACACCTGACAATCCACTATGCCACACAAACCTTTTGGTTATAATAACGAACTTTATTTTATATATGATACATTGAGTGACTCGAATTCGAGTCATACATAACTCGATTCGAGTTATGCGTAACTCGAATTCGACTTTGAATTCACATAACTTTTTCGTTTTAAATCCGTTTTGCATGTATAATATATCAAATTAATCCTCTTTTCGATATCTATAATTCAACACCCATATTGCATATTTAAAAATAAAAATACAGGTTCGATTTCTTAAAAAAAGTTTGAAAAAAAAAGAGTTCGAAGATACATAGAGATAAGTGAAAGAGAGAGAATATCAAACAAACATGCTAGAAGGGTATGGGTGTCATTTTACACCCCAAAATGGCTAAAAAAGATGTGTCTACAAAACATGGCTATTTTTAATCTTTGCATTTTCTAAATGGCTATTTTTTACCATTACCACTTTTCAAAATCGTACCAATTTTTGTTATTAACCTATATTATGAAATTTTTTATAGTTTCATCTTTTATAGATTTTAACAGATTTGTTTCTATACTATCTTCTATCGATGTATTGCTAATTGGAATTAATTAATAAAATTAATTTTTTTGTTATTTTAAATTATAATAAAAATGGACAGGTTGTCGCGCCTTTTGAAAATACATATTTTTTTAGCATAAAACTTACAAAGTAAGAAAAAGTACAGATTTTTCCTCCTATAAATTAGTGTTTTCGGTCCAATATATAAGTATTGTTGCATTTTACTCAATGAAATTGCGTAGTTTTGTTCAAACATTTTTGAACCTGATATTGCTTTAATTGGTGGTATCATTTTACCATTTAAATTTTTTATGCTCCTTATATATTTTTGTCTTCTTTTCATGTATATAATGACCATGTATGATTTTGTAGATTAGATATTACTCTAATTAGTTTTAATAATTAAGTCTAGAAACAAAAAATCCTAATTGCTAATTAAAAGGCGGAGCCAAAGGGGGTGGGGCAAAACCCTTCTCGCCGTGCGGCAGATTAAGAAAGGAGGAACTGGGGATGACAATAGGTCTAGTCGGGTATCTAAAGACCCGAATTAAATAAAATTAAATAAAAAAGGAAAAAATATATTTATAAAATATTCTTTACAAAAATTATTATTATCAATTAATAAATACTAGATTGAATAAAAAAATTCTATGCACAGGCGGAAGTGATGATAGCAGACCTATCCCGGGTCACATGTCGGGCCAGGAGAGTACCCATGGATTGAGGCAAAATTGTCATCCCAGAAGAACCAAAGAGCATAACAAGACAAAAGTCCATACATTAAAACTTTCTATTCTACAATAAGCATATTGGAGTTCCTCATATTTATGTTGTAATTTTGTTTATTTTTCCCTCTATCGTTTGTCATACTTGAAGCTTGATGTTTCTTTATATAAGTTCATTATGGATGATATATTAGAGACCGATTCTATTTCAACGAAAGATTTCAAGAAAAATTTAAAAGATAGTACATATAAATTGCTAATATACCAAATTATAGGATCAATAATCTATATAGGTGAACATATAGGATGAAATTTACAATGGGAGCGTTTGCGAAAACTTTTGCTTTTGGAAAAAGTGATTTATTGTAGTGGAAAAATCAAAAGTTGGTAGTGTTTGAAAATAGAATCGGAAGTCGATAATCAGAAGTTGAAAGTATTATTTGGTGAAAAAATTAGAAAAATGCTTATTTGTTTGTAAAAGTCAAACCAGAAGCAAAAACATAAATTAAAAGCACATCTCTCTTTGCTTTTAGATTCTGATTTTTTTTAAAGAAGATCCTGATTAAATGAAACAGAATCAGAAGCAGAAATTTACATTTGCAAACACTGTAAAGTGATTTTTTTAAGCCAAAAACTAAGAAGTATTTTTTTAGTGATTGCAAACACTCCCAATTATATTCTCTGCATAATCATTCATTCTCACATACTATATATTATACAAAAGAAAGATGCATAAATTCATCATTTAATATGAAATTAGTATTACTAACAAAAAAAAGTAACGTAAGTTTTACATAGAACGACTTATTACATTTTTTTCTAATAACCCAACTTAATTAATTATTATCTAAGTTTCACCTGGCTAATTTTAGGGTGCACGCCCTTTTCATTGGTTCCTCCACTAGATAAATATGATCAATACGATCATATATAACTTATACACACTCGAAATTATACTCATAAATGACGTCTGCCAAAACTCAACAACACCATTAAAACACTTGGGGAATCAAACTCGCGATACTTCATGTATTGTCACCTTTTGTTATGTTATTTTATTGTTTTTTTAGTACATATCCTAGGAGAGGAAGATCGATGAGAAATTGAACCTCAAATTTTCGATATGGATAATGAAAATTTTAACCATTCGACCATTATTCGATTCTCCCATGTTGTTTTATCGTTGCATGATGCTCGTGGACATATTTATTATAATATAAAGGAGATATGCATGACATAAAATTTCCTATCACAATTAGACATGCATAGAGAGAGTAGACATGTGATAAGTGTGTGCTTGCAAATTGCAATTGACACTAATTAATGCTGCATGCCCAACTTCCTATAAACCTCTTTGCGGCTCTAAAAGTAGCAATTTCACACAGCACATTGATTACGGAAAGGTTTATGATTGGCCAAGGGAGGTATGTCTTTGTACTATGTAGATTGGCATGAAACCTGACAAGAAAAATGATGAATCACAGAATCAGTACAATAATTTATAGTATCTTTTGGTTTAAAAAAATGTATAGTATATCTTTTTTTAATAATCACTCAAAGAATTATAATAAGTGTTTATTGGATAAAATCAAATTCGAATTCCAAATTAGGATTTGTGTAAAATTCATTTATCAAATACCGTGTATACTATTAAAACCTTCAAATACCTCTCTCAACCAACAAAAATATATTGATGGACGACTTAGATACCCTTAAACCATATGTAATCTTAGATTTCACAAGGTTGATTTCTCTAATATTAATTTTAAATATTATTTGTTAATCGTAGCATGTAGATATTACAAAATTTCAAAGAGTATATATGTAATCGCAGATGTAATCACATCTACGGTCACATGCAGAGAATTAATTAAACCGAATGAATGCAAGTTGTAAGAATTTATCTATAAGCCAAACAAGCTTTGGATGTGTGTGATAAAACCTTCCACCAAGAAACTGTTTGATTTTGCACACAATAGATCTATAACTTTGTAATGCAACTCATCCAATAATAGAAGTGATTGGATTTTGTTTAGTACAATACAAAAATTCAATGGATGAAAAACAACCTAAAACAAAACACCGCAAAGAAACTAGATGGTTCATTGTGCTTGAAAGACTCTAAATTCTATCAACTCTTGTGTATTTATGGTGTACATTGTGAGCTCGTCCTTAATTCTCTCTGTTATATAGAGTCCAAGAGCTCTAAAAATCTTAATAAACATGAAAAACAAGATATATACAAATAATACGATAATATCACTTATGTTAAGAAACAATTTATGTATCTAAAAATCCTAATATATCTATACCATATTAATTTCAAATTTTCCCTAATCCAATTACAACCCAATATTCCATAAGTCAAGAAAGGCAAAACACATCAAAACTAAATCCTATATTTTAACATTATTTGATCCTATATTTTATTTAACTTCACTTTAATTAAACGAATATATTTATAATTCAATGCGGAATGCACAATAGAAGAATATAATTTCTAGAGAAATGACATGCATTTTCCAAACTATAATTAGTAAATGTCCCACATAAGTGGGAATCGAGCATCATCACACCTTTCAAATATAAATTATAGAGGCCTCATACTTCCATAAATTCACTTTCACCTCCGAAGGTTTTTATTTTCATGTTTGTTTGTTTGATTTTTATTTTTATTTTTATGCTAAGACTATTCTTTTTTTTTTTTAAACGTATGCTAAGACTATTCTAATTAGGCAAATCTATGAAAAATAATTAAAATCGGTTGACAAATCGTCACATTCTTTGTAAGGACGATAAATGCAAAACTTTGTAATATTTGATTGAGTTACCTCAAAACATCAAAATAAAATCAAACATTCTAATCGGGATTCTTTTTTTCATTTTTTTTTTGACGAAGGAAAATATTTTATTAGCTCAACCAGTCTTGCTCAAGTAAATTACAAATAAACAAGAGAGGGGATTATCCTCCCAACTAGTAAAACCGACACGGAATTAGAAGCCTTTGTCAAAGCATGGGCGACTCGATTCGCTGATCTTCTAACAAACACACAAGAGACCCTTGGCAGGTCTTTTAACAAATTCATACAATCACAGATAACATTTTGTACATAAGTGTTATCAGAAATAAGGCCCTTATAGCTTGAATAACACCAAGTGAATCTCGATTCAATCACAACTGTTGCATTGCCAAACTTTTCTTTTATCCAACTGAGTGCCTCTCTGAAATTTATCGCTTCTGCTAACATCGGATTCTCCGGTCCAAGAACAGAACCTTGCCTTGCTGCAATAAAACCCCTTTCATCCCGAAATACACAACCAAAACCCATCAATCCCGCCTACGCAAAAACAAGACCATCTACACACCGTACTTTATCTCACCATTTCTTGGTTTCTTCCAAACTATAGCCCCATCCCAGTGTCCGAATCTCCAATTCTTGACTCGCCATCCGTGTCTTCTTCCCGTTGAATCAAGAAAGAGCTTGCCAAGTTTACAATGTGGGAGACAGCTTATAATTACTATTCCACACCTTATTATTCCTATTACACCACATCCCCCAAAAGATCATAACCATCATTTTTTATCTTTAATAGATAAATCCTCCGGATGGAATTAATGCATTTAAAAATTATAAGATTCATTACCCTGTTATTGGGATAGCAACCAGGTCCCAGACATTTTTGCAATAGGACAAGTCAGAAAGCAATGGTGCACCGTCTCTACCTCTTCGTCGCATACAGGGCAAACAAGAGAAGTATCCACCCCCTCTCACGAAGCCTATCTCTTGTTGGTAAACAATTTTGTCCCGCTCGCCAGGAATTATTCTTTGCTTTCGGAGGGATTGTTAGCGACCACAAGTTCGTCCATTCAAAATCAGAGTTTATGAATGGCCTAGGCAAGCTGTCACATAGAATCCGATAACTGCTCTTCACCGTGTAGACACCCTTTCGATCTCCCATCCACATCCAAACATCAGGACCTGTTGTATTTGAGAGTGGGATCCTTAGAATGAGCTCATTGTCTTGATCATTAAATAAAAATCTGCAATTAAATCTTCATCCCATTCCACTGTCATCTCTGTTTCATCAAATTGCTAATGAGTGATATCTTCAAGTCCTTCCCATACAAATTTGTAGAGACACGATTATTAGTCGGATTTGGAATCCATGGATCCTGCCAGACCTTTATACTCCTCCCATCTCCCACCTTCCACACACAAAATCTGCTCACAATGTCTCTGGCTCCCCAAATACTCCACCATACATAACTTGGATTATTTCCAAGAGCAGCTGTAAAACAATCGGATGAGGGGTAATATCCGGCTTGAAAAATTCTTGCGACCAAAGAATTATTATTAAAAATCAATCTCCAAACCTGTTTTACCAAGTAAGGCCAAATTAAACTCATGAATTCTCCAGGAATCCCATCCCCTCCATCTCGATTTTTCAAAGACATATTTTGCCATGCCATCCATTTTATCCCTTTCATCTCTCGAATCCCCATTACTCCACCGTAAAGCATTCATCAAACGCTCAATCTCCAAACATATATTTTGAGGTAAATGAGAAAGATGATCATTGTGTAAGTGGGAATAGCTTGAATCACGTTTTAAGAAGATCTCCTTGCCCGCTCTAGAAAGAAGTTTACGTTTCCACCCCTCGGAGTCCAGCCCAAATCCTCTCCTTGATAAAAGAAAAATCTCCTTTTTATTTCTTCCTATTAGTGAAGGCAAACCAAGATAACGACCATGATTATCATCATATTTACCTCAAAAATTTGACACTATCCTTTATGTTGCCTCGAGCCGTATTAGTCTTTGAACGAAATTGATGACTTACGAAAGTTAATCAACTCGACTGGAAGCATTCGAGTATTCTGTAAACAGCCTTCAAGTTAGTCGCTTCGGATTTCATTAGCTCTAAAGAAAAGAAAGTTGTCATCGCAAACGGAGATGGGAACACTACAAGAAAAAGTATATCTAGTGACAAAAATTTAGTGACGATAGAATATATTGTCACTAAACGTGTGTTTGTTGCCACAATATTTTTGATATATCACTAGTAATTTGAAGTAATGATAATTAGTGATATTTTAAATTTTTGTCACTAAATATTGTCACTAGACAATTGGCGCCATATTTGGTGTTGGCGGGAAATAAAAGTTGTCACAATTACTATATCATATAGTGACAACATGTGCACTCATCACTAATTATAAGAAAAATATGTGACAATATTTTCTAGCATCACTAATGATTTGGAAGCATTAAGTATTAGTGACCATTTTATTGTTGTCGATGAAATTTTGTCACAGGACATTTGAGGTCATCTTCAAGTATTGACATAAAATAAAAATTGTCACTATTACTATGTGAATTAATGACAACATTTAATGCCATCACTAAATGGAAGAAAAATTTGTTATAAGATTTCCGGATGTCACTATTTATTAGAATTGTCAAGTATTTGTGACAATTATTTATGCTATCGTATGTTTTGGCAATGAGAAAATTTCATGTCATTTTTTTTTGTTGGTGGGAAACAAAATTTGTCACTATTTCTAATTAAAATAGTGACAACATTTGAAATCAACACTAATTAATATTGAATTTTGTGACAATATTATTTGATATCACTATAACTCGGATGTGTTGAGCATTCACTATAAGAATTTCGCTAATACACAATGGATATAATCCGTTGTGTATTACAATAATCTGAAGATTTATCGTAGATGGTGTTGTAAAAAAGGTCCGCTCAATGACAACGGTTTAAATCCATTGTCGTTAATAATAAGACAACGGTTATAATCCGTTGTCATTGAGCTAACTTTTTTACAACACCATCTACGACAACTGATTATTGTAATACACAATAGATTATATCCATTGTGGTTTTGAAGCATTACAAAGTTTTACAAGCCATAATAACCATTGTAATTTTGGACCGCGGCTAATGCATTTTCTATTTGGTGTCTATTATTTTTCATTGTGGTAATATAACTTTTATTTTTATATGCAAAAAAAACACAATACAAGAAAGCAACATATAACTAATTAAAACAAAACATAACATTCGAATGATTATATCTAGTACATGTCGCAAATGGTTAACAAAACAACCTCCCGATTACGTAAAACGAAATGATTGGCTAGTGTTGATCAATTGTTTTGAGAATGATGCTTTCAAGGCACGTGAATTTTTAGATTTTCATTTCACATATACTTTGAAATATTTTCTTTGGTCATTTCAAGAGAAAAGTTCAAAGCCAATTGAAAGCATAAACTATAAGATTGATGGGCAACTCAAGTAAACAATTGAGAGGGACGGGAAGTCTGTCGTTGTGATTAGAAGTATGACTTCTAACAAAAAAACTCTAGAAAAGAAATATGACTTGCACAAAATAAAATACTTATGGATTATTTAGAGAGGAGTAGAGTCGGTCAAGATTGGATCCGGAAAGAAAGGGAGATGTTGAGGGAAAGGGAGCGTGAGGAGGAGAGCGGTGATGTCTAGCACCTTTTTCTTAATGGGTTTATCTTTTCTGTTGATACTCTAGAGCCTAAGTAATATTTATTTCTTCATGCGTGTTGTGCGATTGAGTGTGTATGAAATGCGATATCTTGTGTGATCTTGCAAACTTTGTTCGGAAGTCATATGCTATGATCATGCTTAAATTAATTTGGGGTTTGGACCTCGTGTTTGCTTTCATTTTGCAATGCGCAACATTGTGGTTCTCATTTGAATCACTTGTTTAAGAGTGTCATCATGGAATGCCATTGATGCCCCTGTTTCTGCTTGTGTTATCTCCCATTTCTCAAATTGGTCCATTGATAACTTAATCTTTATTTTCTTAATATCTATTCATTTTGATCTCTTTGAAGTTGGTTGAGAGTTTGTACATTTAAAATTCTAAGGAAAAGCAGAAGACCTCTTAAATTGGTCATAAAGTTGAATTATAGCTAGTCATTCATGAAAACCTTAGCCCATAGCAAAACAATTGGTTATAAAGTTGAATTATAGCCTAGTCATTCAATCATTTTACCAATACAAAATAAATTATACATGACTTTGTATTTAATGCTTTTATGTTTACATATGCAGAAAGATAGTGGGCGAAACAAACAAAATCGAGGAAAGTTAGTAATGGCCCATACATGTGGGACAAAATCTATTGCTCAATATTGCTATGAAGAGGTTAGTGGTTTTAAATACTCTAATAGTGGTATTTATTCTTCTGTTTTTTTTAACTTAACACATTTAAATGGCAGCGTGATCCTGAAACTGGGAAAGAACCCTCACGAACATCTACATGGAGAAAAACTCGATACAGTAATGAGAAGAAAGATTGGGTTGACCAAGCTTCTCGGGAAGCTTATGTAAGTTTGTCAAATGATTAAAAATATTTATTTTTAAATTACTAACATTAAATAATTAAATATTTAGGAGGAGATTATTCGATTGCAAGCGAACCTATTGAAGACATATCAATATCCATGAGTGAAGATGAAGCTTTTATTAAGGTGCTTGGGCAAGAGAAACCTAGTCGACTACGTGGTTGTGGAGATGGGTTGAAACCACCTTCAAAAAGAGGACAAAAAAATTAATGATGAAGCGCAAAAGGAAAATGAAGAACTAAGAAGGCAAAGTGAAGAAACTAGTTTACGATTTATCAAAGACTGAAGCCCAACTTAGCAACCAAGAATCCCAAGTGCAAGCTCAAGTGCAAGCTATTTTGAATGCTCAACTTCCCGCATTACTTTAATTTAAGCCAAACTAATCAAGTTCCATCATCACATGTGAGTATATTAATATTTATGATTTATTGTATATTATTATTTATTATTATTGTTTTTCTAAAATTTTAGACATTTTGGCTTTTCTCTTTTAATTTCTTTTAATTTTTCTTATATTATTATGTTTAAGCTTGTATATTTCTTGTAATAGTTGCTAATTTTTCTTTAATTCACCGCAAGTATGAAAGCTATTTTGCTCTGAAGAAATTGGCACATTATGAAGTATTTTAATCAAGTTGAGCCTGATGTTGGATTCTTTTAGTTGTTTATTCAATCGTTTTACTACGACTTTTCTATGTTGGGTATTAGTTGGATTTTTTACTATGACTTTTCTATGTTGGGTATTTGTTTTAATCTCGTATTATTTAGTTTGATACTCATGGAAATGAATTTTCTTTTGATTTTAGATTGATATTTGTTGGATGAGATGACATTATTTCTAATACTTGTTGCGAATTATATAAATATACTTAAAAGTACAATAACTGTAGAAACTAAAAACTAAAAACAAAAAGCATAAAAACAATCATTGTAAAGGACTTATCCAGGATAACTATTGTCACAATAATATTTATTATTATTTAAATACAAATTTCAATTAAAATATTTTTTTCCTAAAAATTACTTATTGTGACTAGTAATAATGAGTTTTAATGACAAAATTGTTTTGAAACTAAAAATTATTTAATGACAAGATCTATTTGTGACTAAAGAATTGAAATTAGTGATACCAATTAAATGTGACTATAAGCATTAGCTTTTAATGACAACAATTGCATGTGACAATAATATAGGGGTCTAGTGACAAAATTTTGTGTGACTAAAACATTGAGTTCTAGTGACAAACAAGCATATGTGACTAAAGTATCAAGTTGTAGTGATAAAAAATACATGTGACCAAAGCATGGACTTCTAGTGACAACAAATATTTGTGACTACAAACCTATGGTATTGTGATAATTATAAAAGTTGTCACAAAAAGTTTTAGTGACACTACTTGTAGTGACGACTAGTGACAACATCCGATTTCATCACTAGCTGATTTTAGTGACAACCTCAGTATATATAGTGACAAAAAAAAACGTCACTAAAAATGCTTTTTTGTGGTGGAAATACTTGGAGCCCCTTTGCCACTGGACATCCATGTATCAATCCCCTTCTCTCATAGTCTTGGAGCAACATTGACAAACCTTCAGCACATATAATAAAGAGATAAGGCGACGGAGGATCACCTTGTCGAAGTTCCCTCGTAGGAATGATTCTTGTTGATTCGAAACCTCCATGGCATACGGTTTATCTGACAGTGGATATACAATGCATAATAAGATCAACCCAACCAAGATTAAACACCAGCTTCAGCATAATCCCTTGAAGGTAGTTCCATTCAATGCGATCATACGCCTTGCTCATATCAATCTTCAATGCAACCATTCCATTTTTCCCCTGCCTCTTCCTCTTAAGATAATGATTAATTTCGAATGCCACAAGAATATTATCTGAAATTAGTCGATTTGGCACAAACGCACTCTGCGTTTCTAAGATAATACTAGGCAAAATATTCTTCAATCTATTTGCCAGAGTTTTGGTTATTACCTTGTAGATGACATTACAAAGAGCAATAGTCCGTAATAAATTCTGGGTTCTTCTTCTTCGGGATTAAACAAATAATAGTATCATTTAATCCCTCCGGAAAAGAACATGAACGAATACATTGTAAACAAGCTCTAGTAATATCATTACCTGCCACATCCCAGAACCTTTGGAAAAATGCTGGGTTTAGACCATCTGGACCGGGCGATTTATCCGGATGCATGGAAAAAATGGCCTTTTTAATCTCTTCTTCAGTAAAAAGAACCAACAGCAAATTATTATGCTCTTCTGTTACTTTCTCTTTAACAGCTCTCAGAGTTCCACCCAACTCAGGCAATTGAGATTTGAATAAATCTTGATAGTACTGAAAAATATGTTCTCCGAGACCGTTCGCCCATTCTAACTGATTCCCATAATTGTCCTTCAAAGAAGAAATCAGATTATTTCTCTTCATTTGTGTCGCAGCAGCATGAAAGTACCTTGTGTTTTGATCTCCCTCCTTCAGCCAAAATAATTTAGCTCTTTGTTTCCAAAAAGATTCTTGTTGGGCTAACAAAGAGCTATACTCCTTTTGAACCTCCAAGTAAGCCTGAATAGAGTGAGGGTCCTGTCTTCTTCTCAACACTTTCATGTGGTCTTTTGCTTCTCTTATTCTTCTTTGGAATTGATTTCTTAGCTTATCTCCCCACTTCTGCAAATCTTCTCCCATACAGATCAGTCGTCTCTCAATAGTTAGGCCCAAACTCCCTTGCCAGCTTTGTGATACAACAGAACGACAATCCATTTCTCTTAGCCAACTGTTTTCGAAACGGAAACGACGGACTCTTTGTTTAAATTGTTGTGTAGTCACTTCTAGAAAAATGGGTGAGTGAAAAACAAAAATATATATATAATTAATTATATTTAATAATTCTTTTTTATTGTACATCATTCATCATTTACTAAAATAATATATAAAATACAATTATGATTGTAATACTTTTTTATCCGAAATACTTTTTGTTTCCATTCTTTTTCATCAAGCATAAAAAGTTTTCTTGCTGCATGATTTGGGCCAGCCGAATATGGGAGCCCAGCTAACTTGGTTTCAATTATCGGCCCACGAAGTATAAAAATGTAAACCTGTACTGGGGCAGAACTCAAAACCCCAAATTCAGTAAATTAGGTTTTCAGACTTGAGGCAACTTCTTTGATAAGCTTTTCATTGTACACTCTCGAAATTGGTGACGGAATCAGCTTCCAAAACTCTTTTCTGATTCAGGTTTGTTTCAATTTTGCGGAAAACGACTCAATTTTACTGGATATTGTTTTGGACTTTATACAATTTTTTGAATTTGCTGCATTGATCAATAGGTGATTCGGCTATGCAGCAGGGTGGTCAGGTTAAGGAGAGGCCTTTCCCTATGAATGTAGGTGAAATGGTAATCTTTTTCCCAAACAGGATACTTTCTTGTTTGGTGATCAAGTTTTATGGAATTATTTGTTGAATTAAATGCATTATAATTTTGATTCATTTCAGAATCTGTCTTATTGTTTGTCTGTGGGCATGTGTTTGTCGACAGGGACATGGTTTATTGCTTTTAGAAATCTGCTCATTTCTTATTCTGTTTTAAAGTGGAATGACAGATTCCCATGTTTTTGAAGAAAACACATCCACCATGACTGAATTTGATTAGTCTTCAAAATGGACCTGATTTGTTGCAATGTATGTGGTTAAGCTTCTTTAGAATAAAAATATGGAATGGAGAGGAGATTTTTCTTTTTTTTTTCTTGGTATTCCTACAAGTGCAGAACTAAAGAGTAGACTGAAATATTGGTAAAGGGTGATTATGCCTTTCTCGTGTTGATTCGTATGTCTCATGTCAGTGGACTACTTATTCTTTCCTCTCCATGCAGAATTTTTCCCAATCTGAGGGCGTGCGGTTGGAGACTACGCGTGCAAGATGTATTGGCTCTTGTATTTTTTTCATATTACCTGAGTTTCTTTTTTAGTATGCTCAAATACTTCAGTGATGACACCCTTTCTTTCCTTCTTGGTAGTTGCAAAAGTCCTTAAAAGGCACGGTCAACTAACACAGCGGCTCTCTAGGTACATCTTATTTTTTGCTTCTTTCTTGAGTGGTGTATAACTGATGGATTTCTTCATTGGGAATGCTTTGCATGTGACCATATATATGCTTGGTTTTCTCCCAAAGTTGAACTGGCGTGTCTGTGTTGGATAACTTATTTACTGTCATTACTGATTTTATCATGTTCTTAGGGTCATAGAAACTTATTCGGTTTTTATGTATTTTTTCTCTTAAATAATACTGTGTAGTGTGTAGTTTCTTAGCCTGTTTTATGGGACTTATATTACACCAATACTTTTTCACATAGTAATGAATGTCCTGCTGAGAACTTCAATAACATGCCTCAATCCTTAGTGCATAGTAAGGGAAGTTCTTGACTTTGAATCTTGCTTCAGGAGCACTTTTACGTCTAAGAGTTTTTCTTGAATTACCAACCATGCTTGACAGTTTGCTTCTTTCCTTTCTTCTTTCATTATTCAGTATTATTTTCTAGCAACCCATCTGCTTACGTCAGATAGTTTTCCAATTGAGTGGGCTTTGGGCTGCCTTGGTGCGGTCTGTTGGGCCCTGGCTTTATGCAAGATCTATTTACACAATTACATTGTGCACAGTGACTTACTCTTATATTACTTCTTTAACTGAAAACTTATAAAATACTTTCTCATCATTTCGAGTTATCTTTGGGTTTTGATAAATAATTGTGTTTTCAACTCTTTTATGCTGTTTGTCAGCCATTTTTTGAAAGAATATGGGCAGATTGCAGAATGTGCCTTAACTAAGAGATTTTGCTATTATGGGTTACTTGTCTGCCACTTGGTAAAATTCATCTGTTAGAGATACAACCTATATGACCGTTTTACCCAACACGGTGACCTGTTTATTAAATTACAAAGCAGTATCATTTTTCCTCCCATGTTGTTTGCATACTTGTCTGTCTGTCTTGGTGCGAGTTTTTATCTGTATGTCAAGCAGAGTTTCAAAAGTTGCTAATTTTGTTAGGGAATCTGAAAAGACGGTTTTTGAGCGTCTGCAAAAGGAATTTGAAGCTGCACGTGCTTCTCAAACTCAAGGTAGTTTTTTATGTAACGTTTGAGTGCTGTACTTATTAGCATTTACCCCTGTATTATCAGTTATCTTTGCCAGTTGTACTTTTGCTTCTTCTGTATATGTAAAGTTATTGGCTCGTTTGGTCTTTGTATCATCTTTAATTATTTGTATATGCAAATTTTGAAGTAAAATTTAGTGGTTGCGAAGCACCAAAAGAACCAATTTAGATGTAAATTATTTGTTGGGCTAATCGGAAAAAGCTCATTTATAGATTCGAATCATAGAACCATAGTACAACATCAATGCCATTCGCGAATATGCAAATAAGATTTTTTGAAGAATTTGTACATCCGTAATTGAGTGGAACCTTGACTTATGATCATCTTTTGAAATTCAAAAGTCTGAATACCTCTCAGTTAGCTACCGAAAGTTCCAATTCCTTATGCGGCAAAATGGATGCTCCATAAGAAATGATAACAATTTTTCTGCTATGCCTCTATTTTTAATATATTTGCTATGATTTCTTTGGCTAGCCGCTTAGCGAGAATGAACTTCTTTCTCGGAATCCATGTTGAATTTTTAATAATATTGCAATGAAAACCTCAGTTCTCGTGGAGGTTCGGGAAAGAAAATTTATTGGTTTACCAAAATTAATTTTCAAAATATGAGTTTCGAGCATTATTTTTATTTATTTATTTAGTTTCGAGCACTATTTTTTTTTTTTTTTTGTGTGTGTGTGTGTGGAGAAGATGAACATGAAAAATTTGGCCAATATAAATTAATCTTGGGTGAAGTTACTTCCTCAAATCGGTGGTATTAAAAGTGCTTCCCGGGTGATAAAACACCTTTCAAGAAGTGGATATATCAAATTTAGTCTCTGTTGTAAAAATCCCCGCCTTTAGCCCCGATTAATCCCCGCCAGCGCTAGGTCCCCTTTTTGTGCACTTTACGATTTTTTTCCCGATTAGCCCGCCTAATCCCGCCTGTGTCTGCTTAATCCCGACTAGGCTCGCCAGCGCTAGCCCCGATCTGCTTCGCTTTAACGAGCGCTGGCGCTTTTTACAACATTGAATTTAGTTCGATATCATTCTACTGAGATAAATGGACATCCTTCATTTGAAGGACTTGAGGTAGAATAGTCAAAATAAATGCTTAGTTTTTATCTATTCCGATCAAGTTCCATAACCAATCCAAGGTTTCAAGAAGGGTCTTGTGCGAAAAATGAAAATGCGAGCCCTTGTGTTCACATAAGAAAAAAATAAAAATAACAAAAGAGCAATGCTTTATAAAGATAATTTCATAAATTTAACAGAAAATAAGATATATAATAATGACAATATCATACTTCAACTTTAACATGACCAATCTTATTAAAGTAAAATCTATGAAAAAGGGTTTAATATCATTACGCATTACGTCATAGAGAAAAAAAAAGAATTACTAGTGAATTAAATATGAAAATTTTGATCTTCTTGTACTTTTATCGCAAAGTCATCATTCAATCTTTCATAATCAAGTTTTTGTAGAAATTAACTCTCAATTGAAATCAAAGACAATGCATTCAATCTTGTTTGGCTCATTGTTGACCTTGAACTTGACTTCAATGGGGCCTAATGAATTGCGGACGAGATTTGGAGGGGAGAAAAAAAAGTAGGCAGGATTTGAAGGAAATTTCTTTTTAAGATTTGCGTCCACCAGGTCTCGAACACAAGATCTCATCATTGAAGCAAAGATGTCTCGCCACTCCGCCTACCCAACTTGTTAAATATGCCGACCTTTATTTATATATACTATTCCTGAAACACACCCGCACACGCACGCACGCGCGCACACGCATGCACACACACACACACACACACACACATATATATGGAGAACTCCACGGCCCTTGCCTCAGGCCCCCCGTGCAACGGCACCACCTTGACCGTTCTATGGCTGCCTCTGGATACTTCTGTTTGATGATCCTTAGTACGGAAATTAAGGAATGGTATGAAATATGAATGCAACCACTCCAAAAGTGTAGTCCCTAAATTTTAACAAATAAAGGACGTTACATATCACTATTACCATATGTCATTTCTTGGCTGATACTCTACGTATGCTCTCAATTCTACTTCAGATTGTGTTTTGAGTTACAAAAGTCTTAATTTCTTGTATACTGAACAATTTAGGTCGATGTGTTTAAATGACCAAGATATGTAACTACTATACTTTACGTATGCTCTGAATTCAACTTCAGATTGTGCTTTGAGTTGCAAAACTCTTAATCTTCTTGTATACTGATCAATTTTTGTCATATGTTTAAATGACTAGGATATGTAAATCTTAGCATTTAATGTCATAATGAGTAGACTATTTCCAATTCTACAGAGATCACTATCAAAGGATTTACTCAACGTTGTCGCAACTATTATGCAATAGAATATTTGTTCTTGAGATACAAATGAAGTTGTTTTCTGAAATTGTGAGAGCTTTAAAGTATGTTATTTTTATGGCTTGTAACTTGCTTTGTCTCACACACACAAATTTTATTATTACTTATTGTAATTTGAGCTGTATCCATTCTTTTATTGGGTATGCTAGTAAAAGGTTCTAACATATGTGCAGTGTCTTTGAATTCATCAGATAGTGGAAAATTAACTTAGAATATTAGTAAAAAAAAAAATTCTCTTGAACTTAATCAATGAGCTTCTTCTCCTTTCTTTTCTTATGTGTTAAAAGCTCTTGTATAAGCTTGATATGGCATATCATTTATCTTCTTATGTGTTATTTGCTGGTTCTGACGTAATGTTTATTGTCTTGTAGAAATATGTTTAGTTGGTGATCAGTGGAATGATGGGTTATTTGCTACAATAAGGGAACGGGTATGATTCCATTAAGTTCGTTAATTTATTGGTTTTTTTATCTTTCCACTATCAGTGGAAGTAGAAATGTGAATAAATAAATTTGAAATCGTTTTTTAACATTCTTAAAGACGAAAAAATGCATCAATTTATTCTGATGCGAGGATTCATTTTTGGGTCCACGGTTCTCTTGTTACATGCCATCTGATAGCTTTCTGCTCATGTCAGGTGCACGTGGAGGCTGAGAGAAAATCCATGCAATTGCAAGGGGAGGCCACAGCGATACCGAATCTTCCTGTTTATGAAAAATAACTTACAGAGTTGGAAATAAAGTAAATTATAATTGATGATTATTTGCGCTCATTGTTATTTTGTAATTAATATTATACCCTGTTTTTGTGTTTGGTCATATCTGAGAAAGTATAGTTCTATCCTGAAGAAGGAAAACTGTGTGTACATTCTAAACTAGGTTGCTTGTAGAAAGTTATGATCCAGTCTTGAATCAGTTGTTTCATATGTAGAGTACACTAAGATGGTTGAAGTCTGTTTCAACCCTCCAAACTTCTTGCACAGTGGAAATGCTTGAACCTAATTTATATATTAGTCTTCTTACTTTAAAAATATGCAGCAGAAGTTGCCACTGGTTCAATAAAAATTAATAGTACAATATACACGGTGGCATGGGTAATGCCAAGGGGTACTCTTGATATGCCAAAAGTTCATTTTAGTTTTATGTAATTCAAAAGTAGCTTTTATGATTTTTGAGGCAATGATTGTCTTCTAACATATATCTATATCTGTATATATATGTGAATGAACAGATAATCTGTTGTTTGGAAGGAGCTAGGATTGGCATCCGATGCACGAGACATCATTTGCAGGTAATTACTGAATTCATGAATATGTATTGCAAATCATCTGGTTCCAAAGGCTTAATATTCTCTTGTATCAAATTTTATCTAGGTCAAACTATTATTTGTGGTCCAACATGAGAGGATGATTCTTTACTATTTATATATTTTACAGATCTGTTTTTCGTTTGGAGGATTAGTTGTCTTAGAATCTCGTACATTTCTCTCTTGTTAATTAAATTTCTGCATTTATCATATTTCTTTACCTATGTATGCATTTATTATTCACTCTATGCTAAGACTAGAGAGATCCTTGAGTTTCTGTTTTGGTCTATTTACTCTTTTAGGTGTATTTGGATATGAATTTTCCGATGTGCTAGCTCTCAGATTTTCTCTCTCCTTTTTTACTACCTTCCTTTCTAATTTCTATGAACATAAAGAAATGGCAAAGGAACAATTTGAACCCAAATGAGACATTGATACAATTTACCGTGAGATATTTTGTTAAGTAGTTACATTTCCCAATTTCGTTTAAACATAAAATACCAAAATGTAATGTTTCTATAAATTAAGAGCATTGAATGCATCACAACTATTAGCGCACACAACCCTTTATAATTAAGCACAAGCATTGAGTGCGTTACAATTATTGTATACACTCATTTATAAAAGCCTTAGGGGCCTACCTTATTCACAAGGCTGCCATCGTTGGGGGTTTCAGGATGGTTCACCTGTGCAACATTACATTCTTTCCTTGACGTGAAATTTCTGGCTTCCATAGCACGGTGGACCATCCTCATTATTGCATACATAACCGCTGTCAAGTCAATAATAAAAGCTTGTTAAATGGTAACAAAATAAGCAGATACTTTCTGGAAAAGATATTAACAGTACTAAATTTCTAGTACTTTCTAGAAATTGTTTGTTTTAGACATTGTTAGAGATTGGAAGTGTGCTTTGTAGTTTTAAGTTTTATATTCGGGACTCCCGTCCTTTTGTATTTTGTACTGATTACTTTTAATTAATAAAAAACTTTTTTGTTTGTAATTAATAATTAATTCAATGATGAACTTTACAGGAGAACCTTGTGAGCTGTTCCATTGTGTTCTTGAAAGCAAGTCATTTCTTGAGAAAATAATTGTTCTTGAACATACGATTCCATTTTTCTTGCCAATACGGGAGGCAGAAATTGATTTTCTTTCTTCAAATGCAATGGTGAGGTTAGGTACAGGAATGTCTCATATCATGTGCTGATCATGCAAATATGAAATGGTATCGTTTTCCTTGATTTGGGTACAGAAGTTCATAGACCATGTGGGAGTCTTGTTGCAGGCTTACATTGACAGACGAGAGCAGGTACTTTTTTCACTATGGAAATTTCTTCAATGTGCACTCAATTTATTGCTCTAAGCATACATAGAATAGTATCTCCCACCCACTCTTCCGATATTCTCTCTTTTCTTTTCGGGAAGATGTTATGGAATCATGAGACGTGCCTTTTGATTCTAGTATTCCTTCTTAAATTGGTTACGCACATCTAAATTTAAACTTGAATGACAATCCCACCTTACCCCAACCCAAAAATAAATAAATAAATATCATGTCTCTTAATACACTACAAGTGTTGAACATAAAAATGACAATTATTTGAGGTGGTAAACACATTTCTATAGTAAATTAACTAGAGTTAGAGAGAGCCCACCCCAAAAATAAATAAATAAATAAATAAATATTATGTCTTTTTTTTTTTGAAGGGAAATATCATGTCTCTTAATACACTACAAGTGTTGAACATTAAAAGGACACTTATTTGAGGTGGTAAACACCTTTCTATAGTAAATTAACTAGAGTTAATTCTCTCCCCTCCCCTGGAGAGCCTATGACCACCATTGCACAAATTTTTATACAGATGATTCTCATCCTTTAATAGCATAATCCCCCTCTCCCCCCGAGAGCCTATGACCACCATTGCACAAATATTTATATAGATGATTCTCATCCTTTAATAGCATAATCAAGGAACAGGGCCTGGAAAATTAATGAGAGAACACTCTCGAACAATTTGAAAATTTGTGTTTTCGGAATATAATGGGGTAGTTTTAGTAATTATCATATCTGCATATCTTGGGGTTCTCTGTGTCAATGTCTTGAAGATGTGAAGATGCCAAATCTCCTCCCTCCGTGTTTATCATCGGGATGGAACAGCCTTCACTTAACAATACTGCTGTTGTTTCTTCATTGGGAACTTATTCTTGTTCACAGAATCTTTTGTTCAATTCAATATTTTGTTGATTCCACATATTATTAGCAGAACCGCTGTGCTGATTATGTAGAATCTAAATGTTTGGAAATTGTTGATGAGATGTGTGGACTACTTGCCATTTTAGTTTTGTGAGATATGTTCAATTGCTTTATTTGCTGATAATATATGAAAAATGGCCTCAACTCCGATGTGAATTGGTCTTTGTGGATGGATGTCAGGAACAACTCTAGGTTCATTTGCTTCAAATGGGTTGCTATTGATTTGGAATTTGATATGCATCATTAGATGTTCCTTTTTTCAATTATGTTTATCTAAATAAGGGATAATAACTACCCTGATGTTTAGTCTAATTACAAAATGCTCTTGTTATTTCTCAAAATTTTAAATACTCACACCCCCTTGAGATTTGTATTTACCTAACAATTAACCCCTCCTGAAGGTGCAATTTGTATGTCAAGGGGTATTTGTAATTTTGAAAGATAACTGTTTTTTTTTTTTTTTGTAATTATGCTACCTCAAGGGTAGTTATTGTAATTATCCTCTAAATAATGCGCATCTGTTTATTCACTGATTGTCTTCTCCTTTTTCAGGTTCGCTTTATAAAGGAGTTGTATGGAAATCAAATACGAGAACTTCATTTTAGCCTTCCATATCATATGATTGAATTTGTGCTAGCAGATTCTGAATGGTACGTAGAGCCTGCTTTCTGTGCTTGTCAGTTTATCTGATTGATCTGTTTAGCAAGCAAATTACTTTACAGTTGTTTCATTACTTACCGTACCCCCATTGTTACTTTCTTCTATTTGAAAAATTGCATTTACTTTCTCTAACCATGCTATTAGTTGATGGGTCGGAAAAAAATTGTGTGTAAAAGTAAGGGATAATTACAAAAACTACCCATGAGGTTTAGCCTAATTACAAATACTCCAGTTACCTTTCAAAATTACAAATGTGTCCTTAAAAGTGTTACAATTTCCCCCTTGTGGTTTTTGTTTTTCTATAAATACACAGGAGGTGCAATCTGTAAAATAGAAACAAATGTCAAGGCGTCTTTGTAATTTTGAAAGATAACTGGGATTTTTTTGTAATTAGGCTGAACATCAGGGGCTAGTTTTTGTAATTATCCCTTAAAGTCTTAAAGTAATGAGATTCCTTATGTTTTTCCAGCTGATTTTTGGATGCTTGCTAATTATATGTTATTTCTATTGATTCTTTCTGACAGCAAGGTTACAGTGAGCCTTAGATATTCTGATTTTCTCGCAACACTTCCCTCAGAGGTCAGTGTCTTTGCATGGTCGACTCAGCAAAACGGGAAGAAAAATGGAGGCCGAGGAAGTCAACCTATTCCAGCTCGTTTGCAATATGCAGAGGATGCATTACGATTAATGAGTTTACCTGAAGGTTCGACTGGCTTTATGAAAGTAGACAGTAATTCGTTGCAATTGTTTAGGACTTAGGAGAATTACAAATACTACCTTTGAGTTTTAATCCTAATTACAGAAAAATCCAGTTATCTTTCAAATTTACAAATATCTCCTTGACATTTACAAATTGAATCTATTGAGGGGCCTACCTGTAAAACAATCACAAACATCAAGGGGATATTTTTAATTTTGATAGGTAAATTTTACAAATTGCACCTATTGAGGAGGCTACTTGTAAAACAATCAAAACCTCAAGGAGGTATTTGTAATTTTGAAATGTAATTGGATTTTTTTTGTAATTATGCTGAATATCAGGGGTATATTGTAATTTATTCGTCTTTCCTGATGCCCCTGTTCTCTATCCACCCAAACACTCACTCTCTATCTCACACACACACAGTGGCGGATCTAGGCTTGCCCCCAAAATTTTCTAACTTTTTTGTCGTCTTTAATTTTAGTTACTATTAGTTTATATCTATGTATAAACTAAGGGAAAAAAACTACATAGTCCCCCAAAATTTTGAGAAATTTCTTGTAATTGTTTTCAAAAATAGGTTTCGCTCCCCCAAATCTCAAATACCGCGTCCACCACTGCAAACACACTATGTGTATCTGTGAATAAATGTCGTAATTTAGCTGCTAATGTTGCCTTTTATTTCAGCATTTGCCGAGATTGTTTTGAAAATGCCTCAATCTCTGAGGAAAATATTTCCGGAGCAGAAATCTGCGTAGCACAGACAGAATCCGTGTTGTAAAAGATGATAATCGAGTCGAGACATTCTGGGCGTCGACCTTTGACCAGTTGGGATGACGAGGTTTAGTTTTACCTGGAGTTTATGGAACTCTTTTTACCTTTCTTCTCATGTCTGTTGATAAAAATGGATTTGTAATGTCCATTCTGTTATACCTGAATAATTGTTCTTTGCCTATGGCATCTCATAGGCAAGCTTAGCTGACTTTCTTTATCAAACAAAATATGGCCAATATATTGACAAACTAGGAACACAATATGGTCTTCCCTGCAATGTGATGGACCATAAAATATTTTTCTTTATTTTTTTTTCTTTGTATCTTCTGCCTAATTCTTTTCTGTGTGTGTGTGTGTGTGTTCTTAGAGTGGTCAAAATGGACTCGGCCAGGCCTAGCAAAAATTCCACCAGTTCGCTATTTTTGGAGCCTAGTCCAGCCATGTTTTAAAAACACTTAGATCATCCAACTCAACAACCCACAACACCAAATTTGGTGTTTTAGTGTAATTTTGTCAAAATCATCTCCAATCCATTACATCAAATCTCACACCAAATGAATATTTATTCTTTCTTTTTATTTTATAGTAAGCAAATTTATGTATTTATACAATTATTTCATTTACTTATAGTTTATTACTATTAATGTAATTAACTAAAAACATATATTTAATTAATATTAAATTAATTAATTATATTTAAAAATAATAATACAATTAACATTAGCATCTCTTTTAGTTTAAATTATAATTGTTTGTTAATTATTATTATTTATAGAAAATATTAATTAATTATTAGAACCATATTATACAAATTAATTATATATAAAATGAGGATACAATTGGAATTTAAACTTGAAATAGAAGAGAATTGGGGGCAAATGGGGATATTGTATTAAACCAAATTTGGTGTAAATGAATAGTGTTACACCAAATTTGGTGTAATACTATTCACTACACCAAATTTGGTGTAATGTTTAGAGTTGGGTTGGAGATGCTTTTTGCATATTTGGTGTTATAGTGTGGTATTTGAAGTTGGGTTGGAGATGGCCTTAAAATACATTGGGGCGAAAGGGCCTGGCGGGCTTTCTGGCCAAATAGACGCGGTCTTTTTCGGTTCTAAGAAATTGCAGCACAGTCCGGGCTTTTCATCGGGCCGGGTTGGCTTTTGATAGTTCTAGTGTTTTTTTTTTCTTTTGGAAAAATGCCAACTTGGAAATTGGAAACTGCAGTGTGACATTTTATATGCGCCTGTTGAGAAATGAGAATCACACTATATCAATATTGAAAAACACTTACATGATCAGGTGATAATATCGTGTGATATTTACAATGTAAGTGCATATAAAAACTTAGATATTGAGCACTATTTTTTGGTATTTATTTGTAAATAATATTACCAAATTTAGTTTATATAAAATATTTTTCTATATTTTATATAACAGTTAAAATTAATATATTATTAAAAAATTAAAATAATTCTAACTTTGTGAGATACCGAAAATCAAATAAGAAAAAAATAAAATTTGAGAGAATACTATAATCTAGTTAGGCTACTTATGGAATGTAAGTTGGAAACATGATAAATACTTCCAAGTTTGTTTCACCATGGAGATGGTGATTGTTCTAAAATCATGAATTGTTAAAACTTCTAAGAGTAATCTATCCGGCAAACAACTCGTAGTTTATGGATTACGAACATATTCTCAGATGAATCTGACAGCTTTTATCAAAATCAACTCTAAATAATTTCCTTTTAAAATAATATTTAACAATATTAACACAAATTATGGTTAGAAGAATTAATTTTATGAGCTTACAATTGAGTAAGAGCTCTATTTTGTAGATTTTATATCATGCTTATGAACAGTGTGAAGTCAGAAAATATTTGTAGGGGGCCCAATTACATTTAAATATCCAAAAATTAAATAATATAATACGATTACTTCAATATATCTTAACATTACTCTTCTTTTCTCATATTTTGAAATCGTTGTTTAATATCTTCATTATTAATATATATATATATATATATATATATATATATTTAGTGTATGTTACTAAACAATCATTCAATAACCTATCGACAATATTGATTTTTTAGTGGGAATTTGATAATGAACCCTAAATAACCCAAAAGAGATGAATAGAGTACAAGAGAGTAATGTCAAAATTCATGTTTAATATTATGGTGGAACAAAAGAAAATTTAGAAATTTTTTAGAAAGGAGAAAAAATCATCAAGATTCAAATATTTTTCAAGATTCGAGAAATGGGAATGCAGCATAAAAAATGAAAGAGTTGAAAGCTTTATTCCATTTTTACCTATATTCTACTTTTTTCAAGTTTATAAAATAAAATTACCAAAATACCCCTAATTGTTTTCAAAATTTCAAGGGGGCCCAGTGCCCCCTTAGCCGTGGCTTCGTCTCTGCAGATTATGAATAGTGTCATCACAATTTAAAAGTGTATCTAGTTTAAATTGTCAAACACTTTGCTATTAGAGCAAGTCTCTTGTATTGATTAGCTCCGTCTTGAGAGCATGAACCATGAAAATAAATTTAAAAATAATAATGAAAAGAAACAAAAATGTAAAAACATCTAAGAAGAATAAACCCGAAAAACAAAAATAAACCAAAAAAATAAAAAATAAACCCTAAAAAAACTAAAAATCTTAAAAACCCAAATCAATTAAAAATAAACTCAAGAAACAAAATAAACCCTAAAAAATAAATATAAACCCTAATAAAAATAAAATCTAAAAAAAACCTTAAAAACTTTGTGTAAGAAGGCTCAAAATCTCGGATCTAAACCAGTGAAGTCTCACGCAAGTTTTTGTCTTGCTATTATTAGGGTACAAGAAAAATGATTCTAAGATAATTAAGTGCCTTCACAACTAGAGCTAGCAAAATAAAGCCCGGCCCGACTAGCCCAATGGCCCCAATCAGCCTGACGTTTGGAAAAATACGTTAAAAAATAAATATAATTCCCAAAAAAATCAAAACAATCTTATTGAGATTGCCAAATGACAAGCCAGGGCTCATTTTAGCTACAGGCCTTGTAGCACGCCATCATCACCTTCCTTGTTTTGACTCGCCGATTCTGAATTTGCTCCGAACTAACAACAGTCCTCTATCTCAACTCGCCGGTGAGATGATCCTCAATCTCCTCGCACCGCCGCATGTGGTAATTGCCACCTTTCAATACATGTAGATAATGTATCTATAACCCCTACTTCATCTAAAGCATATCGGTCAACCCCAGGTTTTCGTCGAATTTGAATCCCTTTTTCTCGTTTCAGTGTTCTCAAATTGTTTCGCTCCCCACCCCCTCCCCGATTTGTTGGTTGATTGTAAGAAGAAGAAAAAGGAATAAGAACGAAAGAAAATGTTGGGTCGGTCTTCATTTGCGCAATCTAGAAATAGAAATTTCAGGCTCTGTTTCATTGTATTTGTGATTGGGGTCTTGATTTTCACAATAATTGCCGCGACTTACGAGCCCGGATCAAAAATCACCAATTTCCTCACTTCCAATTCCATTTCCACATTTAAATCTGATAATGGCGTTGTTAGGATCGGTGAGGACTCTGTCGCCTCCGATCAGACAGGATTCGCAATGTTTATCAACATCACCGATTTAGATTCTGCGATCGGGACCGGGTTAGAAGAGCCCATGGTGGTCCCTGAGAACCGTCATTGTAAGGCCGATGACCCGATTGATTGCCGTGATCCCGATTTATTCCATCTGTTAATGAGAGCCACCATTGAGAAGTTTAAGGACATCCATTTCTACCGGTTTGGGAAGCCGGTTAGAGGGGATAACGATAGTTCTTGCCACATGGCATGGCGGTACAGGCCGAATGAAGGGAAAGCAGCCGCATTTAACAAGGATTACCGGAGTTTTACGGTTGCAAGGTCCGAGAATTGCACGGTGAGCGTGGTTGGTATTGGAGAATATCATTCGGGTGGGAATGCAAGGAAGAGAAAGGGGAAAGGGAAGGGAACAGGGACCGCCAAGGAGGTGTTCGATAAAATGCCAGCAAGGGCCGAGGATAATAACCCTAGTGCCCTGCCGGAGGTCGGAGAAACCGTGAACGCATTTAACTTCCGGTCATCGAATCAGAGAGTTTGTTTAGTCGTGGCAAGTATTTGATTTATTCCGGTGGTGGAGATAGGTGCTCTAGCATGCATCAATATTTATGGAGTGTCACATGTATGCTAGGCGAAGCACAATATTTGAACCGGACGCTTGTTATGGATCTTAGCGTATGTTTGTCTAAGATCTACTCATCGTCCGGTGTGGATGAGGAAGGTAAAGATTTCCGATTCTACTTCGATTTAGAGCACTTGAAGGATTCGGCATCGGTGCTCGACCAATCTCAATTTTGGTCTGGTTGGACCAAGTGGCAAGAAAAAGATAGATTGAGTCTTCATCTTGTGGAGGATTTTAGGGTTACGCCGATGAAACTAGCTGAGGTGAAGGATAGTTTGATAATGAGGAAATTCGGATCTGTCGAGCCGGATAATTATTGGTATCGAGTTTGTGAAGGTGAGACGGAGTCCGTTGTACAACGGCCATGGCATATGATTCGGAAGTCGAGACGGTTATTGGACGTTGCTTCGGGCATCACATCAAGAATGAATTGGGATTTCGACGGTGTTCGTGTCGAGAGAGGAGAGAAGGCGAAAAACACGAAGCTATGGCCTAATCTCGATAAAGATACTTCGCCGAAGGCTCTCATGGCGATTTTGCGAGACAAAATCGAAGACGGAAGGAATATTTATATTGCTACGAACGAGCGAGGCGTGTCGTTTTTCGATCCTTTGAAGGAAAAATATTCGACGCATTTCCTCGATGAGTATAAGGATCTATGGGATGTTAACAGTGATTGGTACGATGAAACGACGAAGCTTAATAATGGAAATGCTGTTGAGTTTGATGGTTATATGAGGATGTCTGTTGATACTGAAGTGTTCTTGAAGGGAAAAAAGCAGATTGAGACTTTTAATGATCTCACTAAAGATTGTAAGGATGGTATTAACAGATGCTAATATGTGGTCTTGAAGTTTGGAACGAAATTGATGTTTGTTTTGTGTTTCGTTTCAGAAATGCTTTGGTTTGATTAGTGATAGGTTAACTTGAAATGGACTAATAATCTTTTTGTACATAAACAGGTAGATTTTGTTTCATCCACTGCTCTTCTGTAAACTGAACTTTGAGTTGAAGTTTTTTGTTGTGCTAGACAGAAGAGAGTTCAATGTTCTTGTTGTCATTGTTGCTGCTAAAATTTCCATCCTTTTAATTATTAATAAATTCTACTTACTTTGTCCACAATTTTATCATTGTTGTGCTTTTACTATAAAAAAAAAAAAAAAAAAAAAGTGAACTCATCCCTGAGGGCCCCCAATGCCTTACCCTAAAGCTTTGTAGAAAAGTGAATCGCGGAATATGCATCAATAAGTTAGAGTCATGAGTTGTCATAGACTGAGTCACCACTCACCACACAAGAAATCATCCTCCACCCTGTTGTCAGGGGGATTCGAACCCCCACACTGTAGGTGTCAGCTAGCAGGCAATATGTCACTCAAATTCTTTACCAGTTAAACTATGTCCCGGGGGCCTGTGCTTTTACTATATCCTGCATGAAAATGTCTATAGTCTCTTTGACTAATGATAGCAAGTGCATTGGTGATCATCAATTTTTTAGGAAAGAAAAAAAAAGGATGAAAAATTCATTATCGGTGAGATGTGTAAATTAGTTTATAAATACTAATACCCTTTACTTTAAAAGTTTTAAAGTTTCATAATAAGTTGAAAATGTTTAATCACAAAATAAGTTAGTGTTATCTGAGTAAGTCTTACTGTTTTAATAGAATATGTGTATGTTTGTGATAAATCTCAGTGGAGAATTTTATAAAATTGAACAGTGTTTTTGACATCTATCATTGTCAAATAAATGGTGTCGAAATAAAATTGAGTTTTCATGCAAATCCAAATATAAAAATTGATTTTCAAGACATTGGAGGTCATTATTGAGGACAATGAGGAGGAAAGGGACTACGTATTTCCAAATATACTTAAAATCATGGACTGCATTATTCACAATAACAAGTCTGAATGATGCACAAAGAACATCTAAATAAAAGCAATCCTAATTTCAAAAAGAAAAAAAAAACAATAATAGAAAATTCAGATATATGCAAAATCAAAGAAGACTAAATTTTTAGTAGTCTGATTCATGATTATTTTTCTGCTGTTACTTGATATATGATGAAATAATGTACATATTTCTTTTACCCAAAAAAAGGACCAAAATTAGTTATGGTTACTGTTCTGTTGATATTTGATATATGATGCAATAATGTACTCATTTCTTTTACCCCAAAAAAAGGACCAAAATTAATATGGTAGTTATTACTTGTAAACTATTGATTTATGATTATAATTTTGTTGTTAGTTGATATATGCTGTAATGATGTGCTCATCTTTTCACCACGAAAAGAAAAAAAAGGAATAGACTCAAAATTTTGAAGTTAATGTCCTTGAATTTGAAATCAGGTTAGAAAGTAATATTCATTTGATGCATCCAAGAAAACAACCACCTTAAAATTAAGGCACAAAAGGGCTTGGTGCCCCCTTGACCAGTATATTCTCTTCTAATAATAGTAAACAAAACAGTTATTTGTGGCCTGAATATGAGGATTTACAGCAACCTCAAACTCTAAACTAGAAAAACTCCCAACACAAAAAACAACAGAAGTAAGAATAAAAGAACCAAAGTCTCACATTGTGTGGGATCTCCACTTCTCCCCCAACAATGCCAAAACATTTCATCTCTTCTCCTCGACTCATCATCGACATAGCAGAATCACCTTTGTTGTCGGACAACCTTGCAACTCACAATTTTCCGGGTAATCAATCAAACGTTACGTCGTGTTAGTTTTTTCGATGACATCTCTTTTCTAATCTTTTTGTATAGGACATTCCAGTTATCTATAAGTCAATTCTTTCTTCTTTTCACCTTTGTTGCTGTTTTGAACAATTTAGCTTTTATGGATCTTTGTTTGATTTAATATATAGTGAGCTTTACAAAGATCTCATGCAATTTGGCTAACATGCATCTGAAAATCTTATGTCCTATTGTTAAGTTACTATTTATATGCTAGATGGATATATCTAATATGTACATGATTTGCTTTTTTTTGTAGGGGATACAGTAGGGGAGGAGATACACGCACTCATATGAGATCGAACCTGGGCCAATTGCTCTGAAAGCACAAGTTTCTATCATTGAAACACAAGGTTGATCCCATGTACACGAATTTCTTCGTTTATGCCGAATTTTGGTCAAGAAATCTGTGTTAGTGCATCACCATGAATGATTTCTTCTACAATATTTACACAAGCTCCAGAAATTGTTTTTTTCTGTTCCCTACAAATCCTCCACACCAGTGCAATAGAACCATTCTAAATTGAGTTTTTTCAAATTTTCGAATAGTTATGCTTCTTGAGGTCTCATTCAAACAAGAACATATTACATATGATTATATGAAGGGATAATTACAAAAAGTACCCTTGAGATTTGACCTAATTACAAAAAAACCCAACTAACTTTCGAAATTACAAAAATACCTGACGTTTCATTCAGTGTTAAAATTAAGGGGCTTAACTGTAATATTTTTATAAATGTGAGGAGGTATTTTGAAATTTCTTTTGCTTATGAAGGGGTAAATGTTAGACACGATAAAACTTCAGGGTACTTTTTGTAATTTTAAAAGTTAACTGGATTTTTTTGTAATTAGGTCAAACCTCAAGGGTACTTTTTGTAATTATCCCTTATATGAATGGTATATTTGTTTTCTGTATGAAACAAATCCAGTTCCAAATTTCAGGAAAGTGTACAAAAGGAAAGTGTACAAACACGGAGTATTTGATGAAAGGGTTTAGGAAAAACTACCCCTTATGTTTAGCCTAATTACAAATACCCCCTCTTGAGGGCGAACTTGTAAAAGAGAAACAAATATAAGGCGGGTATTAGTAATTTTGAAAAATAACTGGGTATTCTGTAATTAGGCTAAACTCAGGGGTAGTTTTTGTAATTAACCTTTGACTAAATTAAGGTTTCGTCTTCGTTTTCACTAATCGAACGACGTACAAGGGCAACAAATTTAATTAATTTTCTCACAAAAACATTCGATCGACTGCTATTTTTTCACATCATTAGTTGCTTCTAAAAGATTTTTCTGCCATGGCCAGGACAAGAATGGCAGAAGAAATAAAAACTAGCGAGAAATACGAGAAACCAAAGACAAATATCCCTAACCTGTGCATGGACAGCACGAAAACGACGTCGTGCTCGTCATCCTCGATACCGACATCTCCGGTTGCCCTGAGAAAGGCGGCAAGTATCAGAAGAATCAACTGTTTGTGCTCACCAACGACACATGCCGGTTCGTTCAGGTGCAGGTACCACAGAAACTCCGGTCTGATGCGCGGTAGCATGTCCGTCGGATCAAAGCTCTCGGAGTTGGCAGGCAAATCAACCGTCATGTGCGACAATGAGACACACATTCAGTTCCAAGGCTCCTCATCACCAGCTTATTTACCTGCATAATATGAAAATAGACTTTTGATAATATATTGTGCTCATTCTGTCTGGACAACAGTTTTTTTATAGCTTGTGCAGTTTGTTGATTTGTTTCAATTCAACGATCAGTCTATGAAGTTGTTATAGATTTTGTCCCTCTCTCCCTCATACACAAAGTCATCTTCTCTAAAATTGCTCCATTAAAGAAAGAGTAAATTACAAAACTACCCCTCTATCTTTCAAAATTACAAAATACCCCCTTGAATTTTGTATTTACATAACAAAACAACATATACCCCTCTCGAGGGTGTAATTTGTAAAATAGAAACAAAAATCAAGGGGGTATCTGCAATTCTAAAAGATAGTTGGATTTTTCTGTAATTATCCCTTAAAAGAAATGTTTTCCTACCTGGGTTATAAAGTCAAGGGCTGGCAATGAGCAACACAAAACGATTACAAACACGAATTACAAAGATAAATGACACGATAAGGCATGACGGGATAAGGCACCACATGACACTATAGCACGAAATTGTAAATTAAGTTAAAATATTGTTATATTTAAGATCAACTAAGATAACTAATAGAAAACAAGATAGTGCGACACGATGACACAATTTGCCACCCCTAGTTATAACCAAGTTTTCAGCCAGATAAGTTAATAGAACCAAAAGAGGATGATTTAAACAACGCTACTTCCGTGGAACTTCACAAGTCATATGTCGCAATAAATTACAAATATCAATCGCGCTGACCCGTCACTTCAAGAGGACGCAATAGATTGGCAGCTAAAGATGGGGCATCAGATAACATAACCTGATGTTTAGAATTTTCTCGACATTCTGTACACACTAATGCTATACACCAAGAACTTCCTCGAGGAGGGTTCTTTCGAAAAATACTCACATGGGACAAGAATCTCGTTCCATTTCTTGAGGCATCATGTGATTCCGACAAAGAGGGCACGTGATGTTCCAATAATTCAACCACTTTTCCAGGCACGTCTTGTGGAAAACGTGTCCACACGAGAGGCGGTTAACCACTGCGTTCTGCTCGAATTCAGACAGGCAGATAGAGCACTCTTGTGCCAGGCGATCACGTATGAAAATTGATTCGTACCGCATTTCTGGGATTTGGCTTCAAACGCGTCCATGTATGATTCTGAGGGATTTCTATGGCATTCGGCTGAGTCTGAGGGGTCCACTGAGAGTTCTTCCCATGATGCGATGCGAATGCCGATTACATCATGCAGCATAGAGCGAAAAAGCTCTTTGACGATGGATATGGATATTGCCGTGTTTGCCAGGATTACACAGAGTACTCCAGCGTCGGCTGGAGTTGGATAAGATGAAATAGCCATTTTGAGAGCCGGACCTAGTGGAAATTGCACGTATCGACTCAGACAAACACAAGCAAACCAAACAACAACAATAATAAGGGATAATTACAAAAAATACCCCGGAGGTTTGACATGATTACAAAATACTCAGTTATCTTTTAAAATTACAGATACCCCATTTGAGGTTTGTATTTACCTAGCAAATACCACCTCTCAAGGGTGCAATTTGTAAATAAAAACAAATGTCAAAGAGTATTTGTAATTTTAAAAGATAACTGGGTTTTTTCGTAGTTAGGTTTGACATGATTGCAAAAAACTACAGTTATCTTTCAAACCCACAAATACCCTCTTAAGGTGTTACAACACTCCACTTGAGGTTTGTATTTACCTAGCAAATACCAACTCCCAAGGGTGCAAATTGTAAACTAAAAACAAATGTCGAGAAAGATAACTGGGGTTTTTCATGGTTAGGCTAAACTCCTAGGGTGGTTTTTATATCCCTAACAATAGTAAAACCCATAAAAAACCAAAGGGATAATTACAAAAAAAACATGTGGTTTGAGCTAATTACAAATAAAAACCCAGAGGTTTAAGAAAATCACAAAAAAACTCTTGGGTTTTGATTCCGTCTTACATTTTTCCGCTTTATAAGGAACAAATATTTCAGAAACTCCTTTGACATTTAAAGAAATATTACAACTACCTTAAATTTCAGACAAAAACATAGCTCGTGGTTTTCATAATTTTCAAAAACATCTGGGTTTTTTGTAATTAGCCCAAATCTCAGGGTTTTCTTTTTTCTTTTTTTTTTTGATAATTATCCCAAAACCAAATTATTTCCCCGTCCAGAAGCCCCGACCTTCCTATTTCTGTTCAGCAAAGCAATAATGGCTACATGAATATATATAATGTGTTATCTTTCGAAGAAAAACAAACAGGTAAAGGGGCTTTCGAGTTGTAAGTTCTGGGAGAGCTCAGTTTTTTGAAAAGATCATACATTTAGTGGAAGAACAACTACAAGAAATGAATTGGAAAACCATGTAAACGCGATTTTACAAACAAGGCAAAGCTAGCTCTCAATATTCACAGATAGCATGTCGATTTCGGAGCCATTACTATAACATTGTACGATGATTCGAAAAATTTGACACGGTCTTTTTTTTTTTACACAAAAGAAATGAAGTCCAAGAGATGGATAAACCTACTTTCTTGTTTGATTGGAGTTGTTCAATCAACCAACTGTACCAAGATAATGCTTCTAACTGCATATAAACAAAAGCATCCAGGTTAAGAAGGCCAAACATAAATGTGTACAACTGCAAAGCAAAAGGGAACTCTTTGTAGTTGAGAATCACAAATATATTGTCTCAGGAAATAGGGTGGAGCACATCTGATACCCACCAATCAATATCTGACAAGTGTCTTGGTAGCAAGCAAAGATTGAGGAGGAACCTCAACCACATAACTTACAGTTCATCAAATATGGTAAAACATAAATCTTTCTTCCTTGCATAATCATATTTCCATATTTTTTTTTTCCATTTTCTTTGCCCACAGCCCAACCCCCTTCAAATAAAAGAAGAAAAAAAAAAAAAAGATAAATTTAGGAACCTCTGGAATTTAAGCCACAAAATATACATATATTATGATTCTCAGCTTGGTTGGAAAGAACAATTCAGAATTAATTCTGAGCACATAGATGAAAACACAATAATCAGTCATCCACCTTCAAGAATAAAAAATTAATACTACAACACAAACCACAAGAGCAGCAATCAAAGAATAAACTAAACAAGACAAGCTTAAACAAAAAATTAAGACCTTAAAAAAGGAAATTACCACACAAAATTAGAACTTATAGATCCCCAAAAATAATTCCAACTTCCCCAGTGAAAACCCACCAAGAAGTGCAAGGAGAAAGAGTCTGTTTCAAAGAACCCACAAGAAAAGCTACTTTTTCTAGGAACAGAAGAAAGACGGGGAAAAAAAAAAAAAAAAACACCATAGATGTCACTTACAAGGTGAGCTCAGAACTTGGGCCTTTTCGTGAGTCAAGCTGGCACCTTCAAGATTGTGCTGAAGGGATTAAATTGTAGGGCATATATAGTCTGATAACTCTTATCTATGAATTTCTTTCTATTTCTATTTAAACTGATGCTAAAAGAACTGTTGACCCCACCAAAGTTCACTATGAAAAAGATCGTGATATTTTTAAGAAAAAGTAATATTTTTAGTGTAAAAATTGATCTTTGTCAAAATATACTTAATTTAATTATATTTTGATAAATATCATTTTTTATTTAAAAATATCAGCCGTCTCACATAAGTTTTGCGTTTCCCCAATGCTACATTTTGTTTCCTGTGACAAATAATATGATTGCCATTTAAATTTCAGAAATTAGGGAAGCTGTTAAGTAAACGAGGAGGTGCCATAAATTTAGAGGTGTAAAATGGGTCGGGTTGTTCAGGGCGATAATGCCCCGTCGGGCCAAAAGAAAAAATGGGCGACTGGATTGAATTCTATTGGTCCACCATTTTTTGAGGCCCATTTCCAACCTATAAATTAAAAATACATGTAAACTACACCGGGTTGGTCCAGCATTTCGAGCCAAATAGGTCCAATTCTTTTTAGCTTATTTAAATGCGGCTCAGCCCGCTTCTATCAGTCGGCTAGTTTTGACAACCCTACGTGAATCCCAAGTTAACGAGGACGGATTAAACACACAAATATCGATTTTTTAAATGATTATTCAATATTGTCATTGTCATGCATGATGCAATGTGAAATCTAGGGAAAACCTAAAGCAAAAAGAGTACTTCTAGTTCTAACATTCCAACGAAAGTTACATAGGAAGTGTCCGAGAAGATCAATTGAAATTCTTCCATCAATCTTTTCAAAAAAATCTTACATCAATGTATTGTTTACTGTTACAAAAGTAAAGGGCATTTAATAAGAGTAATAGCATAAGTTATTGATTGAAAAGTTCAAAAAAAAAATCATTAAGGATGAACTTATGAGGGTTTTTACTACCCGCCCCTAGAACTTCGTGGAGGAAAAGAAAATGATCATTGATGTAAGGACTCAATGAATATTACAAAAAATTTGTGAGACATACAATTTTTTTTAAATCTCATAATTGTAGAAGTTTGATGAACTCCAATTTTTGCTACTTCAATTAAGCCTTAGCGACAACCTTCAATTTAGTCACTACATGTCTATATAATTGTGTGTGAAAGTATAATAGTATATAAGCTATGTGCTCATCACTTGAATGAACTCCAACTTTTAGTGTGTTACGTATAATCTCCATTAAGGAGTGTTGAAGTCTCACGGCGTGGAGTGGTTTAGTACTTAGGGTGGGTAGTTTTTAAGTCCATGTTGTGAATCTGAATTGGTCTTACCAATTCCCCGCTTGGCTTTTAGTTAGTCATGTTGGCTCTTAGTCTGTTGGCTACGATTATAGTTGTAATTTTAGTTTTTGAGTTGTTATAATAAAATACTATCGTTCGACGAAAAAAAAAAAAAAAAAAAAAAAGTCTTAGCGACAACCTTCAATTTAATCACTACATATCTATATAATTGTGTGTGAATGTATATAAGCTATGTGCTCATCACTTGGATTTTATAGCAAATCAAAATTGAAAAATAGTTGACAACAACAACAATTAATACACGGTGGGCATAGTAGTCATATTGATAGACAAGTAAATTCAATGTTCTAAAAATTTCTGCTTAACTCCAATTAATCCTCGTCTAGGCACTAGGTCTTCTTTGTCTGCCACGTTATTCTTGATTAGGCTCCATCTAACGCGCGCCAGGTCCCGCTTAACCCCGTCGGAGCTCCGCCACGCGCTGGCCCAGGCCCCAATCCAGCAAAGGCTAGCGCTTAGCGCTTTTTAGAACACTACAAGTAATTGGACTCGACAACAAATAATTTCATTTATATATAGTAGGACCGCCGTTGTACTAAAAAAAATAGGATCATCGTTGATATCACTCATGTGTAGGATTCTCCAATGATCTCATCGGGAAAAGAGTAAGATTTATCGACGCGTTCTTTAAAAAAGAAGAGTGGTGGACAATAATTTGGTTAAGACCAATAATATGTCAAGTCCAATGAAATTATCTGGATTATGGACTAATAAATAAATTAGAGAAATTTCCAGAAATACCTACCTTTTTGGATATATGACAATGTTTACACTCATCCCTTTTGGTTGACTTTTTTGACTTTTTACGTTCTTGCATATTTTTTTGGTTATTTTTATGTTTTTTCGATTTTTTTGTTCTAGTATTATTTTATATGTTATTTTTGTTGTTTTGATGTTGTTTGTATTTGTTTCTTGGTTGTTTCTATGTTGTCTCGATGTTTCAATACAACTTTTACTTATTATTTATGCTCTTTTTTGTTCATGTGTTGTTATATATTTGTTTCGTTGTTTCTAAGTTATTTTCTATAATGTTTTTAATGTTGTTCGATGTCTCTTTGTTGTTTTCATTTAGTGTTCAATGTCTCAATGCAATTTTTTACCTATTTTTAAACTTTTTTACCGATGTGGTGTTTTCTATATTGTTTATGTTGTTTGTGGGTTATTTCTATATTATTTTTAATGTTGTTCTAATATTTCTTTGTTGTTTCAATGTAGTTTTTAATGTTTTAATGCGTTTTTAACCTATTTTTAAGCTATTATTATCATATGGTGTTTTCTATATCGTTTATGTTGTTTTGGGTTGTTCTATATAGTTTTCAATGTTGTTTTGTGGTTTTTTAATTGTTTCCATGTTTTCGACGTTTTCAATGCATTGGAACAAAAATTGAATTGTGTTTTTCTATTCATGTTTTGTTTATATATTATTTTCAATATATTTTTTTCAATCTGTGTTGTTTTATGTGTATATTTCTTGATTGTTAAGATTTAGAGTATAAAATTGATTATTTAATGGCAGAGAAATTATTTTTTCACTAAAATTTTATTAGATGAAACATGTTTGAAACTATCATGAAACAACAACGTAAAAAAATCCGAAAAATTGGCAAGAGCGTAAAATATTCAAAAATATAGGAGTGCAAAAAATTCAAAACCCCGAGAATTGTGTCCATAACCCAATAAATTAAGACCACTATAATTAATTTGAGTAATAATTCTTAAGTTAAGCCCAATAAAGCTATAAGGTAAAGAACCACACGAGAATCCACCTATTTGTCTATAAATACATTTGATTCTCATCATCGAAAGGTACACAATTCATTGCGAGCTATCAAGATCTCTGACTTGCTTTTACTTACTTTGGAACTGAATTGAGTGTCAAAAGGTCTTTGTCAGACCACCGTCGGCACCTCTAATGACTTTTAATTTGTGACAAGGTAGTGACCCACTCAAAAGTTGATATCAGAGTACTTCAATTGGAGTGATACCACGAGTGAATGTCACTTGAATTCCACTCTTAGAAATTTTCTTTTTTTTTTTTAAGTTATAAGAATTTGTTTATGTATTTTAATAATATATTCTTATCCGATTTGAATAAAATCAAGAAGCGTAAGATATTAATAATGATATTTTATCATTTATACAATATAACTTAAGGTAGCATGGACCAGGCACATGAAATAATTTCCCAAAATAAATGAGAGCTCTACAAATATAATTTACCCCATTCACCAACCAAATGAGGTACACCATTTGATTTTCAATTAGAGTTCTTATAGTTATCCTCCATATTCACGCTCACAACAACAAAGTGATTTTAAACGTCAAGAGGGTTTTGTGATTTTGTCAGGACTCAATATTTCTCTCTCCCGCGTGTACGTCAAATTATTGGGGAAGTTCAATAAGTAATTTAGGGCTAAGTATATGCTACCCAAGTCGGTATAACTAGAGCTGTCAATTTCACTCCGACTGGTGGGCAGGCCCGACCGGCCCGCTATAAGCACCGGGTTGGGCTCCAATTTTAGAGGCTCGAAATAAGCTGGGCTTTTTGGCCCAGTCCGTTAGGCCCAAAAAACTGGGCCGATCTGATTGGCCCGATTTTTGATGCATTTTTATGGGATGGGTAGGGCTAGCTCGAGAAATAGCGGCCCAAACACTTTGTTTGCCCGGACCGACCGATTTTTTTCGCATGGCTGGTGTGCCCGACCCGTTTGACACCTCTAGGTACAACCCAACTCCCTTACGATTGTGGCATTTGTTCCATTTTGATTTTTTATTTTTTATTTTTGAAAAAATGCACATTCATATGTCATAATGGGACACTTGGCAAAATCACAAGTGAATTGGGTTGTACCCACTTGGGTAACATCTCTTTACCATCTCATTAGTCTAAAAATCCTTAGGGCATGTTTATTTATTGATCGGGGGCAATTGAGATAAGTTTTTGGAGGTGATTGGGGGAAGAGTGATTTGATGTGACGTATTGGGAAATATGTGTTAGTAAAGAATTGCATTATGAAGCGTAACGTATGTTTGATTGGTGATTAAAGGAGTTGATTAGGGAATGCGAGTGATTGGGAGATGCTAATTAAGCAAAGATGCCTTAATATTTGGGAATCACATGGGTTTTATGTGTGATATTTCGGATGGGATCTTCTTATTCCAAAACCGTGTTTCATCTCATATTCAACCGTGTGGATGATTGACACGTGTATTACACTTACCATATTAGAACCCTACAATTTCTGCTTGATTTATGCTTGAAAATTAACATGGTAAGTGTAATACACGTGTCAATCATCCACACAGTTGGAATAGGAGATGAAACACGGTTTTGGAATAGAAGATCTCATCCGCAATATTCAGCCAAGTTTGGACTCAATTTTGAGTTCTCAACACAAAATTGAATTTTTGAACTAATGGCCAAATTTTGAACTTTTATATTTGTAATATTCCATCATCCTTTAATAAAAGAAAATTGTATAAGCTACTCTCCTAAGTATAGAGGAACATTTTGAAATATCTCGTGACATTTTAAAATTTAAATTACTCCATCCATCCCAATAAAAAAGACAAATAGATCCTGCTCAATAGTCCTACCGAAGCAAGCCAACAAACTTGAGTTGCTCTCTAGAAAGAGGTTGAAATCCCGGCTATAACCCCGCGCCGACGCAACGCCATCATGTTGTTAATTCATTTATTGATCGATTATAAATTCGCAAGATGCTACATAGATGGTTCTCATCCTTCGAGACAATGGAATGCCAATCCTCGGACTTTATTTGTAAAGTCCCTTCTATCTAGTTGTAAATGGAATTATGGAACTCGTCGCGCGGATTATGAAAACATAATAAATATAATTGAGATCATAATATTTTTCCATATTCTTCCTACTTTGCCTTGCATTAAATGAGAGTATATCATTGTTGGTCTCAAACATATTGAATTTAATAATGGTAGTTTAGTCTATTATTGTGTAAGTAATACTCTCAATAAGGAAACAAACATATAATTTAGGACGAATAAAAAGAAAGGTGACCTATTTTAGTGGGACGAAAGTGAGTAGTTATTTAACTAGATCCAAATAAAAATCTCATCATATATGTCACATGAAGAAGGTACAAAGAAATATACCTCAATGTTTTGCTTTTCCTAGGAAGTTGGTCTGCAATTGTGAATAATCGTATGGTTCCAAAACCTCGACTTTCACACTTGCAATTAAAATTCATTGAACCAAAAGTCTTTCGTGTTGAGACAAAGATTGATTTTTGACAATATCCTTTAAGTTTGTGTTCGTCACGTTGCGTGCCTAATAACAACAACTATGCACCACGTGAATTTCATGTGGTTAACCTCATGCTTATCTCGATTTGGTCTTGGTCGTTATTGCTTCTCGAGTTGTTTGATGATGACACATTATTTGATTTTTGTTTTTAGTTTTTTAAAGTAATTTTTCTTGTTATAATTATTTTTATTAAGTTTTTAGATAAAAATGAAATATCTTTATGTTGGTTATAATTATACAAATTTAGCAATGAAAATTCTATTTGTGTTATGGTTCTTTTTTTAAAAGCGTGAATATAAAGAGGTTTGATAATAAATTTGGTAGGTGCATGAAAAGACTTGGAATTATAATTTTGAATAAATTATAAAAACAACTCGTGAAATTTAGTTAACTTCAACAAAGGTTAGGGTATGTTTGGTAATTAGTGATTGAGGGTGATCGCGAAAAGTTTTTGGGGAAATAAAGGTTTGATGTGATATATTTAAAAATATATATATTAGAAGAGAAATGTGTCGAGAATGGTAATGTATGTTTGATTTGTGATTGAGGGAAGTGGGTGAAGTGAAATAACCATAGCCTTAGTTATCTTTCATAATACAATATGGGAATGGGGATAATTACAAAAAGTACCCCTGAGGTTTAGTCTAATTACAAAAAAAACCCAGAAAACTTTCGAAATTACAAAAACTACCCTTGAGGTTTTGGGTAATTACAAATCCCTAACGGAAATCGAGAAAAGTCAATTTTGCCCTTGACAGAATCTTTAAAAAAAAGAAAAATTGAAGGAAAAATTAAAAAAGTGACCAGGATAAAAATACCCTCCCAATGTTGGCGCCCAAACCCCTCCCGATACATCTCTGTGATAGATGGAGTACTTAGATTTCTTTCACTTCACTTTCCAACCTCACACCAAGCTTCCAAGAGACACCACCACCCACTAAGAAAGAAATCCTCCCCATTCATCTTCCATTGTAGCGAAAAATACTCCATTCACCTACAAATCAACGATCGTTTGGTTTTTGTGGGGCATAGGGTTCCATTTGAGTTATAAAGGTATGATTTTTACCCCATTTTTTTGGTTCTTATGGCGAAACATTGCGAGAATGAGTATATTTCTTAGTTAGTAGTGTATTTGTCATTGCATGTTTGATTTTGATCGTCATTTGTGTTCTTTTTTGGGTTTTTTGTTGGGTTTTGTACTTTTTTGTTGAAGACTGATTTTAAAGGATTTATATGTTGTATTCATAATGGGCATGTTGAAACAATGAGGTGTTTTGTTAGGTAGCACAATAAATCGAGCTAAATACATGACATTATGGATTTGTGAAATTTCTGTACGCGTTTTGTAAATTATGGAAAACCAGAGAGGCCCAACTGTTTCTTCTTCGTAAATACATGGGGGTATTTGTAATATTTTGGTTGATGAAGGTTTATGTGTTGCAAATTGTGATGAAATGAAAATATTTGAAACTATTGTTGAATTCAACCATGATTGTTAGAATATTTGTGTTGTTTGTTAAACAATTCTTTGTGTAAAATGAAATTATGTGCTTCAATTATTGCGCAGTGTAAGGGGGTTAACAATTATATGTAGGGGGTGTTTGTAATTTTGAAACCATAGTAAGGGGTACTTTGTAATTCTGAAATTATATTAGGGTGTTAAATATAATAATTATATCATGTTGAACCTAATGTTGTCTTTGATTTTTCTGATAGGATGTCTAACATGTTGAAGGATATTCTTGTGCATTATCTTGGGCACACTTTCAAGATACCACAGATTGATCCAGAGAAATATTGTTATGAATCTCTCATCAGAGATATAAATTCTATGGTTCAAGTTGAAGGTGATCAAGGTGAGCTTATAACACTGAGATGGGAACTTGATCACTTGGGTATTATTAATCACATTTCTGTTTGTGATGATAGAGGAGTAAGAACCATGTTTAGGTTTAACACTAATAAAAAGGAGATTTACATATATATATGTGTCAACTGAGTTATGTGTGCCTATTGTAGTGGATAAATCACAAAATGAGTAAATTATTGGAGTGTGTAATTGATGAAGGCACTAGTTGTTAGATAAATGTTTTTATCAAGATTTTGATGATTTTGTTTAAATGAGTTTTTATACCAAAATAATGTTTATAAATGTTGTCCAAATACTCCCAATTGATTTAAAATATTTTTACTAATTTTTTGGAGTATTTTTTGAAGTTTATTTTTGACAAAAATCGGACAACATTTCAAGTTGGAGGTCGACCGGTCGAGCAAATGGTCGACCAGAATCGGAGATCAAACAAAATGAAACGTAACACCTCGGACTTGAAATTGTGAATAGGGGGACCGGTCCGAGTAGGGGCCGACCGGTCGGACCCTAGTGTGACTGGTCGGACCCCTCCCCGAATGGTACCTGGATCGCACTAATTTTCTTTAACATTCGAAATTTTCTATAGAGCGACCGGTCGCGTTGTGTAAACTTTTGACAACAAATTTGTACCGTTGGACATCCATATCAGCAAGATTTGCTTTTCATTTTTGTACATTATTTCTACATCTTGTGATCCTTTTTTTGTAGACAAAAGTGAAGAAGGATGAGCCTATGTTTGTGAAGACTCTCCTATAAATAGAGGATGACTTGAAGACACAAGACAAGAATAACACAAGCAAATACACAACAAGAAATCGCAAATTTCTAAGCTTTCATATTCAACACTCTTGTTGTATTTATAGCCTAAGTATTCACTTTCACATCTTGAGGTCTAGGCTTGATTCTTGATTACACTTGCACTCAAAATTATATTATTCTTTATAGAGTTGTAATCTTGAATTTTTGGGTTCATCATTCAACACAAGATATCCTTGTGAGTGTTCTTGTGGTAAGAACACACTTGGGTGATCTAGGTGTTAGGTGCAAGAAGATTGTGGTAATCTTCTTATTGAAGAGTTTGGTGCTCTTTGAGGTGTTAAAGAATTTGGTATTCTTCAAGGTTGAAGATTGTGGTAATATTCACAAGGTCTTTGTTGAAGATTGTGGTAATCTTCAAGGAGATTGTGGTAATCTCCAAAGAGGTGGTGTTAGAAGATTGTGGTAATCTTCAAAGGTGATGTTGTAATAATTTTGGTAATTATTAATAAAATCTTTTTCTTTTTGAAATCCATCCCGGAGATATTGGGGTGGTAGAGGACTAGGCCGGTGGGTTGAACCTCTATAAATTGAGGCGTGTTGTTTAATTTCTCGCACCTTTATTCTTGTCTTTGATTGATCATTTGAAAAAGAGGGCTAATTGCGAAAAAAAAAGATAATCTATTCACCCCCTCTAGATTATCGTAGCCACTTGAACTAACAAGTGGTATTGGATACTAACGAGAGTTATCTACCAACCGGCGCATCATTCAATAGACCGCCTCTTTTTGACTCCAACAATTATGCATTTTGGAAGGATCGAATGGAATGCTTACAAGATTGCGGGTTCTATATTTGGAACACGGTTATAAATGGAGCATCCATCCCGATGAAGAAAAATGAAGACATCACTCAAATTCCCAAAGCCCTCAAGGATTATGATGATGAAGACAATAAAATATTCTCCTTAAACGGTAAAGCTCTTAATATTCTTCATTGTTCTCTTACTCTCTACGGAGTATACTCGAATTAGAGGTATTCGATCCACTCATGGTGTGTGGGAAAAATTGAAGTTATCTATGAAGGCACAAAGAAAGTGAAACAAGCTCGAAAGACCATGTTGGTCAAAAAGTTCAAAAATTTCACTATGAATATTGGTGAAAATATTTCTAGAATGGTTGAAAGGCTTGACAATATTGTAAATCCTCTTGTTGCACTTGGGAAAATTATTTTCAAGAGGATAAAGTTACAAAAGTTCTTAATGCTCTTCCCGCCTCTTGGTCCGAAAAAGTTACCGCCATTACTTTAAGCTCAAAATTTGGAAACTCTAAATTTTGATGAGCTTATTGATAATCTTCTCATCTATAGTTTATACAAATGAAATGAGTAACTCAAAGGCATCAATTTCTCAATAGGGTATGAGATCAACTCAAAAGGTCTTGCCTCAAAATCGAAAAATTATTATTCTAGTAATGAGGAAGATGAATATGAAGATGAAGAAGAAGATGAGGAGCTTATTAGAAAATTTACAAAATTTGTAAATAAAAACAAGAAAACAAAAACAAAGAGACTATTCTTGTTTTAGATCACGAAAAACCCGGACATCATATTGCCGATTGTCCAAAGAGGAAGAAAAACAAAGAAAGAAAAACACTTTCACAAAGCCTTGAAGGCCAAATCCGAACCAACAACATGAGACGAACTTCTCTCATCCGACGATGAAGAAGCGAAAGCAATGTCTAATGGGAATCAAAGAAGACAATGAGGTACGCTCTAACCCGTCTACTTCTTTTAATAATGAATTGCATGATGATTATGATGAATTGCAAAATGATTTTGATGAGCTTCAAAATGAATTCCAAAGCTTGCTTTTTAAATATAAGAATTTGAAAAATGAGTTCAACACCATTAATAATGAAAAGGATAGTTTACATGCTTCTTATGAATCTCTTACTAGTGCTCATAATGTTATACTTGATAAGGTTAGAATTCTTGAAGAAAGAAAATAGTACTCTAGTTAAGGATATTGATTGCATGAAAAAGGATATGTTGAAGTTTAACTTGAGTACCGATAAAATGACCAAAATTCTTGATGTTCAACGTTGTGATCATTTGAAACTAGGACTTGGTTTATAAGCCTAATGTTATTAATGTTAAGAAAAAGAATCAAGTCTCCATGCATGTTGGTCATTATTCTTCTAGAACTATTACATGTTTTTATTGTGGTAAAATTGGTCACACGACTGATACTTGTCGGGTTAAAAATAGTTCTAATTATTATTGGAGACCTAAAAGTCTCAATGTTAATACCAAAGGACCCAAACACTTGAGGGTACCACAAGAAAATTTTATGTTAGGTACTCGGCGCAATAAAAATCAAAGGAGTTTTAAATTGTCATATATACAACAAACGATCGCGCCATATGATCGAACGAAGAGATATTATCAACAAAATTATTTTTCAACAAGAAGGTATAATCAACAATGGAAAAAATACAACCTTGGCAATGGCGGAATTGGTAACTCTTATCTCTTCTTGAAATATGCATTGTCTTTTTATAATTATTGCACATTTTCATGTCTTTAATTTTTGTATTGATTGTCAAAATTCTTTATAAAAGTATTTCTTAAAAATGAGGTCTCAATTTTATATTCTCGGATTTTCAAATTTCAAAAGAGACCTTATATGAATTTTCAATAAGCACTTGTGTTATCAAACTTTTGTTGATTCCTTAAATAGCATAGCATGTGCTACTTGTTCAACTTCTATGTTATTTAATATTGTGTATATTATTCGATATCACTATGCTCTTGTGCAAGATATTTTGTCAAGTTTTTTTGGGAAGTATTTTGGTATTAAGGAACAAATGATCGTAGACTCATCCATTGCCATCTACGTCATAAAGTGTCAAGATTGCGAAAGCGTATTGGTTGACAAATAAATTCGAGGTATGTTTATCAACTTTCATTATTCTTATAGACTCGAAATTCTTCATGCCTTATGCCTATATGCTCGATTTGAAAGGCACTTCTTCTTATGGTTTATTTTATCCAAAATTTTAAAACGTTAAATATTTTTCGGAGAACAAGTGCGGTGTATATAATTTTTCAGAATTTGGTTCTTCATAATCGAACTAAACATATTGAGATTTGATATTTTTAAGGGATTGTGTCTCCTAACGGAAATTTGAGACGTGTTTAATTCCGTCTCAAGGATAACTCACGGACATTCGTTTTTAACCATTAACCACCGAGTCTTTTACCTCATTTCGAGCTTGTTTAGGCATAATGTATATTGAATGAGGTCTATGTTTCCAATTTGCATGTTTTTAAAACTTAGGGGTGAAAAATCGAATTTTTGGTGCAAAATTATTTAAAATGAATCGATGTTCAGGCACCTGGTCGACGGAGAGGTCGAGCGGTCGACCCGATTCTGTGTGCACCGTCGCGCCTTAAGTGATTTCGGGGATAAAATTGGTTATGTCCTTCATTTTACTTTTTTGATCATTTTCTTCCAAAATCGAACCCCTTCGCATTTTTCACACACAATTCACTCAAAATGGTTTTCTTCTTATAAAATCTATATTTTTGAGTTTATGTAACTTCTATTTCATCCATATCATCAAACTTCTCCGATCAATTGGTAAGAATTTCTCCTTTTAATCTCAATTGGGTTGAACCCTTGAGAATGTGCTTGTATCTTGCTATTTTGATGAAATTCTTGTATTAGTATGTTGTATATGATGATTGTTGATGAATGTATGTTGTTATATTGCATTTGGTGATGAAATTTTTGGCTTAAATGAAATACAAAGGCGTAATATATCTCTTTTTTATTCGACGACGCCAAGTGTTCGACAAAATCTTTCTATGAAAATTTATTACCTACATGATTATCTTGATTTGAAAAGTCTTATAAGTTTGTGGAGATCATGTTTTATCAATCAAATGAGCTTTTACAAATCAAATGATCAAATTTTCCCTTTTTATTTGGAATTTAAGCTTCAATATTCAAAATACTCAATAAATCGATTAAATTCCACACTTTGATATAATTGTATGATGTTTTTATCGTGCTAACATTCTTTTTGATGATTCCAAAGAGGAAGAAACAGGAAAAATGCTCATACGCTCAAAGTAAGCGAAAATAAGCTCGCAAGAAAAGCTTATGCAAACATGACGAATAAGATTATCTCGAAGATTATGAATGCTTGCGGTTGGTCTCGATTACGCCACCGATTATTTCACCGAATCGAGTGGCTTCACCCCTGGGCGTGTTATCTCGGATAACATTTTGCTTACAGGAGCTTATCCATAATATCAACTTCGCCACGAAGGTTCCTAATGTGGTGATGAAGGTGGATATGGCTAAAGCTTATGATAGAGTGCGATGGGATTTTCTTGTATACGCCATGACTCATATGGGCTTCCCCGTTCGGTGGATTGATATGATAGACGATTGTATTGAGCACTGCGCTTCTCTGCTCAGTTAATGGTAGCCCTTCCGGATATTTTCCTTCGACTCGAGGATCATGCGGCAGGGATCCTCTATCTCTCGCATTGTTTGTTCGCGGCGGAGTATTTATCCGTGCTTAGATTCCATTATTAGAGCGGCACCATCATATGATTTATCGGATCCCGGTGGGGTTTTCGATGACGATTTGGCCTATATCTTGATGATGTGGTTATCTTGATAGGGCGTTTGAGGATGGTCTTGTTACGCTTAGACACTTTTTGGAGCACTATTCGCTACTTCGTGGTGGTTAGTATTCGGAAAGAGTAGATTCTTTTCGGCCCCACGATACGTTGTGAGATGGGAGCACATGGTGCATCGATGTGGCTTCTGGCCCGCGATGACTTACCGATGACTTATTTGGATGTCCCTTTGTTTAATGGGAAAATGACGAAAAGAGCTTTTCCTCCCCGTGATTTGAGGATGTTGGATAGAGTTGTTGGGTGGTCGATCGGCATCTCGTCCTTTGGTGGTAGGCTCGCTCTTATTCGGAGCATGCTAATGGCCACGTTGCATATTCTTGGTCATGCATCCGCCAAAGACAGTTCTACATCGGTTGGAGCAGATCATGGCTAGATTCTTCCGGGGATCTATGCGGGATAGAAGAAGACTCATTGGATCGATTGGGATAGTATTTGCCATTCTATTTCTAAGGGTGGTTTGGGGTTGCGCCAACTTTTCGATATTATTGACGCGACGCCGATGATTCAAGTTGTGGTGGAGGTTACGCGAGGGCCATTCGTTGTGGGCTCGGTTGTTGATCAGCAAGTATTGTTACAATGGGCTTGTTTCCCTGTAGAGCCCTTGTAACACATAATGATAGTCATCGGTGGGCGATTGAGGCGGGTCGGTATTCGGGCCCAAGAGTGGATTTTCCGGTCTATTGCCGAGTGGTAGCAAGGTCAATTTCTCGGATGATATTTGGTTTGGGAATAGGCCGCTTGCGGATCATTGTTTGGATCGGCCGTTGGGACATATGATAGTGGATTGGTTCATTCGTGATGATGTGTGGGATCGGGATAGATTGTACCAAGTTTTGGTCTCCATATGTGGGCTTCCCGCGAGCCTCATTGAGGATATATTCGGGGTTCCGATTCTACCTGGGGTCGAGGATATCATGCGGTGGATGCTTACCTCTCTCATGGTGGGTTTTCTATGTCTTCTACTTGGATTCTATCCGGGGAAGAAATCCGAGTAACCTTACATGTCTGGTGCCATTTGGAACGATGCTCTTGTTCCTACTATTTCTATTTTCCTTTGGCGTCTCCCCGTAATCGTCTCCCTGTGGATATCAAGCTTCAGGCACGTGGCACTTCCCTCGCTTCACATTGTTGTTGTTGCTTGCATAATACACATTTTCTCCTCGAGTTGAATCTATCCCTCACCTCTTTTTGATGAATGATATTGTTGATCGTGTGGAATCACTTTGTTCCTTGGTTTGACACTACACTTCCACATACCACGATATGATATTGTTCCTCACATTTGGAGGAATCACACACACAAATCACACACGAGGCACTTGAGTTTCCTGGTTCCTTGCTTGATTTTATGGTTTGCGGACGGAAAGGAATAGTGTCAAGCATCGACACCTTCCTTTCTTGGCATCTCACATTATTTGGCAAGGTGGAGCGGTATCTCCGGATTCTTGTTTCAGGTTGGCGTTTGAGCCCCTCGGATTAGTCCGGATGCTTCCCTACTGAGTAAGTTTTTGGGGGAAGTGATCCACCACAGTTCCACGCAGTAGGGATGGTGATTTGGCGAGCACCTCAATCTCCTCGATCAAGCTAAACACGGATGGTTCGTTTGATCGAGACACATTGATAGCGGTGGCGGGGATTGATATGAGATCATTCGGGCGAGACTTATGTTGGTGTTTCATAGTTCATTCCGGCGGTGTCTAGCTTTCATGCCGAGCTACTAAAGATCGAGATGGAACTGCAAAGCATGCCCGACGCTTTTTTCTTTGCGATTTGGATCGAGTTGGACACGGCGGCGGTGGTCACCACGATCACATCCGGTTGGCTTGGCTCTTGCGGCAGTTCAACATACACCGATTCTCATCCCAGGAACATCTTTGAGGACCTTCGTGATTCGATTTCCCACATACACGAGAGGGGAATCGACCGGCCAGATCATCTAGCGGAGTTGGGAGTCACGCCTTGGCGATCATATTGTTTATGAGGGCACGACTTTTCACCACCTTCTAGCGCTCACTTGGATGGACCAACCGGGATATCCGAGCTTTAGATTTTGATTGCGCATTAGTTCTCCTTGTATTTTTAGATATTTCATTATGATAGTGCATACAAATGTCGTAGTGATAGGTTTCTTGCTTTTTGATTTTATCCCCGTGACGGGACATGACATTGTATGTTACTTTGATTGTTTGATCTACAAGTAGGGGATCACGCCTCAATCCCCCACCCAGGGGTGTTATTTTGCTTAAAAAAAAAGAAAAGCTATAAGCTAGGGCTCTTAAAAGCCAAAAAGTGTGAATACTACTTAGTCCATTTGATGTATTATGGACTTTTATGCTTGACTAATGATGTCTTTGTGACAGGGGAGCTTTTAAGCTCAAATAATTCAAGCTTATTTGTAAAAGCTAAGCTTTTAGCTTTTAGTCAGTCGATTCTTCTATACTTGTTCTTGATGTGCATTTTGATAGGGGAGCTTGTGCAAAAATATTTTTGAAATATATTTGCTCCTATCCTAGTGTTTGTACTTATGACAAATGTTGCTTATAATGGATTGATGTTTTAGATAGAAAAATGTGTTTTGTTTTTAAATCGATCTCCTAAAATTGTTCAGTTTGTAATCAACAAAAAGGGGGAGATTGTTAGATAAATATTCTTATCAAGATTTTGATTATTTTGTCTAAATGAGTTTTTATACCAAAACAATGTGTATAAATGTTGTCCAAATATCCTCAATTGATTCAAAATATTTTTACTAATTTTTGGAGTATTTTTGAAGTTTATTTTTGACAAAAATTAGACAACATTACAAGTTGGAGATTGACGATCGAGCAAGCGGTCGATTCCAGAATCGAAAACAAATAAAATGAAACAGAACACTCAGGACTTGAAATTGTGAAGAGAGGACCGGTCCGAGTAGGGCGGCCGGTCGGACCCCTATGATGACCGGTTGCACCCTCCCCGAATGGTACCTGGATCGCACTAATTTTGTTTAACGTTCAAATTTTCTATAGAGCGACGGCCGTCTATTTGTGTAAACCTTTGACAAACAAATTTGTGCCGTTGGACATCCATATCAACAAGATTTGTTTTTTATTTTTGTACATTATTTCTACATCTTGTGATCCTCTTTTTGTAGACAAAAGTGAAGAAGGAGGAGCCTATGTTTGTGAAGACTCTCCTATAAATAGAGGATGACTTGAAGACACAAGACAAGAACAACACAAGCAAATACACAACAAAGAAATCGCAAGTTTCTAAGTTTTCATATTCAACACTCTTGTTGTATTTATAGCCTAAGTATTCACTTTCACATTTTGAGGTCTAGGCTTGATTCTTGATTACACTTGCACTCAAAATTGTATTATTCTTTATAGAGTTGTAATCTTGAATTTTTGGGTTCATCATTCAACACAAGATATCCTTGTGGGTGTTCTTGTGGTAAGAACACACTTTGGTGATCTAGGTGTTAGGTGCAAGAAGATTGTGGTAATCTTCTTATTGAAGAGTTTGGTGCTCTTTGAAGTGTTGAAGAATTTGGTATTCTTCAAGGTTGAAGATTGTGGTAATATTCACAAGGTGCCGTTGAAGATTGTGGTAATCTTGAGGAGATTGCGGGTAATCTCCAAAGATGTGGTGTTAGAAGATTGCGGTAATCTTCAAAGGTGATGTTGTAATAATTTTGGTAATTATTAATAAAATCTTTTTCTTTCTCAAATCCATCACGGGGATATCTTGGGGTGGTAGAGGACTAGGCCACAGGTGGGTTGAACCTCTATAAATCAAGGCATGTTGTTTAATTTTCGCACCTTTATTATTGTCTTTGATTGATCATTCGAAAAAGAGGGCTAATTGCGAAAAAATCGGCATAATCTATTCATCCCCCTAGATTATCGTAGCCACTGGACTAACACTAGTGAGATGGAGATAGAGGGGACCGAGGTGATAAAAAAGGTATTGGGGCCGCAGAGGGTATTAGGGTTGAGGGTGTTGAAGTGGGTATTGGGGAAATGAGGGTGAAAAAAAGAGGGTATTGGGGTGAAGAGGGTATTGGGGTTAAGGGTCTTTCAAGAGGAATTGGGTGAGGTGAAAAACATGTGCGGGAACATTGTGAGATGGAGACGAGAGGGGATTGGGGCGAGTTTGAAAAAGAGAAAGAGGATTTTGGGGCAAATGGTGATCAAAGTGTGCAAGTAGATCTGTGTGAGAAGGGGACAAAAGGGCAAGAGCCTAGACAAAAAGGAGTACAACAGAGTGTAGAGGACAAGAAGCGGGAAGCCATTATTGAAGATTTAGAGCTTGAGAATTTGAATGACACAGATTGGCAAGGGTATGGTGAGACAATTGGGCAACATGACAAGTATACAGATATTGGGGGTGACAATGAACTGTGTGAGGATGATGATTTTGAAGAGGATGGGGGTGATGAGCTGGGTGATGATCCTAGGGAAAATGAGAGTGATGACTTTAATGATGGGGATAATAGTGAGGGTGATGAGCCTGAAGAAAATGATGATGATGAAGTTGAGACTGAAGACTGTGATGATCAAGGGGGTTCACAGTTATCAGGTTATGAGTCTGATGATCATTGTGATGTTGAAAATATATCTGATGAGGATTTCACTGAAGATAAAGGTGGGGTTGAGACTGATAAAGATGAGTTCATTCTCCCCGATGATCCTACAAATTTGAAATATAGCTAAAAACTGGGCAAATCTTCACCGATGTGTATGCTTTTAGGAAGGCTCGAAGGAATATGTGGTTAGAGTGGGATTCAGTTGAAGAAAATAAAGAATGAGAAGCAAAGGGTGACTCGCAAAATGTATTGCACAGGGTTGCCCATGGAGGGTCCATGCATCATCTGTTTTAGGTGATGATTTGACTTTCAAAATCAAGACATGCGCACCTGATCATACTTGTGTGAGGGTTGACAATCGAAAGCTACCACTTCTACTTGGATGGCAAGTAAGTTGACTAGTGTACTTAGAGAGAATCCTAATATGAAGCCTTAAAGGATTAGTATCGAACTAAGAAGGTATGGAGTTGCTCCCCATATATGAAGTTGTATAGGGCTAAAAATATAAGACCGACATCAATTGAGGCGATTACATTGAGTCATTCAAAAAACTCCCCGCCTATCTTTGAGATGGTCATAAGGATTAATCCTCGGGTCAATTATTAAGCTACAATATGGGAGAATTACTAATAGGAATGAGTATGAAGATGGGGGAGGGCAAAGCAGAGTACCATTCACACCAACATTCAAACGGGTGTTTATGGGCTTGAAAGCACTAAAGGATGGTTTCTTAAATGGATGCAGGCCATTTATAATTTGATGGTTGTCACCTTAAAGGGCCTTTTGGGGAGTTTTGTTGTCGTGATTGGCCTTGATGGAAATAATGGGTTATATCCAATTGCTTTTCATAGATTGTTGAAAGTGAAACAAGAGATAGTAGGGTTTCTTCTTTCAATGCTTGGATGTAATGCTTGGAGGCTTTATCTTGACAAACCATGGACATTCATGACGAGATAGACAAAAGGTATGTTTGTTATGTTTTATTAAGTATAGGGGTAATTGATATACATTTATAACTTCAGGGGGTAATTGATATTTGTGTAAACCCGACTTGTGATAAATATATATTTAACTACATGGAAGGGGGTATTTTGTAAGTCAAGAAACATTATATTGTTGGGAATTTTCCTAATTAATCTTTGGATTGTGATTCCATTGTAGGGGCTTGTTGAAGCAATTCTTGAATTGGCACCGAACGCGATTAATGTAAAGCGTTGCGGGAATATATATGCTAATTCGGACTATAATCTGCTAGTCTTATGTTAAAAAATACTTTTGGATGGCCTGCAAAAGTCCTACAATGCCCAAGGATTCAACTTTGCCATGGGAAAAACAAAGGAGCATAGGCCGCAACTTATGAATGGCCGAGAAAGATTCCAAGTCATCTGTGGTCTAGGCATGGATTTGATACTGCTAAAAAATAATCATGTTACTAACACATTTCTAAATCCTTCAACAATTGGATAGGAGACATTAGAAGTAAGCCAATCTTGACTCTTTTAGATGGCTTAAGAACAAAAGTGATGAGCATACTCGAGCACGGTATGGGAGAGGGCTCGGATGGTCAAATGCGATTTCGACAATGTGGTCACTAAATTGAACTCTGTGAAAGAGGATTGATTAATTGTCACTTGACGATTAGTAATCTTGATGAGTTCCAGGTGAAAGATGGGGAATGCACTACATTGTCAACCTTAAGAACCGAACTTATTGCAAGGAATGGGATGTTTTACGGAATCCCTTGTAAGCATGTTGCATTGGGGATATCATACAAAAGGGAGTTACTTGAAGGGTACACAGATATTAGCTTCTATGCATCTATGTATTTGAAAGCATATTCGAGGTGATTCATCATGTTCCGATGTTGCATTTTGGCCATCGGCGTGGACCCTCATCCATCCACATTGTTGCCACCAAAGGTGAAAAAACTCCCTGGTAGACCAAAGAAGAATATGAGGAAAGAGCCGGAGAAGCCCTTCGCGACCAAGAGATCAAACACTCTTAAATGTGGGGCTTGTGGGGGTTTGGGGCACAACAAGAGAACATGCAATATGGGTAGTTCTCAAATAAGAGCAACTAAGGTATTGTTTGTTTATGTCCTATTACATGTTCAATTTAATCATGTTTTGTAATTTTCTAACTAAAATTATGCTCATGTAGAGGACACGAAGAGAATGAAGCTAACACAAATATTTCTCTTAGAGACATGCGTAGAGATATCAAAAGAAAGAAGAAGGCATCCACAAGCAACAAAGATTACCCGCCACCTAAGATGCCCTCCGCTCCACAACATGATTAGGTGTTTACATTTCTCGGTTTTAGCATAAACTATTTTAGATGGATGACTACTTATTTTGTGTGTAGAATGTGTTGGGTAAAAACAGTTGTCACGCTCTTTGAACAATTGTTATGTTTTGGATGCCTCATTTGAAACTATTTGAGCATGTTTTTGTAGTTTATGGTAAAACCGGGGTGGTTTATGTAAGTGAAACCAATTATCGGGGTATTTGGTAATATTGTTTTGGTAATATATTAGGCATTTGGGTTGCTGCCAATGCACCTTTTTTTAAGCTGTAAAACAGTATGATGCCTATTGTTCTATGACATATTTGCTACTTACATTATAGTTGTATGATGCTTTTTGGTTTATGATGCCTTAATTTGTTGTTTTTAGTACTTTTGTTTTTCGAAAATATATATATATATATATATATATATATATATGACATAATAAAGTTGTAACTATACCATGTGTAATAATAATTAACTCCACCACCATGTGAAAGCCTAATTCAACAATGCACAAAGGTAAAACTACAACCAATAATTTGTTAAAATTACACCCCTCATACCAAAAAAAAAGCTCATCAAAAGCTCATTACTAAAAGTTACAATTACACCCCTCAACATTTGAAAATATTACAAAATAGCCCCAAAGGGTATTTTTGTCTACTCATAATTAATGAATAGTACCTCAAGGGCATTCGTGGTTTTCCATATAATTTTTTTGATGATGTCATCATTTTCTGTTAGGTCAACTAACAGAATGACCTAAGATGTTGGATGGAACAAACCTCAAGGGTAGTTTTTGTAATTTTGAAAGTTTTCTGGGTTTTTTTGTAATTAGACTAAACCTCGGGGTACTTTTTGTAATTACCGCTACAATATGTTGTATATATAGTTTGTGTTGGAAATTTGGTTTTGAAAAAGTGGGCGTCGAACCAACTTTGACCAAATTTCGATGCTAGGAATTTAATTTTGGAGGAATTAAATTATATATTATTAATCTACTTTCCGAAGTAGATGTTCGTAGTATTTTTATTTCTCAAAATCGAATTTCGGTAAGTGAGAACTTATTACACGAATTTGGCCACACGAATGTGTATAGTTTATCCTAGTATAAATATTAGAATGTATCATTGGTTGGATATATTATAACACAAGTGTATGATAACAAATGGGCCTTGGACCAACCCGACTCTTTGGGCTCGGGTTCGGGTTGAGTTGGTTGGTATTGTCACTCGAAAATAGGCTTAGCCGGATTCAAGTGATTGTTGGGCTGATGAATCCGGACATTGGAGGTGTCCAAGTTCGTGTGTCATGAATCTAGACATTGGAGGTGCCCAAGTTCATGTGACTTTTGGAGTTTGTAACTCCTCAAGTAGTGGTCATAAGAAGAGACTTGTAACTTATGGGAGTTACATATGGTTTAATGCCCACTCTCTATATTTAATTCCTACAAGTGTTGGAAATGATGACTTTTATAAGCTTTAGGGTGCATTGTTGCATGGGAGAAGAGTGAGAAATTAGAGAGGAAGTTAGATTTTGCAGAGAAATAGATAACATTCAGATGTTCATAATTTGTCCAAGAGGTGTTACCACCCAGTGTTATAATATCTCGTGTCAACACTTCCTTTCTGCGATTTTGAGTCAAGCAAACCAGTTTTCTCACCATTCTAGTTCAATGAGGCTTTTGTGTTAGTGGTGCTACTACACAAAAGACGTAAGCCATTTTATTATTGGGGACATTACGTCAAACCGTGAGCACTAGCCGGACGTATTTGTCTTGCGGAAAGAGGTCTTCCTCGACTCGGCTTGTAAAGTTCTCACGATTCATGCTTCGGAGTTGGAGTCCATTCAAAATTTGTAATAGTTAGGTTTTACTTTTCTTGTAATTTTATGTTTCGTTTTTGTAAGCCATCTTGAAAGCTTTTTCTTGTTTTTCGTAACCATTTGTAATTTCTAACAGTTTGTAATATAATAATAAAATTAAAAGTCTTACACCAAGAAACAAACTTGTTGGAGTGATGTGTCATCATGCTATTACCACCAAAAGTTGCAACCCCTCATTTTGATAACTTGTGCCTCACAAATTCATGCTATCCATGGAGTATGATTTAGAGAAACGGTGAATAGCAAGCAACCATTTGGAAGAGTGGCTTGGAGTTTCGATTTTCTCCGAAGAGGCACATGCTTGATTGAAGAGTTTCAAAGTGTATTTGGTGTCTATTTATACATTAACCGTATTAAGCCTACAAAATGTATAAACAACTGATAAATACCAACATTTTATTTTTTTACTAACTTTTGAGCATTCTTATTTTCTTGTAGAAACAATCCAAAAACGTACTTAATTTTGTCTATTGCATCATAAAAGTAATTTGCCACAAACTCGGTTAGCACGTAGTGGGGGCAAATAACACTTTAAGGAAAATGTCCTACACACCTTAGACTTGTTCGTTTCCTTCAAGTTGTAATACAGAAAATCTTGTATCGTTTGTTTTTCTCCAATTTTTATATTGTATTTGGTTCATACCCGGTCAATAGTTTCAACACAATTTATATAATATCCCCTATTCAAGCATAAATTCAAGATTACAAAGAGCTTTTGATAGGATTGACTTATAGTCAACCAATCCATATAGATATCGCCTTTTTATCGTGAAAATGTTCTCTAACTCTCACTCTTTACTTATTGGCTCACCTTTGGTACCCTTTCCTAGTTGTACCTACCGTGCTTCTTTTTTTTGGGTCAATATCGGCCAATATAGTTCATCTAATGATAAACCTAATCCCGAATTATATATCTCGTAGAGATAGATAGAGAGGTAGGGATTTCTTGAACGAACCACACTCCTTCTTTCAAATTCTTTATTTAGTAGGTAAGGCGTAATTGCACCGAAGTACAAACAAACGTCAAAGGGTAGAGACAGGTGATTGAGAATTCAAAGATACTCCTTGATGGGGTGGTGACTTGTCGCGCAAGCGCTATGGTCTATTCACAATCCTTTTGACCGCATAGAACCCTTGCTTATATACTGGAAACAATTGTAAATCCTTTTATTTTTCAACAAAAATATAGGGTAGGATTTTTAAAGAAAAAAATTTCAATACATACTATTTGTAAAATATAAACAAATGAAATATTTATAGTTTTAAAAGATAGCTATATTTTATTCAAATAAATCTAAAAATACTTTTCATAGTTCACCTTAGTTTTTATTTTAACGGAAGGAATTATTTTTGCACCATTAATAATCTAATACATTAGAACCTCGATAATTAAATACCCAATTAATTAATAACCTCGCTTAAATAATATATTTTTCGATCCGGACTTGGGGACGACGTGCTAAATTAATAATTCGCTAAATTTATAATATAATACATATACAAGAATTCATATGGTCCGCCCCATGCAATATAAACTAATAACTCCTTATATATATTATTTATGATTAATAAATTAAGACTTCATTAAAAATAACTCAATTGTCATTTGTTTCTTATTGAAATTGATGCCACATTAAATCTCATCTCGACTTTTATTAAGGTAGTAAAAACTTTTAGTGTGATTTTTCGGTAGCTCAACACATATTATTCAATAGCATTGTTTGTGATTTGTGAACTTCCTTTTGAGAATTAATGAGGATCTATACGACAATTACTATCTTCAATTTCACAATTCACATGTCATTTCTCGATTATCCGTCGTTGGTCAATAATTCTACTGACTTCAAGTACATCTTTGCGGTTGTATAATACTCATATGCAAGGTTGAATCTTTTGATAATTTGTTTGATGACAAAAAAATTCATTATTTCAATAATTTTTAGATGGACATGACATTCCAAGCAATAAATTATAGAAAAGTTTATTTTGCTTGGAATGTCATGCCCATCTAAAAACTATTGAAATAATGAATTATTTTCTTGTCATTAAACAAATTATCAAAAGATTCAAACTCTTTCTTAATACACCCTATCCTCTTTTTAAGAATAACTTATTTACTTAATACACCCCCTTAACATTCCCTACTTCACTCTTTCCTCAATTAAACCCTTTTTCTTTCTCTAAAACATAAACTCATCCAATACAAACACCCATTACCCAACACACACGACGTTCTGGAGAGAAAAAAAGGTGTAATACGTGAGGAAACAAATGAATCAAAGACGAAATGTGTCTTTGGTGACTTTGTGCCAAATGAATCAAATCATTGCTCATATTGAGGAACACAAACATGAGAGCCTATTAAAAGCATATTATTTAGAGATAAAGTTGTAAAGTCTTTTGGTATTGTTCCATGGATAGAAAACTTTTTCTTTCAGTTTTACTCTTTTAGGAGGAACTAGTAAGGTGAACGTCGTTGACGCGTGATCCAAATAATTTTAAGTAATTTTTAATTAAAAATATAAATTTAATTAGTTACAATTAATATTGAATAAATTATTTTAAATTTATTGTGAATGTTGTTCATGTATTTTTGATCTTAACATAAACCTAATTGATTAAAATTGAACTTATATATTGCATGAACTATATCTTAAAAGGTATTATAATTAAACTAAATACAATGGACATTAAAATAACTTAAAAGAAATACAGCTAAAAAAGTTATTCTATGAAATCATTTTGTATCAATTATGAGTTTAGTGAAATATAATATAACTTAATAATTTTACTTAAATAATATATGGTATTGTACGTAAATATATGGTCGCATACTTAAACTAATATGAATTAAAATATGTTTAAAACTCTACCATTTGAAAATATTTTATTTTAGTTAAGTAAATTTGAATGTGAAAGGTTATAGGCATATCTATCTTCATAGGATTTTTGTTTATTAATATTAATGACCAATACTTTGGTTATTATATTATACTATTATTAAAACTAATCAGTTTGGAGTTAGCATAAGAGCACTTAAAATTAACTAATTTATTTGTATTTTTATTTTTATTTTAAAATCATCTTGTTTCTTCTCTCAATTTAGTATAGATTTATATCAATAATGAAAATAAATATGAAAAATAAAACTATAGGTTCACAATGCATAATACTTACTTTTAGACGACTAAATTCATCTAAGGCAGAGTTCTCTATATGTTGATAACATATAATTAGATTGCTTATCACCAAACCTACTTTTAATTTAGAATCAAAGCTTCTATAATTAAATTTTTAGTACTATCTATTTTTCTGTAAATTCACTCATTTTTCCCCTGAAGTCTAATAATAATTTTTTTACTCAAAAAATATATTACATTAATACGGTTATTCATGTTGCTTAAATTTTAAAGATTATAATATTATGAATTTCTTATATAAATTTAGTCGAGTCTTGTAATCTTCAACTTAGCTGACTCCAACTCAACTTATACAACCCTATCTATTACAAGTTGAATTACATAGAAAATGGGGTGTCAACTTCCTAATCTAAGTTTTACACGGTATCATCAAAATCTATACATAAATTTTCCGAACAAAGACTGCCAATTCTTCAAAAGAATTTTGGATATAGAATGTCACTCGAATTTATATTCAAGTGATATTATAAATAATAATTAACTAAAGTTAAATTATACTTTTCCTTTTTAACTCTTTAGCACTTAAGTGAAAAATCAAAATAAGTTCAAGTATATAAGGAAAAAAGTTTAATCAATTATATGTTTGAAATATATACAATAGCACTAAGAGTAGTCATCTTTAATATTAATGAATTATAACCATGAAGAGAAGATATAAATTATTATTTATTTCTAACAAATACTTATGCATATAAAAATTTGACAATTATAAGTTTATGAACCATGTATGATTTAAACATCCAAATATTTTCTTATAAATATATCATGTGAATAACATAATTTACTCTCGATCTTATTTAAAAGTGAGATTTTTTCTAGTTAGTACAAAATATGCTAGGAAAATACTCTAATGAGATAAATTAATCATCGCTATTCTTCTTCTTAAACTTTCACATTAAAAATTAATTTTTTATTTTATTTTCATTAAATAAAAATATATAGCTATCAAATATTTTATTTTAAATTTTATTTTTGTATGATTTAATTTGTTTGTTATTAATACGAATTTATATTATCATATCTATAATTTATTTAATTAGTAGATTATATTAGAAAAATAATAAAATTGATTCCTGGATCTAATTTAAGATGTAAAAGGTTAAAGGATTAATGCAAAATTTAGATACCAAAATGTCTTATGTTCTGATTTTTAGTTCGCTTGTCTTAAAACCAAGTACTATTTTTCTACAATCAAAGCACTTGGAGTTAACTTCTTTTTTTTCTAATGTAAATTCATTTTATTGTTTTCTCTAAAAATATAATGGAGATACATCATTTGTTCATAAACTATTATAAATTAATATACAATTGTGTATTTTATTCATCTTTGAATGGTTATAATTTTATCATATAAATTTCATATATATGCTTATGAGGTATATTTGGAAAGCTATTGAAATGTATTTTAATATGAATTTAATTTAATTTTAATATTCTTATTACACAAAAAGTTATGGCAGGAAAAATAGACTTCTAGTATTTGAAAAAGAATTTGGTATATGAATGGACACTTGAAATTATATTTAAATTATGTATAGAATACAAGTTCAATTATACCCTATTCTCATACTATTAAACACATATACTCATTATGGTTATAATAGGCACATTAAAAGTTTCAAGAAACCTTTTAAGTAATTCACACTTTTATAAGTAGTATAGATTAGTAGTATTGCTATCATTTCCAATTCATCTTGCTCGTAATTTATTTTGGGTCATGAATTTTCAACAATCTGCAACCATGTAAGGAGTTTATAGTGCTTGCAACAAACAATGCAAAATGACAGGAAAACACTTCATTAAAGCCATGTACAACCAAAAACATGGAAAATTGCATGAATCGTCCATGTTCGAATTCTTTTGATAGTTGTAGGGTTTGGGAATAAAGAAAGGAGAGAGAAGAGAAGAATGAGAAGAAGAATCCAATGTATAAGAACGGGAAGAAGATTAGAAGTTTGACAGAGGGGGTGTATTGATAAATTTTGGGGTGTTAATAAAGACTCTCCTTCTATAAATTAATAAATTATTAATTTATCGATTATTTAATATCAACCTAAATCAATGATTTGACAATCTTAATTTGCAGAGGTTTACCTTTACTAATAATAATTAATAATCTATAGAAAAGGATTAGAAAAGGAAAGGGTAAATTCACTTTGTTCCCTATATTCTCCTTGAGTATCACTTTACTCCATTATACTCTCAATTGTATCACTTTACCCTCTTATACTATTAATTAGTATCACTTTGCCCCATTTTGCTTCTAGAATATTATTTTTTAATAAGTTGGGAGTAGTGGTTGGAGGGAGGATAAATTTCAAATAAACCGAAAGATACATGGTTGAACCTGGTCAATACCCTTACGAAGGGGAGATATATCACTTGGGCTACAAACTCGTGGTCTTCTAGAATATTATTTTACACTCATATGCTCAAAACAATTACCATTTTATCCCGTACCTATTAGTTTTATTAAAATAACAAAATTATTTTAAATGTATTTAATATTAATAAAGTTGTACTTATTTTAAAATTATTTTCTCAACTTGATTAATTAATACTTAATATTAAATCTATCATATTTTACATTTAGTTGCTAATTATTTAACATTATATAGGCCATGTTACATTAATATATAATAAGATATTTCTATTAGCTAATAGGTTTATAGTTTTAATTTATTATTCATCACATACTTAAAAGTATATAATATATAATTTTAGTAAAAATGTGAATATTATTAGTAGTTTTTTAGTTATTGATTGAATAATCATAATTTAATAAAATTATGTTAAATAGAGAAAAAATAGTTACTTTAGTGGTTACATTTTTAATATAAAATATTATTAACAATATAATACATAATTCTAAATTTATTATTTATTATGAAAAACTGTATGAATGTATTAGTTTATAGAAAATTATAACCTACAAGAACTATTTTAATTTTAATAAATAACAAATAAGTTTTTTTTTTTTTTAAAAAAGTTATATGTATTTAATGCTATAATTGTTAAATTAAAAATAGTAGTATGAACAATTAGGTAATTTAATAAAGGAATAGGAGGATTAAATAATATTTTAATTGTTAAGGGAATAAGGTGATACAAATTAATAGTACAAGAAGGTAAAATAATATAATTGAAAGTATAAATGGGTAAAGTGATATTCAATAAGAGTATTGGGGTCAAGTGAGATTTAGCCAAAAAGAAAAGAGAACACAGCCGCGCAGGCGCATCATTTCTTCACAGCGACGCCCCATTCTCAAACCGCTGCCGCCGCTCCGCCGCCCCATTGCACGCGCATTGATCTTTCACACTATTCTCTCTTTGGCGCTTTCCTCGATCAACAGCTAGCGGCAATAAATAACACACCGGATATGCATAAGACAGCGCAGGCGTGGTTCACGGGCGGCCCTAGCAGCGATCTTGACAAGAAGCCGACGTCTCTGCTCGCCGACTGGAACGCTTATGCCGCCGCTTCCAACGCCGCCGACGAAGATGCCTCCTCTTTCGATCTTGAAGCCGCTGTGCGGACCGCCAACGACAAAGTCACATCTACGTTCAGCGTGTAAGTATGGAACGCAAACCCTAGAGAAAATGTTGTTCCGCATTGTTCTTTTTTTTATGCCAGTACTACTCGTTGAATTTGATTTCCTGTTAATGCTGGCTTTAGAAAGACAACCATACAAGGCCTTCATGTTTTCATTTTAGTTGTGCACAAATTATACTGTTTGCACCAGCCTTAAAGTCAAAGTGGTTTGGTTTTTCTTCTTTTCATTTCTGGATCATGGAATTGCAAATATCATTCCACCAGAAACCAAAGTGGTGACTGATGGGCTATTTTTTTCATTAACTCTTGTCCAGTAGGCAAATGTACCTGATAAATTTATTTGTGGGGAACACAACTTCATACTTGCTATTTCTTTATCCGTAGCTAGTTGAGCTGCTCAGTGTACATAATTCACGCTTCCTTGTCTTTTATTAACTAATAACGATATTACACTTCTGTAATTGTCTGCTCTCACACGTGGAATGGTGTATTCGTCATAGTATCTATGGCCGTCTTTTGGAAGGTCTTCCTATTAGCTTCTAAGTTTGTCGTGGTGGAGAATCTATGAAAATATATTCATGTATGGATATTTACAAACACTGATCGAAATTACAATTTTTGCATTACGTTTGTGGAAACATGTCTTGTTAAAGTGCCTTTGAACCGTCCATTTGGTTTTCCTTCGGCCTGCATACCACAATTTCAAGTATTTTCCATTTGATGAAAAGAAATCCCTGTGAAGTTAAAACTGTCTTTAGCATACCACAAGCTTGTAGCTCAAGTGGTATCGTTCACCCTTTAGAAGGGTATTGACCAGGGTTCGAACCCTCGTATCTTTCGGTTTCTTTGAAATTTATCCCCTCCCCTCCCCTCCAACCACTATTCCAAACTTATTAAAAAAACTGCCTTTAGCTTGATTATGTTGCATTAGAGTATTTATTGTTTAAATGCACGGACTCAGAATAGAAAGGGACAAGAAAGAGAATTGGTATGTTTCTAAGGTGGTGGCTGTCACGTTTCTTGTTCTTTGCTCATGCACAAGATGCTTGCATGCTCACGCAAGCACTATCCCTCATGTCACTTTGAGTAGACATTTATTCCACAACCTCCAAGGAACAGTTTATAAATAGATTGTGTCAGTAAAACTCTAACATGCTATAGCTAACCTCGGAGGTAGACCTGTCTAATATGTTGCTGTCATCTGTCTCAAAATAAAGTGAGATTGTAAAGAAGATGCATTACTGAGTGAAATACACACGAGTATTTGAAATCAAACTGTTGTTATTTCTCCAGTATGAAAAAAGAAGCTTCATTGACTAGGATGCTGAAACTGGTAAAATCTTGGATCTTATAGCACAATCTAGAATCAATTGCTAAGACCATTCTCTAGTCATGTTGCATATTAGCAAGTGATATCCACAAAAAACACCAGAATCATTGTCCTGTAAGATGCTTGAATAAAAAACCCCCATAATAAACACGACATTCATGGATTCTTGAAAACCCTCCCTCTCCCAAGTTTAGGCCAGAAGTGCTAATGTAAGCAAAATCCTCTCAATTGCTATTTTAGACAATTTCTAAAACTATATTGACGGTATATGGTCCCCACTATGAGGGACAACAAATTATCCCATGAAGGCTTGAAGCACCCTCCGCCCACTTGCTTTTGTAATAGCTGATAAAATGAGTGGAACAAGCACATCCAAACTTCTTCGAGATGCTCTTTATATTCCAAGATAAGGCGTTATACTAATAACTGGTTTGCATCGAGTTTCTTATTCTTCTTTCTTCTTAATGCTGGAACTATCTTTGCCGAAAATATTACACTTTGATGAGGGTATGAGACACTTGTCCACTTTTGCAAGTATAATATTAAAGATGTTCACATTGTTATATAATTGTTCATTAATTACTTGGATGATAATTGACTGATAACATTGAGAAACAAATTATAACATGTGCGCATGAGCAAAATATCACGGGTTTGTAGTTCGTAAACATGGCATTTTTATATGTACCTGCATCTTACACTTGTCCCAAGTTGAAGTACCATAGCAGAATAGTAATCAATATTATGGAATTGGTAGCTATTCTGTTGTTCATAACTGTGAATCACACATCTGTTCTGTTTATTTTTCTTTTTCCATTTTATTGCCTTTAGAAGTGTCCGTTCATCTGCCACATCAGAATATTTGTAATGGTAAATATGTCTCTGAGTAATTAGATGCATGATAGTTATAGGTAGAGAAAGGGCAGCCTGGCAGGTCTTCACTTTAAAGAGGTGGACTATATGGCTTTTCCATCATAAGAGTGGATTTGCTTGTCTAGAATTTTTAGTTTTGTGGATCTTTAGCCCCGCACAGTCCAGTTATGTTGGCTTCTATTTTAATTTTATAATCAATGCCAGTTTTGTGCAGAAAAAGATTAGTTATTCACAAGCTGGGAAAACCTACATGACTTGCCTAATTTTGTTTCATTTCAAGCAAATGAGATTTGTTCGTTTTTCCAGTTATTTTCTGATTGAAGCTAGCAAGTGCAAACCAATTTACCTCCACTTAGGCGCTTATAGCTCTTATGGCTTCTTCCTCAAGTTAAACAGAAACATCAATTGGATTATCCTCGTGTTTTCTGTTAATTTTGCCAAACATGTGATTATTCAGAGAGTCTTATCATCTTTTCTCTCACCTCTCTTTTTTTCTTCTAACCTGAACAGAGTTTCAAAGGAGTGAAGGAGTTACCTGGGAGCTTCAACTCTGCCACAAGCAATGTACCTTCTGGAAAGTCTCTTATGTATTTTGGGTTCTTCCTCGCCACCGGAGTGTTCTTTATCTTCATTGCTTTCACTATATTCCTTCCTGTCATGGTGCTGAAGCCTCAGAAGTTTGCAATCTGTTTCACTATCGGGTGTGCCTTCATAGTTGGTTCATTTTTCGCCCTAAAAGGTCCAAAAAATCAGCTTGCTCACATGTTATCAAAAGAGGTATTTTGGTTATCATCTTTTCCAGGATCTGATAAATAGTATTTTACTTTTCTCTCTTTATTCACTTGTGGATACATTTTCACTTGTTTATGTCTCCCTCCAGAGACTTCCTTTACATTGGGGTTTCTTGGCAGCATGGCGGGTACCATTTATGTATCCATGGTGCTCCACAGCTACATTCTTTCCGTTGTTTTCTCTGTGTTACAGGTATTACATCTCTTCTTTTATCATTATTATTTTATCACAATTATTTGTTATAGCTCCGCCTGTTGCTTCTATTTTATGCGGTTATGTGATGGTTGGCGAGGAAATCTAGCTGCCAGTTGATGACATATGATGTTTCTTAATGCTAAGCAAAATATTACTTGCAAAACCTTAAGAAACAGTCCCCTCACTGTTTCTTTATGTGGACAAAAAGTACCCTAAGGTTTAGGGTAATTACAGAAACCCAACTATGTTCAACATTACAGAGAGTACCCTTAAGGTTTGGGGACTGCGATAAAGCTAACAGAATTTGTGTAAAGTCGATGATGCCCTGACCGAATTTCAAAAAAGTTGGAAAATGATAGCAAATTCCGGCTGGGGTAAAATGTTAGCGAAATCCAACCTCATGGGTACTTTTTGTAATTATGAAACTTAGTTGATTTTTTTTGTAATTACCCCAAACCTCAAGGTACTTTTTGTAATTAACCCTCCTTATCATGAAAATACTTTAATTTCTGTTGTCTGATATGATTATCAACTCTTTTTAGAGAAAATTATAGACTAGTACGAACGAGATTTCCTGTATCAGGACTCATTACTTGTCACATGATATTTTGGTACGATTTTTTCCTACTGCTAGTCGAAGCAATGCTATTACTTTGGTTTTTGATGCCTTGCACGTTTTTCCTAGGTCCTTGCTCTCTCATACTATGCTATCTCGTACTTTCCTGGAGGATCAGCCGGTCTGAAATTTCTCTCTTCTACTCTCGCTGCCTCTGTGCTAAGATGTTTTGGCCGGTGACCCTGCTTTTTGAATTATTCATTTCCTTCTCTGTAAAATATCACACTATATTCTTGTGCACATTATATTTGCTGATAGCTTCCTTAGTGCTCTCGGAGTTCTGATTACATTTGACGTGCTGTCTGCTATAAGATTGCAGCAGTAGTGATATTTGTTAGGGACAATTACAAAAGCTGCCTCCGATTTTCAGTTTAATTACCCAAAAATCCAATTATCTTTTAAGATTTGTATTTGTTATACTACTTACCCCCTCAATGAGGTGCAATTTAGTGCATTTTGTAAAATAGATTTTGAAAGAGAATTGTTTTTTTTTTTGTTTTGTTTTGTAATTAGGCTAAATTTCGAGGAAGTATTTGTAATTATCCCTATTTGTTATAAATATACATGATACCCTGAAAATCAAACACATTTGCGGTTTTATCACCTGACTTATGGATGCCTTTTTAGCATGTACCGTTTCATGGTCTAATCCAATTTTAGTCCAGCTAGTATGCAAAAATTACATTACTCCCAACTATCTCTAATTGAAAAAGAGTAGCAATCCAATGGTAAGATTGCCCCACATTGTACACTTTCATAGTCTATTTCTAGTTCAGCCGGTATGCAATTTTTTACCTCCTTCAGTTTACCGTTACTTTTAACTATTTATATTGCAAAAACCATTCACACCCTAATGGTAAGATTTGAAGGTTCCACCCCTTAGAATTAAAGGGAGTGTTGTTGCAGAAGTGAATCCTCATGAGGAGTACAACTAAAGAAAATGAACCATCATATTTTAGAAGTTGATTTAAATTGGATGGATACGAAAATCTGTTGTTGGACACAAAAAGTTTCAGATATCTTCATACATCATTTTGCCAACCATTGATGATCATATTGATTTTTGGGGCATCAATGTATCTGTTCCAATGACAAGCCTAAGAAAGTATCATGTGAACGACATATACATATGGAACTCAAATCATGTCCCAAAAAGTATGCCAAATGCCGCGTGCTTGAAAAATATTCGATCGGTTCCTGAGTGTGAATATAGTCATACCATAACTCCACTGTCGTCGTTACACCGTTCACGATCCTCTGCAGCTGCACCTCCATCTTTTCTACCTCCTCTTCCAAAGAAAAGTCTGCCTCTAAGTCCAGATTTTGAGGTACCTGCGACATGCTTAACCGAAGACCGGTCGCGATTGCCTCCACGCACAACACTTTCACCAAATTTCTGAGACGTCGTCTGAATGTGGGTAATCGGGACATGGAACCAACAATTCCTTGCAGCCTGTTAAACACCAATCAAACTCTCATCATGTTGGTTTATAGTAATTAGGGATAATTACAAACACCCCTGAGGGTTAGCCTGGTTACATATATTTCAAAGTTAGAAATGCCCTCTCTCTTACAAATCATCACTCAAGAGGAAATATTTGTTAGGTAAATACAAACCTATAAGTATGGATGACACTTTTGGCCTGAGCCACGCAGCCCCGTGACCTGTCGGTATGTATATCTCGCCCGCCCGCCCGCTTAGCATTTTAATTTTAATTTTCTTAAAATATTTGTTTTACGTATATAATATATATGATAATGTAACTCTTATGTACTTAATATTATATTTAATATATATACATTGATAATGACGCCTTTTATAAATAATATGCATTAATAAAACAAATACAAGAAAAAAGCTTATAAATAGGCTTATAAATATATTACAAGTTTATAATAATTTTATTTTTCATGTTTCTTCTTATTTAAGTTTTAATTTTGTATTTGATTTTTATAGTAATATATTTTATTGTTACATATTAAATTATTGTGTATTTGTTAATATAACAATAATATTCTATTCTACACAGCCCGACACAGCCAGCCCTCCCTACTATAAGGGAGTAGTTGTAATTTGAAAGAAAACTGAAGTTTTTGTAATTAGGCTAAACCTCGAGAGTGTTTTTGTAATAATCTCTAGTAATTAAGCTATAACATTAATACACATATGATTTCAGCTTTCCTTTCTTTTCGCCCCCTCTAATCTTACCAATGTTCCATGCTACAAACAATAGGCAGAGAAGGAAACAATTTCTAGAGGAACATAATTAAGGTACAGTGTAGTACACTAACTACCACACATTACACAAATTAATAGAAGTTGGGGAATATACTAAGAGAAATTAAGATAATTACTTGTACTAACCTCCTAATTACAGCTTGCAATTGCGCTCTTCTCACTTTGTCACTCGATGGGAATCCCGTGTCGTCCCATTCTTCCGGTCTGTCATTTTTACAAATCATAACCAGCTTTTTCAGGCAAATTTCCTCGTTTTCTTCTAGTTGTAATCCCTTTATTTGCTCCTTTATGGTAAAGAGCGCCCAATGAACCACTCGAGCATTTTATCCCTTGGTAAGTTGAATCTTGTTAGTTCCACTTGGTCAGCTACAAAGTTAACATTAAAAACAACCACATTTCAATAGACTAACCAACAAAGTGAACAACATATACGGGTACAAGTAAAAAAAAAAAACTTACAGAGAATCAAACCAGATGAATCGGACTTTGCCGATCTGAGGAGACACTGTAAAATCGACCAAGCCGGTAACTTGATGCCCAACTTCTTGCAGCTTCCTTTCACTATACAGTCTTGAATGTCTTTAACGTTTATCAACCCTTCTTGAAGGAGCATTTTGCCATTCACCTCACAAGACTTGAAGAGCCAATCCCATACCTAACATAATTCCCACCGCAAAGGTAATTAGGGAGTGCATGCAAAAGCTTCCGTTTTTAAAACAAGTGCTTTATTGTAGTAGAAGTGAAAATCAGCAAAGAATCAGAAGTTGATATAATGTGTTTGCAAATAGAAGTTGAAATTGATGAAGTTAATAAAGAGTGTTTGGTGAATAAATTGTAAAAGTATTTTTACATACTTCAAAATGATAAAAGAATCAGAATTAGAAACATAAGCACCCCGATTCTGAATGAATTATGCAAACTCAGAAGCAGAAGTTGACATATGAAAACGTTAAAAATTATTTTTCTCGACCAAAAGATGACAATCAGTTTTTTTAAGTATTTGCAAACACTCCCTTATACTATGTGCTAGAGATGACTCACCTGCACTGGTGTATATTGATGAATAGCTTGTTTTAGTGTTCTTGATCCTTGTGAAACTAGTTTCGAATTGCGCGAACCTTCTCTCTCGTTTTGGCTATCAAGTGACCACCTTTTCTCCAGTCCGCTGGAAAGTGTCATGCTTTACGGTACTGAGGCCTGGCTGTCATAAGGATTCATTAAATCAAAATTTACGTTCTCGTTGAGAGTCTTTCCTCGAGACCACGAAGATGACTTAAAAAGAACGGGAAGTTGAGAATGGAGTTCCCCTATGACGGCAATGCGAAACATATATTACTCGCAAGTAAGAATTTAAGATCCTAGCCTTAGACGATACCTGGGAAAGCATGAACCCTCCGTTAAATAAAGTAAATCGTTCGCGTATTCGTCAAACAAAGAAATCACCGCCACAATGTATGCAAGTCCCATGCGAAGAGAATCTTCCTGGATATGCATATGATCAAAATACACCATTAGTATTCATAATCAAGAATAAAGAGGAAAGGTGAAAGAAATATCTTCCCACTCTTCATTTTTTTCCCCATTTTTCAGGGATAATAACAAAAACTACCCTGAGGTTTGAGGTAATTAGAACAAAAACTACCCCATTTTAAGAGAAGTTTCAGAATTACAAAAATCCCCCTAAAGTTTGATTATGTCTTAAATGTGAGGGGGTAACATTAATATTTTTATAAAAACGTAAAGGGGATGTTGAATGTTTTTGCTTATGAAGGGCCAAGTGTAATGCAAAATCAAACTTCAAGGGGATTTTCGTAATTCGAAGCTTCTGAGTTTATTTGTTATTAGTTCAAACCTCGAGGGTAGTTTTTGTAATTATCCCTTTTTTTTTTTTAATAAGATGTCTCTTTTCTTTAATTTCTTTCCTTCTATTTCCGGGGAATGGGGTTTGGCTGGTTTTTTAAGGAGTCAAGGGAAGAAAGAAGAGAGAGTAAACTGTACACCTGGTGAACGATAAATCCTGCATAAAGACCGAGAAAAAAGCTAGAGAAGAAAGCCGCCAACACAGCTCCTATAACAGCTAGAGGCCAAAGAACGATTGCTAGACCGGCAAATGGAACACACACTGTTTCGAGAAACGGGCCTTCTCGGCCCATCAAATCCTCTAGTAGCCTCTTCCATCCCCTGAACAACATATATGGGCTTTTCCAAAGAGCTACTGTTGTGATGAGAGGAACATCTACAAGAATTGCAAGGAGAGAAACCAAAATACAGCCCGGAGAGTTGCTAATCTGAAAGACACAACGATAGGTGCCAAAAAAATCATGCCTATACTGAAACTACAATTTGGCTCAAAACTAAGGGTTAATTACAAAAACTGCCCTTGAGATTTAGTCCAATTACCAAAAGACCCAACTATCTTTCAAAATTACAGGTACTTCCTTGATGTTTGTTTCTATTTTATAAATTACATCCTCGGAGGGGGTATTTGTTAGCAAATACAGACCTCAAAGGGTGTTTGTAATTACTTGATCGGGTATTTCTAATTTTGAAAGAGAACTGAACTTTTTGTAATTAGGCAAAACCTCAGGGTCAATCTTGTAAATATCCCAAAAATTCACGAGTAGTGAGTTTCTCACTTTATGTCTAGAGGTTTTCGTCTTCATGCACTTCCTCGCTTAGTTCATCCATGTAGGAGAAGTAAGAATGGAAGCAAAAATCTGTAAAATCCCTAACTACTGTGCAGCTTCCTTCAAGAGTCGAACGACAACCATCCTGATAAGTTTTCCAGGCTGTCAGCCAATGGCACAGTTTTATGAAAACAAATAGAAAAGAGATGGCATCACCTCTTATTAAATTAAGCCTTCAGCCTTTAAGGGCAAAAATAGAAATAAACAGAATGTTAAAACAGTTTAGAAAAGGTGAAAAGCAATGGAAGAACCATACGTGAGACACTTCTCGTCAAACCAAATAAAGAGGTCCATATCTTACAAAAACCCAGAGGTTTTTGAAAATTACAAAATTCCCTTGAGGTTTGATTTTATCACACTTTACTTAATAAGCAAAAGCATTTCAAATACTCCCCCAATACATTTCCAAAAATATTACAGTTACCCCCTTACATCTAACATAGAATCAAACCTCATGGATATTTTTTGTAATATTGAAACTTCTCTGCATTTTTTTTAACTACCCCAAACCTCAAGGGTAGTTTTTGTAATTATCCCTATTGTAAATGAAGTTCGAAATATGGTGTTCGAAAAGACCATATTTTTATGACTAGCTTATATATATAGTTGAGTCGTGAGAGGCTGTCATAACAACTATTGATTATAAAAGGAGTTCCCTCAAACTACACAAGGACATAATGCAAACAAAGACCTAATGTAACACGACCTTATGAATCATAAAACCTTTTTCAAGGAAAAGGAAAAATTTAAGAAAAATATGTACTCACCGAAAAACAGTGGTACCATTTGTCAGTCACATTCTCTCCAACAGCCTCAAATGTTGCAATCAACGGAGCGAAAAAGCCGTACCCTATCCCACCAAGACTGCTTCCGATGATTGCCATAACAGGCCACATGATCAAGGGCACAGGTAGCGAAAACAATACAAGAATCTTCAAAATCCATCCGAGTCTTTTGCTTCTGTTTTCAGAAGCGAAAATAACTACCAGTCAATATAATACAAAAGTTGAACTAGATAAATTAACATGTGCATCTATTAAAAGTGTAACCACCATAAATCGAGCGATTTTGCCACACAGTAGTAAGTCCACAGAAAATGAGCAGGCCAGAGTCCAATGACAACTGCTGAATTTCCAACCATTATGATGGCTAACGCTATTGGACATATAATCAGGCCTGCTCAAGCAAAATTCCATAGTTACATACTAAAAATAATATTTAACCAATAAATTAAGTTCAAAAAATGAAGGAAATAACCCTTTGACACATACAATTCCTTCCTCCACCCCTTCCTGTTATTTTTTTTAATAAGTTGGAGTATCGGTTGAAGGGTAGGAGATAAATTTCATCGAAAGATATTTTGAACCCTGGTCAACACCCATTCCTGTTAATTGAATTACACATATACTAATCATACATGAATTTATTCCTAGTATCAAAATTAGAAATATAAAGTATTCATTTCCCTACTTTTAAATTCCGATTAAATGAAGCAGAATCAGAAAATCAGAAGCATGACATTTACGTACACTAAAATTAAAGCAAAGAAGCAATTAGTTTTATTAATTACAAACACACCCTTAATTTCTTGGCCCAAAAGTGCGTTCTAAAGAACCCTAAATGCCAATTAAAAAAAAAATGATGGAAAAAGGTATTACCTTTGAGAAGGCCAAGTACGAAGAGCAAGAAAAAGAAGGGCAAAAAGGAGATAAAACTCCAACACTTTGCCACAAACCCAACTGGTACCTCCATGGATGGACTGCTCTCTCTCCTTCAATGGAGGCAAAAACTCAACAGAAGAACAACAAAATGGCTATTTATTTACACTACGACAAAAGAGAATTTCCCAGAAGAAAAAAAAAAGTTTTTCTTTATCCAGTATCTGTTTAGTCTGCTTTTGATTCAGATACAGATGATTTGACACATTGAAACATATAATGTAAAGAAAGCAAAACCGCTTAGTGGGTATGTAGTATTGTTGGGCTTGCGCCACGTGTACTTTGAGTGCCATGAGAGTCCCGGGAAAGCAGGTGGCAGATGGTGACTGCATCATTTGGCGGGAACCTGTCTTTACCTGACAACGTTGTTCATTCCTCGGATTTTATTTCATTTAATCTAATGATATATGTGCGTAACAGCCTAACAGCGTGTCAATTTGGGGTTATCTAGTTGTATTTGTATTTGATTTTGAGTTATGCTCAAAATATAATAAAAATTAAATTAAAAAAATAATTACATTTTAGATAAATTGGTATTTTGTATTGGGTTCGTGTTAGTCGTATTCGTATATGAAATTTATTGATAATAAAATACAGTAAAAAAAATAAAAAAATTATCTGATAAATTGAACCTGTCTTTTAGCTAAGATAGCACAGTGAGTGACAACGCTGTTGATTCACACGCTCTCGTGTTACCAGTTACCCATGTTTGCTTCTTGTCGCCCAATTCTTGTTGGTTGGGCTCCGCAGTTGGGCTATTTTAACATCGCGATACAATTTTAATAGATAGGAATGACAGCTGGGACGGTAAAGATTGGTACTCATCCACCAAGATCCTAGTGTGACGAATGACTAACGGTGTAAAAATCTCCGCCTAAACCTCGATTAATCCTCGTTTAGGCGCAGGTTTTTTATTTGTCGCCTATAATTTTTTTCCGACGACAGCCCGCTAACCCGGCTCAAATCCCTCGCTAACCCGGCTCCAGGCCCGCTGTGCAGCAAACAGCCTAATCTCGCCGCCTAGTGAGCGTCAGCGCTTTTTACAATATTGGTGACGAATATGAGTAATTTTTTATTGGTTTGGATTGGGTGGGAGATAAAATTTAATGCCCACTAATAAATGGATAGGGTACATTTAATTTACCTCTATGGTACTTACTAAAAACCATTACAACATAAATGCATATATTATATATATATATATACACACACACATTATACCATAGAATTATAATAGATAGGAATGAGAGCTGGGACGGTAAAGGTGGGTACTCATCCACTAAGATCCTAGTGTGATGAACTCGTCAGAAAATCCTCCTACCGACTAATCCTCGCTGCCGCTAGGTTTCATTTGTCGCCTATGATTTTTTTTTTTCCGATTAGGCCTCGCTAACCCGCTCGATCCCGCCTAACCCGGTTAGGCTCCGCCAGGCGCTAGGCCCAATCTCGCCGCCAGTGAGCGTCTAGCGATTTTTACAACATTGATGACGAATATGAGTAATTTTTTTATAGGTTTGGATTGGGTGGGAGATAAAAAATTAATGCCCACTAATAAATGGATAGGGTACTAATTTACCTCTATGGTACTCACTGCCGAAACCATTACAACATAAATGCATATTATTAATATATATATATATATATATATATATATATATATAGAGAGAGAGAGAGAGAGAGAGAGAGAGATTATACCTTCCATCTAGTAATTAATAAGTAATATCACCTATTTTCACTTGGCATGCTACATTTCTTTTTGAAGCTCAACACAAATTTTCATTTGTAGTTATTTGTTGCTTTTGATTTGGGTGATAAATAATGGTAAGCAGTGCTCACATGATAAATTGTTTAACATATTAGACATTTCCTTATAAAATAACTAATTTTGATAGACAAAAACTTGCATGAGACGGATCCTATTTCTAATTAGAATTCCAACTCAAACCCAAACCCATATGAAACACCCATATTTTTTGTGTTTTGTAGCAAGAAATTTTTACGGGGTGGACCGATACATGAATTTGGGGTGTGCCAGATAAAAAAACTAAAAAAATACACATAAATATTAACTAAAAAAGATTTTAAAAATTTTGACCTAGTAAATTTTTTTTGTTAAAAAGGGGGGCCGGGGCCCAGTTGGGCCCCTACCTCCGCCACTGAATCCATGAGACGGTCTCATGTAAGATCACACTCCATTTTGATAAGGTGTCCATTTAAATAGTCATTTTAATATTCATATAATTATAATTTTTTTATTAAACAAATGGGTTTTGGGCGGATATGGGTAATATACGAGTATCAGAAAATGTATTTGGGATGGGTACGAGTAATAGATGTAATTTCTTAAATGGTTTGGGATGTGAATGAGTAGTATCAACATTATAGGGTTCAGGTATGGATACGTTAAATAGATAAGTACCTATCCATTGTCATCCCTAATAATAGTGTTGTAAAATCGGCCTGGCGCTAGGCGCCCCTAGGCGATCCGATTTTTCCAAAATCGGCAAAAAAAAAAATCGGTCGGGGCGAAAATCGCGCCAAAAAATCGGAAAAAATCGGTCAGTCTAGTCGGAATAAATTGGCCAAAAATGGGCAAAAATTGGTCAAAATACAAAAAAATGAAAAAAAGGAGAAAAACTTGGTGTTTCTAGGCGCCCAGCTCTTGGTGTGTGGCCGCGCCGACCTGGCGCTAGCGATTTACTCGCAGTAACCTTGCCTAATAATAGATGTAATTATGGGAAATACTAAAAACTACTCATCTTTTTTCAAAAAGGAATATAGTTTTACGCTCCCACATTTTTTTAGGTTTTTTATGATCTCAATTTTTTTCGGACATTGTATGTTTTTTTGGATATATATATGTTTTCACTCGATGTATACACTATTTATTGTTCATGTGTTGTTTTCTGTGTTTATCTATTTTGTTCATGTAGTGTAATTCTTGCTTGTTTAATTTCTGTGTTTCCATGTTGTTTCAACGTTTCACTCCAACTTTTACCTATTTTTCACTATCTTTTCAAAGTGACGGAGGCGAATAGGATCCTCTATTCCAAACTATATTTCATCTTGTATTCCGCGTATCTTAAATACACACCGCAGTGTAAATTAATGATGTCATCAATACACTTGGCATGTAGGGGTGATATTTGGAATACGAGATGATACACAATTTGGAATAGGAAATTTCGAGTGGACGGCGGGGGGGAGCAGACAGGGGCAGCCGCCCCCAATCCTTTGTCACTGTCACCAATTTTATTGTTAATACATACAAGTATATATGGTATACAACTATAAGTTTGGTAAAATATAAAAGTTTGCTCCCTTAATTGTTGTCACCTTTCCTTAGTGTATAAACTTGTATATAAATAGTATACAAATTTAAATTTGCTAAGATATAAAATTTGTCTCTTAAATTTATTAAATTTTATTTCGTATTATATATTGGAATTTTTCTTTTTGTACACCAAGATTTGATTTTACTCTCTCTCTCTCTCTCTCTCTCTCTCAATTTTGTTTCTATTTTCTCATAGTTAATTTTTCACATTATCTTTCTTTTCTTGTTATTTCATTTCTTTTTGTGATTATTCTTTATTTATTAAGTTTTTAGTTATTATATTTATTTTCGTATTTTATTTTCATTTTTGTCTTCGTTGTAATTTTAATTTAGTGCATAGGTGATTAAGAAACAAGAATTTAGAACTTTTTTGTATATAGATATTTAAATTAGAATTATAAATTGGTTAGTGACAACATACCGATTGCGAAAGAATGTCAAATTAAGATTTAAAACTAATAAATTAACAAAGAAAAAAAGGAATAAAGATATTTAAAGTGCCCAAGTTCTTTAGCTATTGCTTACACTCTAAAATATTTTAAAAAACATGTTTATTAGTCACTTTGGTACGTGGAACCCCAAAATTTCCCTCAAGCCATTTTACACCATTTCGAGTCACTTACATAGTCACACACACATCTATAACTCGACAAACTAACTTGGGACCAAAAATTAATTCCGTCGACTAGCAAATATGACTTCAACGATGACAATATCAGCTGTGCAACATACAATTCTCAACACTTCATTCAATTTGTTTAATTTCATTTTTTTGTTGATTTAGTTAGTTTATAACGTTGTTCTCGTTAAAATTTGTTGTTAGATTTATAGAATTTGTACGTTTAAACAATTTAGTTTTAGTTTTGAAAGTTTGATGCTTCGTTAATAGTGGTTGTGGGTTAATGAGGAGGACGACGAGGGTTTCGTCCCTTAACTCGATATCCGATTACATACAGGACTTTCATGTCGTTGCAAAAGCCCTTTTTTATGCAAAAGCGCCCCCAAACTTTTATAAAATTTAATGAATTCAATGCATATTTTGTTCTAAAAATTATTTTTTAGTATTAAATATTTATGTTTTATTGATTTAGCCCCCATATTAATTAGCCCCTCCAAAATTCTATGTCAGCTCCGCCGATTGAATCTGGATATCGAGTTAAGGGACGAAAACCCTCGTCGTCCTCATCATTAACCCACAGCCACTATTAACGGAGCATCAAACTTTCCAACGACATTTTGCAACGACATTTTGTCGTTGCAAAAAATGTACAGTCGTTGCTAAAAATTTTTGTAACGGCATGGCGTTACAAAAGGGTCGTCGACTCAAAAAGTATATTTTGGGACGACTTTCATGTCGTTGCAAAAACTTTGATAATTTATTTGCAACAACTTTGTCGTTGCAAAAACCTTATTGATATACTTCTTTTTTGTGCTTTTTGCAACGATTGTGTTGTTGCAAATACTCCAACTCATAATTGGCCACATTTCAGTCACAAAGATCAAAATTCGGACTTATAATTGTTTTTATATTCTCCAGACACCTCATAATCACATAATTACAATTCAGCAAACAAAAGAAAAATTAACTGGATTGATGAATAATTATAAAAATGAAATAAGAACCAAAACAACATATTCTGTAAGGAAATTTATGACTTAACTGCAAGTTATACAACTACATCATTTCAATTCATTTTTCACATAACATCTAATGAACTCCTATAGAGGTTCAATATGGACATATATCCTAACTTAAAGATTTAGACTCACAAGGAATAATCATTAATGACAGAAGTACATCAAGACACATACAAGTATTTCTATAACGTATTAAATAGCATTCATAGTTGAACAGACATATGAAAACGTACTTCCGTATTAAAAAATAGCATAACACTTAGCGATGTATTAATACAACATTCTTTGCACGATGTTGAGAGAGAGAAATCCGACCATGTGTGCTCGGATAGGATACTTGTTGCGATTCCCGAGTTTGTATTTGACTTTTTCTGCACAAAAATGAGTTCATTCAACAGTATAATATATACATTAATACTATAACATCAATATATACTAAATGGATAAAATAAATAAAAACCTAAAATCTCTCTATCGAGAACTTATGGCAGCCTCGCTCCCAGTGGCTCTTATCTCTCAAGTACTTTGATGGCAGAGCTTTCGTCTTGTCCAAATTCCGCAGACCACCTTTCCATTTGAAATATTTGTTCAAAGTACCCTTCCACCCTCTATATCGATTGCCCGTATCCCGCTCAACCATATGACAAAGTACACCATTTCTATAGGTGTAGTCGTATAATATAGTGTAATAAGATTCAGGACAAGAAATCCAGATTAATGGTTGTTCACACATTTTTACAATACCACATGACATGTATTCAAACAGTTGTTCAAGGAGAACATTACTAAGAAGAAGTTTCTATCTTTCAACCTGAAATCAGTGAGGAAAGAAGCTAAGACATTCTTTGACTACAAATCAACATGTGTATTACTACCCACAACGAAAGCTCAAGGTCCATAAAACAGTAGCAGGAGCAAAATGAGTCACCTAGCACTCTCAGTTGCAAGATCCCAAACCCACTGCTGCAATCGAAATAGGAATCGAGAAAATCATTTCAGTGGACACAAGTTAGCTCCTGCAAAGGACATATATTCTTAGCAGCAAAAAAGCATTATACATGCAACTAAATGGAGCACCATAACTAAAGCATATTCTTAGCAGCAAAAAAGCCATTTTTTGTTGTAGTGACTTAAGAGTTCACATATAGGGTTGAGTGTATATAAAATGCAGCTAGGTGTAAGTAAGTGTGCAGAGACTCATATGAAACACCATCGTTAATACCTGCATATTCCTCGCTAAATGATCCCGTTTTCATTTGTTACTTTGTCCAACATAACTTGCATGATATTGCATATATTTACTCTTAATGGTAACTGAACAACAAAAAATAAAGAAACAATTTCAGCTAATATTTCTCTTAACCATTTAGTTAATCACCTCCATGTCACTCCACAATGAGTTTTGATACAGCCTTTGTCTTGAAATATAAGAGTATAATACATATCAATAGACAAACATGTAAAGTATTTTAATAGATACTCAAACAACAAAAAATCAATCATTAAAAAGAAAAGTTAAAAAAATAAACAAAAGAATCAATCACCCAAGCTTCCAACGACGACAAAAATAAAGCAGATTATTCTCCTCAAAAAATTAAAATTAACTGTACAATCAGACCATCATGGTAGTACCTGTTCCACCAAGGCCACTGAACCAAAACATCATAGAAATACAACATCCCCAAATCATAAACCAACTGCAAAATGTCCCTCAAATAAAAGAAATATAAAACAGAGCACAATTATATACGGTAATATAGTGCTAATAAAGCAGATGAGGCGAAAAAGAGGCTTACACTTTCCACAGACTTGTGCGGTGGTGAAATTCTTCCGATTGACAGAAAATTAATTAATTCATCTTAACCCTAAGTATGAATAGCAATAAAGAGAATGAATTATTTCTGGAATATATACAAAAACATTAAAAAGCATACAACGGATACCTGAAATTGCTGTGGCGAAAAAGAGGCTTAAACTTTTCACAGACTTGTGCGGTGCTGGAATTCTTCCGATTGACAGAAAATCAATTAATTCAACTTAACCCTAAGTATGAATAGCAATAAAGAGACTGAATTATTTCTGGAAAATATACAAAAACATTAAAAAGCATACAATGGATACCTGAAATTGCTGTGGCCAGAAATTGAGATTAGAGCTTAACCAAATCCAATTTTTGCAAGAACTGACGAGTCACACCTACCAAAAGACGACGAAGGGAGGAAGAGAGAAGACAGAGAGGCAGAGGGAAAAGAGATCGGCGACCAAAGGGAGAGAAAAGAGAATATTAGCGGGAATAGAGTGAGGAGGAAGGAATAAATTGCGGGAATTTCACGAATTTCACTTAATTATTAGCCATGACAATTAGTAAAAAAGGTGTTGCTAATACTTTCATCATACTTTTTCCGTTAATGACGACAATAATATTAGCGTCGACCACTACCGTCGTTGCTAGTAATGAGTCTTTTTCGGACGACAATGGTTGCAAATAAATAAGAAAATTTTTAGTCACGCCAATGTCGTCGCGAATTCCTTATTAGTTAGTGCCACAATTTCTGATTTTTTCACTCTATAAATATTAATGACCAAGGATTTTAGAAATTGTTACGAAAATTATTAGCAACAACAAGTCGTTGCAAATAATTGTTTTTAGAGACGACATTTGTCGTTGCTAAAAATACCGTTGCTAAAAATACCATTGCAAAAGCCCTTTTTGTTGTAGTGATATGCTGTGTATCCACTCATCTGTAATAAATCAATTTGTTCATTTTTGGCAGGTGTGGGAATGGAGAATGGGCACACCGCAAAATTGGAAGGGAAAGGTTAATACGCACAAGAATTCCGGCTAGAGATAGGATAAAATGTTTACATTTTTTCGAGATTCCGTCGAACTACCGTTAATGTTAATGTGACCTATCGACTCAAAAATAAATACTTGTGAAATCCGAACCAACATATATCTTGGATTTTAATTTACTCGTCTCAATATAATTTACAGACTTATTTTTTGGGTCCTTAATTTATTGACCTTTGCACAACTACAATGTCACTTGGACATATTAATATCACTTTATTAATTTATTGGAAGATGCCTTCGACAGGACGGTACCCTCTTTTCATTAATTTATGCTTCTGTCTTCAAATCCGAATAATTAAAGGACCTTCCAAAATCTAAATTTGTGATCATTAATGCCCTTTCCTTGGTTGTATAAATATAAGTGTTCCATTGGCTCCAACCTCCAAGGCCGATAAAATGAATCAAATTAAATTATTTGAAATTAATTAAATGCTATTTCAGATTTATATATAAATATATAAACAAAATTTGAACAATTTTAAACTAGTTTCATTTGTTGGAGCTCGAGTCAACCCTTTGTGTGTAATATTTTTAAAGCACCAAAATACAGTACTTGTCTATAAATTAATATGCATATAAATTAATATGCAAGAGTTATACTCTTATAGTACTTTTGTGTAATTTTAGAAGTTTCTATTCCACTGAGCCTAATATTCTCCACTTATTTTGCAATTAATACAATAACAAATTTTGGATTTCGGAATATATAATTCATAGTTTCGTATATTAACAAGTTTAATTTGGCTTCGGCATTGATATTTGTGCTTAAAATGGGCAAATCACTTAAAGGAATTTTGAAAAAATCCAAATTTTCTCTTGTGCTGGTAGTTCTTCAAGCTCGAAACTTACATGCGTCAGTTCATCAAACGTCTCGGGTCATAGGGTTGTCCCAGGGAGGCTCCTCCAATGCTAAAGTCTGTACTGGAAGTATGAAAAGAGTAAAAAAAGTAATCCAGAACGTGTAATTTAGTTTAATATGGAATACTTACAAATAATTAGGGACCTCTTTTATATCTGAGATGATGGGCCGCATGGGCCGTGTAGGAGACAACGGGCGCGTGGGCCGAATAATTATATATGCGATCCAATAATAATTACTCCCTTTGTCCCAATCATATAGTCAATTGACTTTTCACACGTGATTAAGAAAAAGTATTGGAAATTACAAATGTGTGAAAAATTACCCGATTTGCTCTCATTTAATGAATAGTATAAATTACAAAATGCATATTAAATAGGGATATAATAGTAAAAGAATGGAAAAAGTACTATTAGATATGGAAAGTGGATTGCATATTTGGGACATCCCAAAAAGGAATACTAAACTATATAATTAATTAGGACGGAGGGAGTAATAAAATTTTCGTATTTTGTAGGATTATTTTCATAAACTTAAGTCCATATAAGACCACCTCTAAATTTAATTAAAAAAATCATCTACATCGAGCTTTCTCACATTAAACGATGAAAATTAGACATAATGCTCATTTAATTTGACATGATTCTCACCATGTGGTTTTAAATGTTTTACCGAAATTGGTCAACACCACCAATCCATCTATATTTGGAGTCTCCTATTTCATGCCGACCACCTCGGATTTCACTTTGTAACCGAAAAAAAAGAATAGGTCATCCAAACACAGTACACACAGTGAAATTAAGGGCATCCATTAATAATACAATGTGGGGTATTGTTGAGGGGCTGAGCAGAGTTAGAGCAATAATCGGAAAAACTCCAAGCATTCAAATAATTCTTGCTTTGATTTCTTTAGCTGTTTTTGGTTTGATCACAAATAATGGGTCCAATAATTATTTGTCCTTATTTTCTCTTCCATCCTCACCATGGTCATGGACCCCTTCTTCTTCTTCCTTCTCTTTCTCCCCCGACCGCCCTTCTCCACCGTCACCGCCACCACCGCCGCCGCGGATGTCAAATCCTAACATGGCCCTCTACCCTACATTCACTGTATAAGTACTTTCTCACTTTATTTATTTATTTATTTTTTGTGTGTATGTGTTTTTTTTCCTATATGTTTTCTTGGTTGCTAATTCAATGTGTGATTTTGGATCATGTGTATTTAATTTTATTGTTTTAATTGTATTTTCACATTTAGAATGTATAGTAAATTTATACAAAAATTGGTGTATATATAGTTGGTGCGAATTATATACAGATGATATGTATTTGTGAGGTGAAATATGAGATGAAACACAGAAGAATTCGAGCAAAAAGTATTTTCTGTTACTTGCATCACATTATTTATATTTTTTGTGTGTGTGTGTTTTTTTTTTCCCTAAACTTTTTCTTGGTTGCTCGTCCAATGTGTAGTTTTGGATTGTATATCAAATTTAGAATGTATAGTAAATGTACATATTAAAGAAATTTATCGAATATATCTATGTGTTGAAGAAGTGAATTATGAGATGAAACATTATTTTAAAACAAAACATCTATATTCCAGAAAAATCTCACTTTCATCAATTTAATTATATTTTTTGTGTGTATATGTTTTTTTTCTCTATATTTTTTCTTGATTTGCTCATTGAATGTGTAAATTTGGATCTGTATTTTTCATTTATTGTTTTAATTGTATTTCACATTTCGGAATACAATTAAAATAATAAATGTTTACTATGATTAACGCTATGATAAGTTTCTAACTGCAATAATTTATAACATTATTTTATATACAGAATCCGAAAATGCAGAAGGCGGTAGAGAATTTGGTAAAGGAGCTGAATCAGGAAACAATGTCGAGAAGCGGAAAGGACAAGGATAAAAAGATGGCGAGGATTGAAGCAGGCCTTGCTAGGGCAAGATCGTGGATTAAAGATGCGATTAATAAAAGTCGCGATTCACTTCCACTTACCGAAGATCTGGATTATGTTCCTCACGGAGAAATCTACAGGAATGCTTATGTCTTTCAAAGGTAACTAGTATTGTTCCACTGACACTTCTTAAGACAATTAAAATTAATTTAGGGATAATTATAAAAACTACCCCTGAGGTTTGAGTTAATTAAAAAAAATCAGAGATGTTTGAAAATTACAAAAACCCTTGAGGTTTTATTTCGTTAAATATAAGGGGATAATTATAATAAAAATTTTTACAAATTTAAAGGTGGTTGAAATGTTTTTCCTCAATAAAGGGTTAAAAGTGTGATACAGAATTAAATCTCAATGAATTTTTTGTAATTTTTGAAAATCTCTGTTTTTTTCGGGTAATTAACCCAAACCCTAGGTTGTAATTATTCCATTAATTTATATACATGTACAAATATATAAAGTATAGGGTTCGGGGGTGGGGTGGGGGGGGTTATATATATATATATATATATGTATCAATCAATTGGTAATTTCTATTTAATTGGTTGTTTTCCCTTTCCAGTACGTTGAGAAAGGTAATCATATTGGGTTTGTGTACTGTTAAGCTACAAATTGAATGGTACTATTATCGATAGGTCTTATAACATTTTCTTTTAGATTCATTTTATAACATTATTATATATAGATTTACGAGCTTAAATAGCGAAATATATAGGGGACTGTTTTTTTTTAATTATTGTCTATATTATGTGAATCATTGGTCATTAATGCTTTATTTTTTTAATTAATTGTTTAGTAATTGATGAGATATAGGTAAGACCAACTCATGTGGAGCTAATCGGTGTCTGTCAAGGTAATTAATACCAATTTGTTTCCTCAAGAACCCCATTATATAATAACCATATCACTTGACCTTGTCTAATTATCATTAATTAAGGTTTTTTTGAGTTGTATTATTGGTCAAATTGATATCATTTAAACACAAGGATGTTGCATATCACCGACTGCTAGCCTTCATCGGTCATGTAGATTCTACACTGGTATATGTAGACTTAGTATAGATCTATCATACAAGTGTCACATTTTTTATAAGATGAAACATTTGTATTCTTCCATCCACCAAGTGTAATAACCTAAAGCTGACAATGAGTTGGGTTAGGTCGGTTGAACAGGCTAAAGTAAGTGCGGTTCTTTTAGAGCCTCTAAAAATGAAGTCCATACCTATATGTGGGTCGACCCATTTTGCCAACTATAAGTACATCGGATGTAGCATGGATTACTGTTATTACCCCTTTTTTCAACTCCTCTATTTATGATAAATAATTATTGCAATTTATGTGAACATGCATATAAATTTAAGAAATTAATAGCTTTTGGGTCAAGGGAACAATGAAACAATGACAATTGATGAGGCGCTGATAATATACAACATTTCTTGTTTAGAAAATCAAAATATTTACATAGCACATGTTTTCTTGAATTTTGGAAGTGAATATTAGTGTTACCATTATATAATAAGAGTTTGTCAACAGTTACGGAGTTGAAAAAGAGGGTAACTTCTATTCTTTCATTTCCTATTCCACCGCACGTATAATTCCTACGTGTATAGAAGTTACCATATTAATATGGGATAATTACAAAAACACCCCTCAGGTTTGGACTAATTACAAAAAAAACTAGATATTTTTGAAAATTACAAAAAAACCCCATAAGGTATGATTATGTGTTAAATTTAAGAGGTAATTGTTGTAATTTTATAAATTTAGGGGGTTTTTTGATATTTTTATGCTTATGAAGGGGGAAAATGTAAGACGGAATCAAACTTTAAGGGGTTTTCTGTAATTTTCAAAAATCTTTGGTTTTTTTTGTCATTAGTCCAAACCCCAGGGGTATTTTTGTAATTATCCCTATTAATATTGAAGCAAAAATCAAGCCAAAATTGTGGATTTTTAATATGGTAATTTCTATACGCGTGGCAATTATTCGTGCGGTGGAAGAGGAGATACTTTTCTGGAATAGAAGATCTCATTTGGTGCAGAGTTTACTTTGTACTTAAACACTCACCAATTTAAGATATTTTCAAGATCCATCCTTAGTTATCAACATCTATATGTGTGTGTCATATTGATATGAAGCTCTAAACTACTCACCAAAAAAAAAAAAGATTGAGCTTAAAATAGTTTGGATTTGTTTATTGCAGGAGTTATATGCTGATGGAAAGTATGTTGAAGATATATGTTTATGAAGAAGGGGATCCCCCTTTGTTCCACTATGGTCCTTCCAAGGACATATACTCCACAGAAGGAATTTTTCTTGGGTTAATTGAATCAAGCACTCACTTTAGAACTTATGATCCTGATGAAGCTCATCTCTATTTCCTCCCTTTTAGTGTTGTCATGATCCTTCAAAACCTATTTGATCCTGTTATACGCGATAAGGCCGTTCTTGAACGCGTCGTGCAAGATTATGTTCGTATCGTATCGACCAAGTACTCGTATTGGAATAGAAGTCTCGGAGCCGATCATTTCATGCTCTCATGCCATGACTGGGTACGTATGTTTACCAATGTTGCTAATTTTAAAAGATAATTGAAACTTTATGTAACTTTGTTATACCTTAGGGGTAGTTTTTGTAATTTATCCTATTTTTTATTAAAGGGTTAATTGCAAAAACTCGCGCTGAGGTTTAGTTTAATTATAAAAACAAAAAACTCAGTTATCTTTCAAAATTACAAATACCCTATTTATATTTGTTTTTATTTTACAAATTACATTTTGTTAGGTAAATACAAATCTCAATCGGGCATTTGTAAATATGCAGGGGCCACGAGCAACATGGTACGTACACCACTTATACTTCACTTCAATGCGAGTGTTATGCAACGCCAATACCTCAGAGTATTTCAACCCTAGAAAAGACGTATCATTTCCAGAGATTAATCTCCGAATCGGAGATATCTCCGGGCTAACAACGTCGGGATCTTCGAATCGCACGATTCTAGCGTTCTTCGCCGGCCGATTACACGGCCGCATTAGGCCATTGCTCTTCCAACACTGGAAAGACAAAAGACGACGTCAAGGTGTTCGATAAAATGCCTGAACGATCATCTTTGTCGTATAAAGAGATGATGGAGCAGAGCAAGTACTGTTTGTGCCCGAGCGGGTACGAGGTGGCGAGTCCTAGGATCGTGGAGGCTATATACGCGGAATGCGTGCCGGTTTTGATATCCGAGGATTACGTGTTGCCTTTTAGCGATGTTCTTGATTGGGATAAGTTTTCGGTACGAGTTTCGGTTCGTGAGTTGCCGGAGTTGAAGAGGATTTTGTTGAGAATAGGAGACGATGGGTATAAGTTGTTGCATGAGAGGGTGAAACAAGTGCAACGACATTTTGTGGTGAATGATCCACCTAAGAGATATGATGTGTTCCATATGATGATTCACTCACTATGGTTGAGAAGGTTGAATCTTAGAATCAATGCTTGATTTTGAATTTTTTTCCATAATTTCTTTTACTAGTTAAAACTTAAAAGTTTTTCTTTTAAAATGAGGGGAGTGGAACACACATAATCATATCGAATTTGGGGCAATTGCCATGAAAGTATAAGTCTCTACCATCAAGACAAGATTGACCAAAGATTAGTTAGAAGTTATAGGATTATAAACTAATCATCAAAACTTAATGACTTTTTAATTTAGATTAGGTTGACATAAGGAGAATAGACGAGTATGAAATGTTGATCGAAGTGGGATGCAAGACATAAAATTTGTTTGATTAAAAGAGTTTGAATTTCTTTGGTGTTGATGACGAAACCAAGACTACATGTCAAACAATTGAACGGATCTCGTTACAACAAAGTTGATATGGGATAAGAATAATGTATGAAATAATGTAAAACAATGAATGTGTTGGGTTCGATTTGAACTGGTCGTGATTGTATTCAATTATAGCCTTAAATGCTTGTTAATGCCTTGAATACAAAATAATTATCAACGCCTTCTCAGTCATAAATCGGGATATTTATAGAAACCAATATTTTATATATGCTATGCTACCTTAATGTAGGTTTAATCATCTTTATCCAACAAATCTATTGGCCTTTAAGATGAGATGTCAGTAAGGTGATATAATGCATTAATGCATTATAAGAGGGAAAGAGGGATTTGATGTGCATTAATGGCTAATGTGTATTATTATTGACATGTATTTAATGCGATTTGACCCATTGGTATCCTGTTTCCCAAGTCATTTAGATTTGCTCGAATAGTCCGACCAACTGCTTGGATCGGATACCCGGATCCTCATTTTCATGAGTTCTTGGGGACTTAGTCGGTTGGGTCGGTGTCCTAAGGAATGGGCCCTAGGTTGGGTTTCCATCACTTAGCCACTTCTAGACTTGGTATGTAAATGTCAGCAAGTTAGGTTAAAGAATTTGCATTATGAATAATGGTTAGAATTCAATTTAATTCCATACTTGTGGATGACTTGAATTCAAATTCAAATGAGATTCACATATAATTCAAGTGGTCAAAGGATGTGTCATACCTAGGTTCCCATACCCTCTTCCCCTTCCCCCACCTCAAGAGAGGGAAAAAAGTTCAAATTCGCCAATTAGTCATTTGGGCTTAGTGGTACAGACGCTCCCTCCTTTGTGGGGAGGTCGAGGTTCGACCCGGTGTGTGTGAGTGGTGTTTATAAAAAAAATTCAAATTCAAATCAAATCATTATGCACACTCAACTTTCTAGTCCGCTCCATTTAATTTGAATTTGGTTCCGAGTCAATTTATTTATCCATCGGAATCTTTAAAAATCTGATTCGGGTTAGATTTGTGACAGTATGAATGCAAATTATAGGCCTGTCAACAAGCCCAATTTCAGTCAACATAGGCCCATCATCCCCTCTATGGATCAGCCCATTATTTTTATCGCCTTAGGCCAGTGTTCTGAATAACCCAAACTTGCTAATGATTTTATTCCTTTCATTTATTAAGTTTTCATTTAGGAATTAATAATGAAAGAAGAAAAATTAATAAAATTCGAATCATCAAATAATTTAGTTTGGTATTGAAGTAAAAATATAGGAGATAAATTTAAGTAGTATATGTTTTTATATATTTCCACTTTAATTTTCTAATTCTGATGGCATTTGATTTATTTATTTATTTTTAATTCCTTAGCTTTTTTTTTTTTTTTAAGGACACCATTCCATTAGCTTTTTGTAAAGGAAATATATTATAAACTCAAATAAACATCTTTTGATGCTTATATAATAAAATAAATTTAACGAGATATTTACGAACATATGAGCATATTAATAAGTTTATGTTGGAATTTACATTTAGTCGTCATAAAAATTGCATGGTTCACCCATCATCGAGTTACGTCTATCAGTCTGAATAAAAATTTCACCATATGAGAAAAAAATGCTTGAGTACGAAATTATAGCTTCCAAAAAGTTCCATAATTGTAATCCTGCAAAACGATTTTTTAACGTTGTAAATGATTTGTCACACTTTTTATGCACACATCTTTTGTCCTGGGAAATATAAAAATAAAAAATGAAGTTAGATATTATTCCTATCCTATGGTGACTTATTGGTGGTGTTACTTTATTATCTCTATTTTTATTTTATATTTTCTCTCAATTCAATTATTAAACATTTTGTAACTCAAATAAATATTATTCTTTTGAGTACATAACTCAAATAAATATTTAGAAGTATTGATCGTTTCCACTTAAAAAATAAAGCTATCGTTGCCTTAACGGATCATCCAAGCTCCAAGCTCCAAAAAAGCTTCCTTATGCCATAATTTCTTGTCCTTTGCTTTGAAAGTAGCTATATATAAGTCAAAATATCTATATTTTTTATTTACTAATTGGAGCAATTAATATTCCCAATTGTATGTGTTTGGGAAAAAAAAGTACATTAATCTTTTATTTTTCTTTAATACTTTTTAATTTTAAATTATAACGACGACGATGAAAATAAGATTAAACTTGTATGATCATAGTAATTCTATAAACATATTAATAAGTTCAAAAAAGGCGCCTTTTTTGTAACGACAAGGGCTATCCCAAACGGGCTTTCTTTCTTCAACTTTTTCCTTTGAACTTTTCATCCGCGTGCCGTCACTCATGGACTTCTCTCACTGAAGTGAGTTTCATGCCTTCCCCCACACTCGAACTATGACCTCCAGGCTAAAGTCCCAAGGTCTCAACCGGTGGTACTCGCACTCTTAGAACTTGGGACTTTAGCCTCGGAGGTGTTGGGTTCAAGTTTGGGGAAGGCATGAAACTCACTTCGGGTGAGAAGTTCATGAATGGCGACGTGGATGGAAAGAGTTAAGGAAAGAAAGCCCGTTTGGAATAGCCCCGATCGTAACACTTACTGATTCCAATCGTCTCTAAGATACAACGACTTTAACAGTTCAACTTAGCAAAGACTTGTAAAAGTCGAACCAACAAATGAACTATGTAGTGTTTGAGCCTTTCAAGCTTTTGAAGGAGTAATTCAATATGCATATGCAAATGGCTCGATTTTATTATCGTATTTTCGTATCGTTTTCATCTGCAAGGGCCTTATTTTTATAAGCATCAAGGTGTCCGATGGAAAGGACATGTCTTTTGGCTCAAAAGATATGTCTACTGACCAAAAATGCACCAGGTTGCTCGAACAAGTGCATCGATTCGAATGTTTGCGTTCGCGCACACACTGCAAGCGTCGCGCCTAATTACATTCCTTTTGTCCGCGCGGTGAGCACGCCGGCTTCGCAAGACGTGGTGCGCTCCGCACAGGCCACAAGACTTACGATTAAAATTTTAATTAATTAAAAATAAATTAATTAATTTTAAAGTGTTTTAAATAAATTTGGTCCAAAAATATAAAGGCCTTGAAGCCTGGACCATGATCCGGCTCGGTCGGCCATAAGATGTGACGGCGTGCGTGTTACCAAACCCACAAGCATGTAGGTCCTTACCCTTTAAAAATTTTGGTGCCCCAAGGCCAAACCCAATTGTCCAACTTGAAATTTATTAATTGAGCAAACTTTGGTTTTTCCTCCTATGTAGGATGGAGCTTTTTCTTTCCCCACATTTTCCATTTTACATACCATTTTCTAGTTTTAAGTGGCTAACTTCTAGCATTAATTTCTCATTCACCCTAATTGGTTTTGAAAAATTCCAAATGTTATTCTCATCTACTCACTTAGTAAAATCTTTACAAATAATTTAATTCCATTTTTCAAGAATGGAAACCACTTAAATATTTGGTCAAAATCGGGTCAACACCTAATTTCTCAACCAAAAATTCCAACATTCTCTACGGTTGAATTTGGATTGAATGACTTGAATTAAGGTAAGTGTTTTCAAATCCGTTGAATTTGTTTTAGTAATATCATAATACAATAGATTTCAAATCCACGAGCTCCTATTTTGAGCTATTTTTTGAGCCACCGTGGAGGGTTTGAAACCTATCTTATATAAAATCCTTCTCTTAAATCCAGATCCATCAATCCAAATGCAACCTAAAGTAAACATGGATTATCTACAAGTATAAATGTAGCGCTTTATAGTAAACTACATAAATCTCTATATTCTTGTGTGTGTGTGTGTTATTATATCTTGCATGACTAAATTGTCTATACACTATTATGTTAGAAACATGACATGTCCAGCAGTTTCTTGACTTGAACTTAAGGCATATGCCAAAATTTTCAGGGTCCTTAACCAAACATGTTGCATACTTACTGAAAAAATTCAAGGAATTTTGTGCAATGCCAATACTTCAGAAGGATTTATTCCTCTAAAAGATATATCCTTACCAGAAATCAATCTGAAGACAGTAAAAATGGGACTCCTTGGTGGCTCTCCTCCTTCACAACGCTCCATTCTAGCGTTCTTCGCAGGCCGATTACACGGCCGTATAAGGCACCACCTATTAAAACATTGGAAAGGAAAAGACCCCGACGTTCAAGTCTACGATGAACTCCCACGAAATCTTTCTTACGAGTCGATGCTGAAGAATAGCCGATTTTGCCTTTGCTCTAGTGGGCACGAAATTGTTAGTCCATGAGTAATGGAGGCGATTTATAGAGAGTGTGTCGCGGTTTTGATATCGATCAGTTATGTGCCGCCATTTAATGATGTTCTGATTTGGGAGGAGTTTTCGTTAGTGGTGGTAGAGGTAGAGAATATAGTTAATATTAAGGAGAAATTGATGGGAATATCAGAGGAAAAGTATTTGAAGATGTATGAGGGGGTGAGGCAAGTGCAAAGGCATTTTGTCATGAATGGAACTCCTAAGAGATTTGACCTCTTTCATATGATTGTTCATTCTATTTGACTTAGGAGATTGAATATTAGAATAAGGTGAAATTTTAGGGCCCAATTTGTATTTTCTTTTAGGCCCCCAATGTTTGTAATTTATGTACTACTTTTTATTATCCAATAAGAATAAACAAATTGGAACAAATCCAAGAGGATCCTCCATTTCCAAGTTTCTTAAATAAGATTAGAAGAACCACTTAGTCCACACACTTATAGTGTGTTAATGCATGAAATTACACACTTGCCCTTGAATGAAATTTGCAGGAAGGTGTAGAGTTGATATATATGTAATATGTTCTATACTACTTGAAGAGTCAAATCTTGATAAAATAGTTTATTAATATGGTAATTGTCTCTTGGGAACTTCAATAAATACAAACTATACATTTAACACCACAGATACCCCTCAAAAAAAAAAAACACCACAGATTAATTTTGTAGATAATAGGGAATAAGCATGTAGCAAACAATGCATGCTTGTACTTGTACCTTTTAAATTGATTGTTGACTATAAATGTGCTTTTCATATACTACTCCAATGCAATTAATCAAACTGAATATATTTACCAACTAATGTCAACACGGGTTGGTTGAAGAATTCTTTAACTTTTTGTTTTGTCTAAATTTAAACTTGGGGATGACATTTTGACATTGACAAATCATGGCTGTTTCTGTATGGATTTTATGATTAAATAAATTAGAAAATAGAGACCGATAAAAGAAAACAGAAAATAGAGGGACAAAAAAATACAATAAGAAATAGCGGGTAATTTCATCTGCAATTGTAATTTAGGGGAAATTTACGCTTTGTTTTTCCCCTCCATACCTCCGGGACATCGGGTTTCGAAGATTTTTTGTTCCAAATTGGTGTTCCACTTCACGTTTTTTTATCCGGACGAACAACACATGTAAATATCTTTATGGATGTTTATCTTACTGACATGTGGCGTTCATCCAAATGAATGGAACACGAAGTAGAACATTATTTTGGAACAGGAAATATGTTCCCCATTCCTCCCCTCTCTTGATAGAAATCTCATTGAACTTTCAACTCAATTTAAAAGGCGAAAGCTAATAACATTATAATTCAATAAGTCATTAAACAAATTTTGTATTTCTTAAAATAGCTTAAATTGTAGACGGCACCGTTCTTGATAGTATCCAAGACGGTAGTGATGCTTTTCATGGCAAAAAAAAAAAATGGCACAAATTGCTTGAGTTAATTTTCTCTCAAGTCTCCACACTTTTTGAATTACTACACGCACCACACACTTGAATACAATAAAAATTTGCAGATTTCTACTTTTCTAGTGTGAAAACCGCGTAAAAGGTGGCATTGTATTTCTGAAATTTTTGCAACATTCAAAAGTCCTTTTACTCCCCAAAACATTTGTTCCCCAATTTCCTCATTGCTGACGATTGTCCCATTTCTCCAACAACCCTTTTGAGTTTTGGTCCATCTTTCTTCTGTCTCTTCTTCTTCCTCTTTCATTCTCTCATCTCCTCTGTTTCTTTTTACCCAAGAAATTTATGTGAGTTTTTTTTTTTTTTTTTTTTTTTTTTTTAATTTGGAATTCAAATGTCTAAAGCTTCATAGCTCTCTCAAGAAAGAGTGGAGAGAGACCCTTTAGCTCAAAATTGATAAAAACGGAAAAAAATGAATCTTGAATTTCGACCTCAAGCTTCATCATATTTAAACCTTGTGTAGCTGTGGAATTTTTTGGGTTGTTGTTTATTTATTTAGTTATAAATTCAAGATTGTCCAATTGTTTTTTGTTTACTTTGTATTCGTAGCTAGAGGTATTTAATTTATCATGGTGTCAAAGTCTTTCCTTCTTGTGGGATACTTTTGCTGCTTCACTTATGCCTTTTTAGCTCTCAGGAATCCCAATTCTGATACAGCTATAGAATTGCCTAGCTCTAATTCTACCCTAATCCATTCAATTTTGGATCAAGAGGGATTAATCGATGATGGGTTTGATGAGTTGGAGCATGATGATGATTTTAAGGTGGACCCCACTATGGTCCTCAAGCTTATGCACCGATCGAACGGTAAAGAAATTAGGGTTACAGATTCTGTTTTAGAATCCACTGACAGGGATTTGAATAGGATTCATGCTCTTCACACAAGAATAATTGAGAGGAAAAAACAGCACATCGTTTCAAGAAATCGGGCCTCGCCGGAATCTTACTCCGCTGCTGCCGGAGAATTTTCCGGCCAGCTCATGGCGACTCTGAAGTCGGTGTGAGTCTTGGCTCAGGGAGTATTTCATGGATGTGTTTATAGGTACACCTCCTAAGCATTACTCTTTGATTCTTGATACGGGTAGTGATCTTAATTGGATACAATGTGATCCTTGTTACGATTGTTTCGAACAAAACGGGCCTTATTACGATCCGAAAAATCGAGTTCGTTTAAGAATATAAGTTGCCATGATCCTAGATGCCATCTTGTCTCATCCCCTGACCCCAAACGTGGCTGCAAGGCTGAGGACAACAGTTGCCCTTATTACTATTGGTACGGTGATAGTTCGAACACGACCGGGGATTTCGCCGAGACGTTCACGGTTAATCTCACGACATTGGGTGGGGATCAAAATCTAGGAAAGTTGAAAATGTGATGTTTGGTTGTGGGCATTGGAATAGAGGTTTGTTTCATGGGGCTGCTGGTGTTTTAGGGCTCGGGAGGGGTCCGTTATCGTTCGCCTCCCAGCTTCAATCTTTGTACGGGAATTCGTTCTCGTATTGTCTTGTGGATAGAAATAGTAACACGAGTAGTAAGTTGATTTTCGGTGAGGATAAGGACTTGCTTAGCCGCCCGGGATTGAATTTCACTACATTGGTTGCGGGGAAAGAAAACCTGTCGACACATTTTACTATGTACAGATAAAATCGGTGATTGTTGAAGGGGAGGTGCTAAATATCCCCGAAGAGACGTGGAATTTGACATCGGATGGGTTGGGTGGAGCGATAGTTGACTCGGGAACTACGCTTAGTTATTTTTGAACCGGCTTATAAGATTATTAAGGAGGCTTTTGTGAAGAAGGTTAAGGGCTATCCGGTTGTAAAAGATTTTCGGTGTTGGATCCGTGTTACAATGTATCTGGTGTGAATAAACTGGATTTGCCCTCGCTCGGGTTGGTTTTTGGTGATGGGGCGGTATGGAATTTCCCGGTTGAGAACTACTACATTAAGCTTGAGCCTGAAAATGTGGTCTGTTTGGCGATTTTGGGCACCCTCGCTCGGCTCTGTCGATTATTGGGAACTATCAGCAGCAGAATTTCCACATCATGTATGATACTAAAAGATCAAGGTTGGGTTTTGCACTAACAAAGTGTGGTGATATATAGCATCTTTGGTAGTGTGTAAATTGGTGGAAAACTGTAAACATGCTGGGGTGGAAACATACTTCTCACTTTATATATATATTAAAGGTGAAAAGGATTATAATGCGATATTTTTTTCGAGTCGTTCGATGTGTATCTGATTTATTGCATTTCAAGATCTTGAATGTTTTAAGAGTGTTTTGTTGTACATTTTTGCAGGTGCATCTTATGCTTGAATGTCATTTAAGTTTGGTTATCATTCATTTGGAATGCATCAATATTGTGGCTTAGTTGACTTCCCAGAAATTTTACACTTTCTCTTCACTGTTGCTAATAGTGTTTCATCTTCTATTTCATTACGTCACGTGTATACGTGTATAAGATGTGTGTCATATTGTACACGTAATTCACGTGGTGTATTTAAACGCCATATGGAATAGAAAATCCGACCTGTCAGTATGTTGTCTTAGTCTATAACTTTTTGTGGTCATAGACTCATAATGGAGTCTGCTCATTCGGAATACCTATCAGTACGAGGATGTTGAAAATTTGAATTCATTGTTCTGTTTTGATAAAATTATATTGTAATTAATTTGTTTTTTCTTTTTTTACAAAATAATTATATTATTTTACTAGAAAACATATTTATGAAAATTTATTGAGAATTCATGCACAAATATATATATATATATAGGATATATATTATACAATATTTTATTTTTAACATGAATGGTATATATTTAATGTTTAATCCCAAACTCGGAGATTTGTTTCTAAATCTCAAGGAGAATTCCTTGAGTTCTGCTGCCAAAAAAAAAAAAAAAATTGTTGGCATTTTGTGTGTAATTATTTCACACCTATTTTACAACAAATCCTTTTTTTGGTCTCTGTAGTTATAATTCCATAAAATTGTATAACTTGATAGGTGTCCAGAAACGTGAAAATTTTCAAACAAAGAGTTGGGGGTTTTGGTTGAAGAATGCCTCTTTGAATGTTATGGTTACAAGATTTAATTGGAAGTTATATTTTGGTAGCCATCCCAAGACGCTTCCACATACTGTATCTACAAATTGCACAATCTAATTATAATATTTCTATAAATATCGGGGTTCCAAAATATTTTTTTTTCTTTTGCAAAAAAAAAAAAAAAACAGTATAAGATGGAATCAAACATTAAGGTGATTTTTGTGATTTTCAAAAATCTCCGGATTTGTTTTTTAATTAGCCCAAACCTCATAGGATGATTTATAATTATCCTTTTCCGCTATTCTATACATGCTGCAGACAACTCCAGGCATGAAGCAAGCAAACATCTCACATTTTTTTCAGGAACAGATGATTGGGGTTTCCTACATAATTCTTGAATCTTGACTATAAGGAGAGTTTTTCCATGATCCATCCATCATACAGAGGTTTTCAGCAATGGCGCCATTCAACCCCAATTGTCAACTGGCTGGAAATTAACCACATCGATCAGCACGCCTTCTGAGTAAAATTTAGATGCAAAAGAACGATGACATTAGTCTCATAAAACGTGTACGGTCGAAACCAAGGTCAAAAGGCCATAAAGATACAGCTCGGAACAAATTAATTCCCCATTTGAATATACCAAGGCCAGTTACAAAAAGTCCCAAAGGATAATCAAAAAAGTACAGATAAGACGGCACAAATTCAAAAATGTTAAAAATAGAAGAAAGAGCATAAACAAATTGAAGAGCACCTTAAAAGCTCAAATTAGTCCTGTCTATATGACCTCTTAGACTTCAAACTACATAAAATATGACAAAAGCAAAAAAAAATAGGGATAATTACAAAAAGTACCCTGAGATTTGACCTAATTACAAAAAAAAACTCAGCTAACTTTAAAACTTACAAAAAGCACCCTGAGGTTTGATTTAGTGTTAAAATTAGGGGGTAATCTGCAATGATTTTACAAATATGAAGGGGATTTTGAAATATATTTCAAACCTCAGGGTACTTTTTGTAAGTTTTAAAGTTAGCTGGGTTTTTCTGTAATTAGATCAAACCTCAAGGGTACTTTTTGTAATTATCCCAAAAAATATTAACTATCTACTAGACTAGTAATCAAGCTACAACCTATGAAAGAACTCCCATATATATCAAGGGAAATACGAAACCATCTTCAAGAAGCATGAACGAGATGGTTTGCACATTCTGGCCTCAGTTTAAGTTAAAAGGTTGTCATGAGCCATAATTTCACTAAACTATATCAGCCAATTTTAAATTGGCCCTTCCATTAATTTACACTCAGTTCGGGCATTTGTGTCTCCAGATGTAGAGTTCTTCAAATCAGAACTTGTTGGAGATCCCATAAAAAAACATGCATTGGGATTTGAACTTCGCACTTCCTTTTAAGAGATATATCTCCTCTCTTAGAAGTTAGTCGGCCAGTTAAGTTGTGCATTCTGCTGGTGGTGGTAAACACCGGCTGTTGGTCCCACCATGTCACCGGGATGGTAATGGATTGAGATTGTTGCAAAAGAGGGTGAAGCATTGCTGCAGTCACAGCCGGCGCAGGGTGGAACATACCAGGAAAAGTTCCATGGCCGGGTGGGTTGGGGTGAAAGCCAGTTGACCCTGGCGTACACCTGAACCTTCACTCTGCAATGAACCAAACGGACCACAACAACATTACAAAATTTCACAATAGGAATACACTTGCGGTTGAATTTAATTAACAAAAATCCAGCATCTTTCAAAATTACAAATACCCCAATTTTTGTTTCTATCTTACAAATTGCACCCTCAAGAAGGGGGTATTCGTTAAGCAAATTAAACATCAAGGGGATGTTTGTAATATCTTAAGGGGGAATTTGTAATTTTGAAAGATAATTGGAGTTTTTTGTAATTTGACAAAATCTCAGGTGTAGTTTTTGTAATTCTTCCTTCCACGATATGTCAAGGAAAACACGCTCACAAACTGGGAGACAGAACCATAGCTACTTAGCAAGTTCGATATCAAACATAAGGTTGAACAGATAATCAAACCGTTAATCATTCGCCAAAGCAAAGACAACAAAATGCTTAAAAATCAAACTTAATATGGTGCCCATTAAAATATGAGATATTATATCAAAGAAAAACTTTTCCTGGATAAATAATTCACAATTGTTTGCCACCATCTTTTGCCTTGGCATTAAATATTTATCTTAAAACATATCAGGAATGAGTTTATGCTTGGCATATATTAGAATGAGTTTTCATAATAAATTTCCAGCTCATTGAGGTATCGGATCAATCCTTCTAACTCTTTAGAAATCAACATGAACTTAAAATTCTGATCACAAACGGCTCCTCATAAATACTTACTTTAAGTCATATGGTCAGAAATAATGTTTTGCTAAAAGATCATGTAACATGCTAAACAAACCCGATAGATGTTATTTTCCTTTCCTTGAGGAGCAGCAAGATTCTCATTTGGTGTTGAAGTAACAGCTGCGACAGAACTGGAAGTGCAGTTGGCTGGGGAATGACCATATGGCCCATAACTACCGGGCACTCCAATGTGAGTTGAGCTTCCGGTATTAGATCCTTGCTTAAACTGAGAAACTGAATACTTGGCAATTGTCCCAGGTGGAGTTGGATACAAGCTGCCACCCTGAGGTTGCTGATGAAATGCGCCATTACTTAAAAATTGATGGATTCCTGGTGGTGGGACATAAAATGGGGAGAAATAAGGCCCATAAGGAATGAATGGAGGATAATGCGGTAGATGGACCCCAGTTGGTTGGCGGAAGACAGGAAGAGGTTGCTGGGTTGCAGTAATTGAATTTTGCATGACCCCAGCGGCTTGGGTGACAATAGGTACTGGAGAAGCTGCCAGAGAGGCCCCAACCTGCAACAGGAGTAAGTCAAATAAGTAAACAAGCATGGTATCCTCGACCATTGATGGGATTAAGATAACAATGTATACGGGTACGCCAAACTAAAGCATGCCATCAAAATTTGATTTCCTTATATCCTACAAAAGTTCAAACATGTCATGCTTGTGGGTTGGAAGGAGTGTCTACCATTAACTTAGAGAATAAATTTGCAGAAAATTATTTTAATTAAAAAATATGCTAGACAGAACAAAAGAGGCTAAGGTTTTTATAGAAAATCTTCAATTACTCTTTCATACTTCAACATCTTCCAACCAAACTTGAGGGGCAGTCAACCCATCAAGTTCCACCGCCGCCGGCCCCACCACGCACAGCAGGTATTTTTCGTGTATTTTCACGTTTTTTCTTTTTTTTCCTTTTTCTGTTTTTGTTATATATACTCTCTTTTATGTTTATTTTAAATTTTATGTAATGTTTATGTTTAGTTTTTGTGAGGTTTTAAGTTTTTTATAGATTGTAGAGTAGTAACTTGTGAAAACAAAATGTATGTATGGGTACATGACTGATTGTGTTGTAAGTATTCTCGTTTTCCTTTCTAATTAATTAGATTATTTATTATGAGTTGGTATTATTTTCTTAGATTATTTAGTTAATATTTTCTTGTGCATGTATTGATCTTTTCTTTTAAAAAATTTTAGGCTATCTTTTTGTCTATATCATGGAAGATGAATAAGAGTTTGTATTTGATGAAGAAGATGAAGATGAAGAAGAATACAAAGAAAATGAACTATTTGATGATAATGGGGATGATGATATTGATATTGATGATTGATTAGTTTGGCCAATTATGCTTGCTTGTTTTGAAAACTGTGTATGTTTTAATTTGAGATTTGGTAATTAATTTGGTCACTTAAAGTGTGTTCTAACCAAATTTATCATTTTTAGAAGTATTTATGTTTCTTTTTTTTTTTTGCATCGTGTATGTGAGGTGCGCGCCTCAGGGTGAGGCGCTACCATGGCCTTTTCGCCTCGGGTGCGCCTCAACAACCATGAATTATGATGACAGGTAGAGCCTGTGGCCGCTTCAGATAACCACGCTCAATCAGATGACTCGCTGACAATCCAGCAGTGATTTAGGAGTGGCATGCGACCAAAAGATTTTTCTATAACTCAAATAAAGCAGTCAATACTGGTCATATATTTTTATTGATGGAAGAGGGGAACATTCTGCCCTACCCACAAAATTGTATATTGAATAATCATGCAAACGAAATGAAGGTTTTATCCAAAAGAAAGAAGAGGAAAAGTTACAACTGCAAAATGTGCAAAAATAATAAAAATTGAAATTAGTCCATATTAATATATAACACTGTTTAATAGGACGTTTGAACATGGATATACAGCTAATAAAAGGAAACTCAAAATTTATCTGCCAGAGCAAACTCTATCCTATTCAGAAATACAAGCCTAAAATTAATTTTCACCAAAAACCGACTTTCAAGCATCAAATTCTCCATATAAATCACAAAGTAGTAGTCAAAAATTCTGGATATATGCTGAAACTTGTATACTATTACTAATGAAAGGATGAGTTACTGTCACTATTTTACTAGAGCCGGATCACAGGACAAAAATAACTTTTGTAAAATGACAAGACACACACCATTACTGAGACGAATATTACAACTAACATAAGTATGAAAAGAAGATTTCTTCAAGTATCCCAACACATTACTTATGGGAAAAAACATAGAAAATGTGGCCAGATGAAGAACTTTAACACATAGAAGTATATATTTTAAATGCAGAATTTCCATTTCTTAAGAAACCGACAATGGATTGTACTTCCACATCTCTATTTTAATGCCAATCAAGGTTTAAACTATCCAAACTCACGAACACAAAAGATGAAGGAAAAAGGGAGCTGCTGAGTTTTATAAAGCCCAAACCTCTTGAGGAGACTGAGAAGTTTGTGCAGAGATAAGTGCAGCATTTCCATTGAACTCGTTTGCAGCTACAGCAGACTGAAGATCTGAAATGCCTCCTTCACTGTCCATCCCAGACCGATAAAATTGTTTATAGTAGCTCGTTGGATCAAAAGATTGATGTACCTGTATGGCATATTATAGTTAATGTTTATTGTTAATAACTGACAGCAACGAACATAATCATGCAGACCAAGTTCTCAAAATCAGACAGCTGAGTGGCCTTTTATCATAAACTATTAATAAAACAGCTATATGCATAGATGAGCAATATGAAGGGTTTTGCAGTAATTAGCCATTCAAAATTATAAGAAACACATTAAACACATATCAGACATACGGCAAATCCTGGAAGTTGAGGAACATCATGAGCTTGAAATTCTGAACTTTCAAAAGGTGTAAGCTGGGCACTCAATATTGGCGGCATAAAACCATAATTGTAGTTTGAAGAAGTATGGACAGCAGGATCTTGATGGCTTCCAGGAGCAACCTCCTGCTTAGATTCACCATAATCAGGGTAATGGAGGATGAGACTTCAACGTCGCCCAAGAAAATCTTCTGGTCCTTGTGAAAGTGATTGGGTAGGGTCCGGATATTTTGTTTCGTATCCTTGCAGCTGCCAGCACAGTGTGATTGCTGTAATCAAGCAAGAGAGTATGATAGTTAGAAAGAAAATTAAATTGTAGAAACTAGATACTGAAACGTAAATGAAAATGTCAAAAGTGGAAGGCTCCATTAAGCCATAAATGAATAGGCAATAATTTGGTGCATGTATTAACTTCCCATGCAATTGAGCTCGATATGTATGCATGTACTGTGCATTTCAAGTGTGTGCATATTCTTCACAGTCTATGACTACACAGAACAGCGGTGTAGTTGATCAACAAAGGAACACCAAGCACATAATCAAAGAAACTGGACGGAAATCCCAAAAAATATCAGTAAAGGAGAGAAATCAAATATAGACAAAGCAGACCAAAAGCAAGAAGTGATGAGAAGAGGTCACAAGATTTGCGAATGGTAAACTGAAATTCATGACAGTCAACACAGTGAAATTATTCAATTAAAAAGTGAAATAAGCAAGACTAATTCCTGAAAAATTGTTATCAGAAATACTACCAAATAAAGTTTTAAAAACATCTAGAAGGAGAAACAGAAGATGCTCCAAGGCCCCAGGACACATTCAGGAGAATGAGGACAAAAAATTAAGGCAGGTTTGTCACATCTTCAAGTTGGAGAGTCTGAGAGCAACACGCCTAGATAGCAAGAGTTATCCTTCAAGATCGTTAACATGTTTTTAATTTTCTTAATTACTAATTAGTCTCCAAATCCTAAAAATGACGGAATTTGATGTATTCTTGAAGTGTTACCAAGTTTATTCTTTGTCGGTTATAAATCCATATCTGCTTGGGGAAATTTCTAGTTAATTAGAGTCTGACATGGTTACCCTACTAGTGAGAATGTTCAATTAAATTTACCAGAGCCATCAAGGTTTTCTAGCATCTACAAATTTGAAGAATATGCTGTAATGTGAATTGAAAGTGGAATAAATGAATTTTGGTAACCATGGTTAAATTTGGTGCTCTAAAAATTTAGATTTGAGCATGACACCTCTATCAAAACCTTGTGAGAAGAGTATATCCAAGTATTCTCTGAATTCCTTCTTTAGCCGAAGAACTTCTTAGAATCATAACCTTGGTCTCTAACTATGCAGCTCGAGGACTTGAACAAAAATCCATTTTTTGATTTCTTTCATCTATTCCATGACAAGAACAGGGGAGGATACACGTTACACCACGATTTTGAATCAGAAGAAATATCATTTCATATCCATAAATCCTCTTGTAAAAGAGAGTTGAAACATCAAGGACTAGATCACAGCCACTTCAACATATCCTAAATCATACAAAGTTTTTACTGGCACAGGTAACGCTTCCCAAACCATAAAGTCTGATATCAATTTTTAATCACACATCCAGAGAGCAAGTTCAGGAAGACTTTTTTCACAAGAGCTATTTTTTTTGTTTTTGTTTGCCTTCAATGCTATCGCAACTGATTAGGATCGATATACAAATCGAGCAGTTTCCTAATCCCAAAGTTTATACAATTCAATAATGTTAAAGTTGGATAATACTTTATGTGCGGGTTGTAGTCATGTAACTCCTATTCAGCTTAGGACGATTCTTTATGACAGTTCTCTTTTATATAACAGGAGTCCCATACAGTTATCCTATTAAGTGGGGCATGTTTCATAAGGAGAATCAACAAGGTTTTCTAGCATTTATAGTGACATACAGGTGTGACTAAAATTTGGAGAGTGGAACAAAGTAGTTTTTCTTTTTGGTCTTTGTTAAGTTTACTGCTCTCAGAAACGAGATCGAAGTGTGGTTCTCAATATAATCCACGGAGGAGAGTGGTTTTTCTGGCCAATTCTTCTTTGTCCTCTGAAATTCGTTATTCGGCACATTACTTGCCCCTTTCTTAGATCAAAATCTGTGAATACAACACAGGTTCACGACTTGGCCTTCATTCCTTTTAAATTTTAATTAATCCACACCATTCCTTAACCAAGACGCAGCTCTTTGAGAAGCAGATTATCTTGCAACAGTTCATTTTCTGGGCATATCCCCTCTCATTAGCAAGCATATAGACGTAGACCGAAATATGTCATTTGATGGAAGTCAAAATACTACATGCTGAACCAAATACTGCTACTAAAGAGCACTTAGCAGCAGATAATCTGAATCACATTCGATATCCACACTCTTGCGAGGTTGCACACATCTACCATACAATTTGTACATACAAGCCAAGAAGATTCACACAATTGTCAATTATCAAATATAAATTTCACTGAAATGTATCGACTATGAGCTACACATCTAAGCCTGAGTTTCAATACATGGAACTATTCTTAAGTTGACAGGAGAGGAAATTATGTTGGCAAAAGACATTCGTTAAAAAAGCCTGGCTTAGCAGCAAAAAAGATAGATATATTAAGCAAAACCAGAACCTTGGGAGAGGAGATAGAAACACCTTAACTGTAGCTCCTTCGCAGGTTCTTCATTAGCCTCATAGGATTCAGACAGTAGTGAACTCCTCTCACTACCAAGACCACCTTTTGGTTCATGTCTAATCCAAAGTTAGCATCAAAACTTCCAAAGCAAAATCCAAGATTTCCAGCATCAGGTACATGCACATGATTAGGGATAATAACATTCTGGCTATTAGAAATATACAAGTTCTCCAACTTCATCTGAAGCTCTAGGGTAGGTTCTTTAGGAGGGGGGTGTGATTCAGGACGACTTCTGACAGATATTGTAGAAACCTCTGATGAAGCAGCTATGCTAGCACCCTGGCCAACACTGGGAGTAGTAGACTTTGGTTTCCACTCTTCGGCAGGACCCACTGGAGCAAAATTTGAACCACCAGTTAGTTATTGCATATGAAAACCATACTTCATATCAAATCTTTAGGATTATGCTGCTTTGAATTCAAAAAGTTCTTGTATCACAATAGTGATGTAATGTTCGACAGGCATCAACATTGGGTTACCATCCAATTGATAAACAAAAAAGAAATGTCTTAAATTTATCTCAAACTAAGACAACAGTAACCCAAAACCATGAACTAAGCACTTTACAGACTACATCTCTCAACTATTATCTAGTGGTGAATCTGCCGGAAGGGCAATTGACACAACAAAATCCTTGTGCCCAAAAAAAATAAAGAAAAAGAAAAACTAGATACAATCACCAGGAGTACCTAACAGATACATTACCAGTTGCAATATTTGGACTAAAGTAAGGTTAAAAAGGTCAACTCTGTTTGAGAGTGCAATAACTCATCAATGTAACTAGCAGCAACACTAAAAAGGAAAAATAGCAACCACTCACACGGCCTCGTCAAGATTTATACCTTTCTGTGGGCCAACCACCTGGGACCGATTCTCGTAATTAGAGGAAGGCCTAGTAACAGAAGAAATACCAATAGTAGAAGAGGCACTCTGAACAGACTCTACATATCGAGTCTTTCCAACTCCCTGGAAGTCATTTGGTATTTGTTGTACGGAAGAAGCTGATTTTCTCCAAGGGTTATCAGCAATTAGTTCACCAGGAGTATGCTTACTTCCCACTTTGTGTCCAACAGTACCCAAAGCACTAGGGAGTGGAATATCTTGAGATGGCAACAGTACAGGATCTAAAGAAGAGAATGAGATCCTGAAGCAGGTATTGAAGTTGGGGATATTGCACTGTTGCTTGAATCTAGCATCTCATTCTGCAGTACATCCCTGGCTAGAGCAGCACGGTTGTTACTTGAATCAATAGAGGAGGACAATAGCAGTGATCCTTCTAATTTACTCTTGCTAGTATTTCCAGTTTCATTGTACTGATTAACACCTCCACTCGCAGACACATGGTCTTCACATATACTATTGGTACTCTGGGAAGTTACACCAGATAGACTGCAAAGACAGAAGACAAAATACTTTCAGTATACACTGAGGGGAAAAGCGGCAGACCTGCAGAGTGGTATAGTAGGTTGCATCATAGAAGTGCAGATATGGAAATATAAAAGACAAGCACATCATACTATTAACAGTTAACACATCAAAAGGTCAGAAACACCTATAGCACCTTTCAAGGGAAGAAGCTTCATTTTTTTGCATCTCTTGTGCATTAGCCAAGGAGAATCCATAACAACTTTCTGTGAAATTCGACTGGTGGAACTTTGCATAACAGCGGACGAATGTCTTCCACCACCAGCATCTGACAGGACATGATGAGAATACAGATGATAGAACAAATAAGCTACAAAGATAGCACTTTTGTGCTAACAGTTAGTAAGAAGTGATTCAATTTTTATTGGATGTTGGTAGAGCAGGTTTTTATAGGATAAGTATGAGGCAAAACTATAGATTTACAATAAGAGATAGTACTTATCCCAGCATGCATAAAAGTCAAATGACATTGTTGAAAATACAAATTACAATGAGCATAACCACTCAATTTTCCGATTCTAAAAGGTATATATAAAGGTGATAGTGCATGGCTAACAGCCACAAATATAGGCTCACCATGAGACACGTGTCGGGGTGCATAGTTCCTGCGACCTGGTCTACTCACTCGGGCCCGGCTACCTGGATTCCACCTTGACTCTGCAGGCTCCTTATTCAGATTCTGATAATGCAGTAGTAATTCAAGCAGACTTAAAGGATAGCAACTTAAGGGAAACTCCAAAAAAGAAAAAAACATAAATGCAGATCACTGAGAAGTTAAAGGATTACCACACTGCCAAATGGATATCTGATGTTGAAAGAATCAGGTTTCCTACATCTATATATGAACTTAACCCCATTAAAGACATAATGAGCTTCATAAAATTTCCACTACATAAAGCATTATTAGATATAGGTTGATTGACCGGTGTGGATTGTGGAATTGAATTGCTGAATAAAGAAAAAGAATAATTTATCAATTGTGCCGGAGCAGACTTCAGGTCCCTGAGGATTGATCATGGTGGAGCACAAATAGCTACGAGAGCAATACAAAAGATTGTCAATGTTAAAATAGTTGATGTGAATAATAAAAACCATGAGCTATAGTCACAAAAACAAAGCAAGAACATAAAAATGAATAAAAAAGAGTAATTTATTAATTGTTCTTGAGCTGAGGATTGAGTCATGAATATGATTGAGCAGTGAGCACAAGTAGCAAGCAAAGCATTACAAAAGGTTATCAAAATTAACTATGCATATCAATCTCTTCGTTTTTCCAACCCATTCAGATCATTTCTTCTCGTTGTTTCTCTCAGACCCTTAAAATTGGTCATAATGAAAATTCAGAGTTAAACTAATATCACATTACAACAATGGGGTCAGGAACTCTTACTAGTAAGAAGAAAAAGATAAAGAAAAAAAGAAACACAAATTGAAATAATCTTACACCATCACAAAAATAGTGCACTGGCCATTGTCTGGATCAAAGAACAACCAAATATAGAAGTATAAAGAGAACTCGGATCACAAGGGAATATATTCACGAAGTACCTCTTTTCTCCTATCACGTTTCTTTTTTACTTCCTGAAAAGTATCTGCAGAAGAATATAACAACACGTGTCAGCTTGCATTTTGCAAAAACCCATATGCAAGGGCAGGTAAATGATGCATATGAGCTATCAAACTCAGACACTACGAACTATTACGCTCATGAAATGAAATTAGATGTGTGTTAAACTATTATGAATTAGTAAATTAAGAAAATAACTAGAATCACAGCTCTGAAGTTCGATCATTTAATGATAATGTTATCAGAGTATGCTAATTACTGGGAAATTTACGCAGATGATTCCAGTAACAAATAACAATCCCAGGCCCTAAATACTAGCAAGGAAATGTTGCAAAATAGTTTCAAAAATAACTGGATATAGCTGAAAGAGGGCATGCCTTGTTATCTTGCCACCTGAAAATTGAAATCCAGAAGTTCACATTTCACGACTCATGTCCCAGGAAGAAAAACTGCCAAACAACCCATGAGCCTGATTCTCACAATAAAATGAATTACCAACTACATCTATAACTGAGGTAAATGACAGATAGGCAACCCAAAATAACTTCATAAAACCCAAGAATATTCTATAAATCGAAAGCTATGTGCACAAAACAAATGCAACCTTTATCAGTAGAACAAAAGTTAAAACAACAAACAGTACCAAACAGAAATGAGAAAGACAGTTTGAAAGTAACAACAAGCAATGATCACCCTTTTCTAAAACAAAACTTCGACTGGTATTGGCAACAGCAACATACAAGAACCTGACTAGTCTCATCTCACAACTGAATCCATAGTTAAACCCCACTATCACAAAACCATTCCTCTTCAGCTAAACCTAAGTCAACATTAATTCCGCAACATGCACAAAACAGGAAAACACACAGAAATCCGAAACAAAGAACAAAATAGTAGATCAAAATAAACCATTCATTCCAAATGGCACCACAGATCAAAAGAGGAATCGACATTATAGAGTGTGCACATATCAAAAAACAAGAAGGGGCGAAACGGAAAGGAGAATTTCACCGAGAAGTATGAGCTTTTGCGCAGTTTCATTGGGATCCATGGAACATTCCTTAAGCATTGCATAAATCTCATCTTCGCTATGATTCTGCCCAGTAATCTCCTTTATATTCTCGATCGTCTTCTTTACGCTGCTCGAAATTGAAACCCTGTCACGCGCTGCAGCTCCCTTAACCCCACTGCTCATCTTCTTCTTCAATCCCCCACCCCACCACCTCCACTATACTATATATTTGTGTCTGTGTGTGTTAATATATTACATGTATGATAAAAATCAAATCAGAATCAGCAAATATACAAATCAGTAATGCAATTACATATCAACCATGTCTATGTATCTAGAGAGAGAAAGGAAAAAGAAAGATTACTTGGGGAAAGACGAGGACGAGCTTGGGGGGAAAAGGGTTTTTGTAATCTTTGATCTATATGCTTAAATGGATAGATTTGCGGTATTATAAAGGAAATTTGGGGAAAATACCCATAAGTGGTATAAAGTGGTCAAAAAAAAAATTAAAAGAAAAATATCCCCGCTTTATTAAATAAGGAAATATACTCCTCTTCACTCTCTAAAAAGTTTATCTTACCCTTGACTTAGTAAAATCCAAAAAAAAAAAGAAAAAGTTGCAATAATCTTTTGGAAGAATTGGAGTTCGAATCGGGAGTTTATTTTCACCATAACAAACCCTAGTTTCACAAAGAAGACAAGCTTTTGAGAAGGAGAAACAAGATTTATGAGCAAGAGCAAGATTTACGAGTTTATCTTTACAATTACAAACCCTAGTTTTGGCATTCGAAAGAGAAGTGGAATATTGAAGAAATAGAAGCATTTGTTGACTGAAGAGCTTGCTTCGAAAGGACCTGGGTTCGACAAAATAAATCTCATTTATTACCTCAAAATATGGATAAAGGTTAGTTTTGATTGTTCTTGTCATGTAATTGCAGTATTTTTCATTTCCGCAAAATGGTTCGATTACCCAATTTTTCATGATTTTTGGTTGGGTATAATTTGAATAGTTAGATATTGTGTATAGAATGATCCACATTCCGTAATTGTTGTTGAAATTTTCTGAAAATGGTGTAATCGATTTTTCTCGCAACTTGTAATTGGTGGGCACAAACGTGGGCATTTGAGTAGGCACAAATGTGGGCAGGTGTATTAAGTGGGCACTTGTGTGGACATTTGGGTGGGCAGTTATGTTAAATGTCAAATATTAGTAGATGACGAGGGAATTGAACTCCTATACCTTGATTGGTGTTCGTTCAGGCACTTGGGTAGGTGTTTGTGTGGGTATTTGGGTTACAGATTATGTTAAATGTCAAATATTATGGGTGACAAGGAACTAGAGGTTGTGGGCACTTAGGTGGGTATTTGCGTGGGCGATTATGTTAAATGTTAAATATTATGGGTGACAAGGAACTAAACCTAGGCCAGGGGCACTGGGTGGGTATTTGCGTGGGGTGTTATATTAAATGTCAAAAATAGTTTGTACCAAGGAAACTAAACTTTTATATCCATTATTTATTGCGAGGGGTTCATATATTTTTCTTATGGAATGGAGTTTGGGATTGTGACATAAGCACATTGCGATGGAGGTTTACAGGAAGCAATCCAAAATCGTTCTTTTCCCTAAGGTCAAGTGTAGTAGAGGCGATTGCGTAGGCAAATACGTGGGCATGTTGTGGGCATGCCTTTTTCATAAAATATCGAGATTATAAAACAAGTTATGTACAATTATTGTATTTTGTTGATTTAAGTTACAATTTTTGGTTCAAAAATGTTGGTTGATGTTGGCAACTATATCATGACTCACAAAGGTCAAATGTAGTAGCAATTGCGAAAGCAAATGTGTGGATAAATAAATAATCACAAGTTAACGTAATAAATAATTACAAATTCAAATGATAGGTCATATTTCCATCTCCTTCTTCTTTTTGGACCACTCTTCCAGCGCATCTTCCACCATTTAATTTTTTGCGAAGTGATCCTTCTCATTGGGGACAAGTGCTATTTTTTTCGAATTGCGCAATTTGTAAAAAACAAGTGGGCACACAGGCAAAATATTGGGCAAACATGTGGGCAAGATAAAAATACAAGTTGAAGTTAAAATCGATTCCAACCTACAACACATTATGGACTCCACGTAACATGAACACCATAGACTCCAAACAAACACATTAATTTCACGAACATGAATCATTTGAAGTTAAAATCGATTTTAACTCCATAGAACATGAACTATTTCGATTTTAATCACATGAACCATTTAACATAATGTCCACCCAATTGCCCACGCAAAAACCCATCTAAATGCCCACTAATCGGGGTATAAGCGTTATGTTCCGCCCAAGTGCCTCGCAAGCGCCATGCCCACTTAGTGCCAAGTGCCCACATTTTTTAAAACACCCAAATGCACTAACTTAGGTGCACGTAATACACATGGTTTTTGCCTACCAAATACAAGTTGCGAGAAATCGAAACTATTCAAATTATACCCATTCCAAAAATCATGAAAAATTGGCAATCGAACCATTTTGCGAAAATAATCAAACTAACCTTTATCCATATTTTGGGGTAATAAATGCGATTTATTTTGTCGAATCCAGGTCCTTTCGAAGCAAGCTCGTCAGTCAACAAATGCTTCTATTTCTTCAGTATTTTGTCTCTCATTCGAATGGCAAAACTAGGGTTTGTAATTGTGAAGATAAACTCGTAAATCTTGTTCTTACTCATAAAGTTTGTTTCTCCTTCTCAAAAGCTTGTCTTCTTTGTGAAACTAGGATTTGTAATGGTGAAAATTAACTCCCAATTTGAACTCATGCTCTTCCAAAAGGTTGTTCATGACTATTTTTCTTTTTCGGGGGGTTTTTTTCTAAGTCAAGGGTAAATTAGACTTTTTAGGGGTTGAAAAGGGGCATATTTCCTTATTCAATAAAGTGTGGGTATTTTTCTTTAATACCCCTTGGTGGGGGTATTTTCCTAATTTCCTATTATAAATTACGGGTGATCATAAATTTTAAAAAACCGTCCGAACCGCCGAACCGCACAAGCCGCACCGTTCATTATAATTTATGACCAAAACCGCGATTCAAAATATTAGATAGAAACCGCATCGCATTGTTGGTGCGATTATGGTTTTAAGTTTTGAAAAACCACCAAAACCGCACCGCACCGCACCTCTATAATTTAGGGTAAAATAAAATATTGTTCTTTAGTCTTTAGTTAAATAGTTAGACAATAGATATATTAAACACTAATTTCATGAATGATATAATTAGATTCATACTTTGTATACTAAATTATAATGCATTTTAAATTCTTTTAATATTGTTACAATGCATTATATTTTGCATTAAAATAGAACAACATTACATTGCATTATATGTTGAATGTAATCGAAATAAAAGATATTGTAATGTGCATTTTATTCAAAAAAATACACCTTGTTTAAAAAAATATTTTTCAATTATAATATTTTCTTTGGCTTTTTCTTTAAAAGATCATAACAAAATTATATTAATTTATCAATTATATATTTTTTGTTAATTAAAACCGCAAAAATCGCCACCGCTTCAAATCGCACCTTCGATTTTACTTCATAAAACCGCGACTTGAAAATTTTATTTAACCGAACCGCATATAACAATTTGGTTTGAAATTTACTCAAAAAAACCGCAAAACCGTAATCACCCCTATTATAAATTTTACAATATGATGTTAAAAGGGCACATAGAATTGCTAAGTTCAAATAAAGTTGACAAAAACTTGTGTTAGACGGTCTAATGGATCAAAATTCATTAGATGGATCATAAACTAACCCGATAGCATTCTTATTTTATTAAGAGGGGCTAGTATTATCAATCCCTTTGAAAAATATTAGTCATCCTTTGAAAAGTATTACTATGTATTTCGCTTGAAAATATTAGTTTTTGTAATATTGGATAGTGATCTAGTATCACGAGAGCCCGAAAAAGTATTAGGTTTTCATCTAAGAAGTATTAGTAGTTCATCTGAGAAGTATTAGTACGTAGTTCACTTGAAAATATTTATAGCCCCTCTAAAAGGTAATAGCTTTATCCGTCAAAAGTATTAGTAGTCCCCATGAAATGCATTATTAGTCCATGCGGAATGTATTAGTAGTTCCCTGAAAATTATTTTCCTTTAAAACATTTGAGCAATTCCCCTGAAAAGTATTAGTTGGTCCCTAAAAAGTACTAGACATTTATCTGGGACTGGGTCACCGAGTTTACGGGTTGGGTAGATACATTAGGTTGGATCAGTCTAACCGTTAGATCGTCCAACATGAGACTATCTCAATAAAATTTATTTTTTTTAAATAATATCGAACGTAAAAAAAAACTTTTAGTGATCGATCAAGTTTAGTATCAAACAATATTTTGTTTCCAGCTCATGCCTTTTTAAGGGATATTTGTGATAGAAATACAAACTTCAAATGAGTACACATAATATATCAAAGGAGTATCTCTAACATCTAAAGATACAACTGATCAACAAAAACCAAAATCCACTCAAATCGACCGAATCAAATCGTGCCACACCGTAATTGCTTATTGGGAAACAAATGTTAAGCAACCTGTATTTAGGTACATTTGACACTTTGTAACCTACATTTTTTTTTTTCTTGGCAACTAACAACCCGAAATATGCGTGTTTTGCGATTTTAAAACCTCCGTGAGCAGGAAGAGAAATATTCCTTCACATGACTCACATGTTTGTTTCTTAAGGGCATTTTTGTCTTTTTCAATTAATTTTCTTTAGTTCTAATTTTCTTTTACTTTTATGTTTTTTTTTTTCTTTATCATCTTCATCCCACCCCCTTTCCCCTTCCCAGTGCACCCCAACCTCTCTCCCGCCCACAAAACTTTCATCATCAAAATACTATGGTGAAATTATGAAAAATTCAAAATTGTGTAAAACGTATTTGGGTGTCAACTTTGTCTAACTTCTTCCACTCAATGGCAAATTGCTATCATGAATCCCAAATTGTGAAATCCAAACACAAACTCAAAGAAAATGTGCATTAAACTCAATGAAAATGTAAACCCTTAGAAATCAAAAGGAAAAGCAGCAAAATTAGAGCATAAAATCAAAATCGATTTTCTGTTGCTTGAGCGAAGAACCCATTCTAGTGAAACAAAAAATTTGCAACATCCAAGCTAATAGGATAATCGGCAAAGAGGTGAAGGTTATTGGAATCTCATAATCTAACCAAAAATCAAGAAGAAAGATGTATGTCCAAAAACAAGTGGAAACTTAAAATTGGTGCAGACCTTCTTTATTATGCGCGGGGGAGGAGTAGGACTTAGGAGGATGGAGATGAAAAGAGAAAAATAAAGATAAAATAAAAATTTAGAAACTAAAGAAAATCAATTAAAAAGGACAAAAATGCCCTTAAGAAATGAGCATGCAAGTCATGTAAGGGAATATTTCAGGAATATTCCCCCTTTGGCCTGCCGGAGGTTGCAAACTGCAAAACGCGCATAATTTGGGTTGTTAGTTGCCAAGAAAAAAAAAATATAGGTTGCAAAGTGTGAAAAGTGCCTAAGTACATGTTTCTTAAAATCTTTTTCCTTATTTATTTGAAAACCGCGATTAATATTTTTAAACTGCATCCATAAGTAGAATAATATATATATATATATATTGGTATATTTCTCTCAATATATAGTATACTAGTAATTCCACCGTGCGTTGCACGCGTATTAGTATTTTAATATTATTAATTTGTAAGAAAACTATTTATTAACAATGGGTTGGTATTTATTACTTTATTTTAATAATATTAATATAAAGTAAATAAAATAAGTATTTGTATATCAAATTTATATTTTGCATTATAAACTTAAATGTCAAATTCAAAGCTCGTTAATATTTATCTCTCAATATATGAATATTTCTATATTGGTATTATATTTGTCACTCTCTTTCTCACACACACTTTACCTCTATACAAAAAAATCCATATGAGACATATATTTTCATATTGAACTTGCATTGATGAAAAAATAATACTTGACATTATTAATAAATAAAAATCTTCACAAGATTGTATTAATAAATCTATCAACTCTCCATAAATAATGTCAATGAAGAAATGTAGTTTACTGATTACGAAAAACTTCCTTATATACAACATTTGTAGTTTTGTTGCTACATTTATTCTCATCATCACAAATTAGGATTTTTAAACCCTTACGATTAGTCACCTGGATACAACAACGTACAATTGACCATGGTGAATCGCTTTTTCAAAAGAAGTCCAACATGAGAGAGTGGATTGTCCTCGACTTTGTTGATAGTCATCGATATGAAACAATCAAAGGAAATTGTCTTCGTTGGAACTTGAAAGGCAACCTCGGATCGGATGGAGTAAGCTATTCGAGGAATTAATACCTTTTGACCCTCAATTGTTTCTTGTCGAATCTTTGCCTCCAAAACATGATCACCAAGCTTTGTAACAACCAACCTGGTGTCGTTGCATAAACCAAATGAATGGTTTATATTCCTCAACAACATCACCGAGTTCCAACCTTCAACTTTAACTCATGATTGGCACTTAACACGTAATTGTGTTTAAAAACTCCGGTGCTTGCACATCCTGCAATAGGTCAACATTTGAATCTGATTTGCACGCGTTGTCAAAGCTCAAATATATCTTACATTCCCCTTCATTCAATGAAGTCATATATTCATTTACAGAATCGACCACATCAAGTGTTGGTGCAAGGATGGCGCGACCCTCCAAATAAACTGAGCATTCATTAGTCTTACCAAACTGTGGATATGTGCTTCTACAATTATCGCAATAGGGTCCCCATCACATTTCAATAATATATCATCAGGAATTTCAATATCAACAATACCATCATTCGGACCTCCAACTGATCCATCTCCTACACTCGCGATCCAATCTGAAAACTTCTTCAATTCAAGATACTCAGAATTTGAATTCAGATTTTGTAGCCTCATTTTCTTGGTTAACCTCAAAACCGTGCAATACCTCCATAAACGTGAAGAATTGACCGTTGCACGAACTATGTCTTGTCTGGTGCCTTTCGGAATCACAGGTAAGATTCGGCGAAAATCCCCACCGAGCACCACTGTTTTACCTCCAAAGGGTTGATCTGAGCTATTTGGATTGTTGTATCTCATAATATCTTTCAGTGACGTATCCAAAGCTTCAAAACAATGTTTATGCATCATGGGGGCTTCGTCCCAAATTATCATTTGTGCATTTACTATTAGTTCTGCAAGCGGACTACCTTGAGATATTTTGCACGTTGATTCTTCAATAAGAATGAATGGAAGTTTAAACCTCGAATGACCAGTTCTTCCGTTTGGCAGAAGAAGTGAAGCTATGCCGCTAGACGCTACATTCAGAACAATTCCACCCCTAGACCTTATGGCTGCAGAAAGTGTTCGTCACACAAATGTTTTTCCAGTGCCTCCATATCCATATACGAAGAATATATCACCCTTCTTCGAATCAACTGACTCCATAACTTTATCATAAACATGTCGCTGCTCACTATTCAAACTTTCAATCAGATTTCTGTGTTCTTCGCTCAATGCGTGACGATCGTATTGCATTTCATCAGAGATAAACTTATTGTGAAAGATATCATAACTCATTTATGTCAAGATAATAATTATATATATTATTTATGAGTATGGAGTTACCATCATTATGAACATTGTTTGTTGCAGTTGTCCTTTTTCTGGATGGTGTTTGGTGTAGTATATCGATTCCAAATTTGTAATTGATTGATGCTACAATATGTGCCTGTGTACATGGATAATATGTAGACGCGTTCTTTTCATTTAAACTCAACAAAAAACTTGGAACCGTATTCCTTTGTACGGAAACTGCAGTATGTAAGAAATGTAGATGAATAAATGGACATCAAACTTATTTTAAACAATTACAAATAATATATAATCAAATACAATAATTAACACTCATCTATGTTAATATAATAATTATATATATTATTTATGGCTATGGAATTACCATCATTATGAACATTATTTGCTGCAGTTGTCCTTTTTCTCGTATGGTATTTCTTTGTAGTATACCGATTCCAAATTTGTGATTGATGCTACAATCTTGCTTGTGTACATGGATAAGATGTAGACGCGTTCTTTTCATTTAAACTCGACAAATAACTTGGAACCATATTCCTTGGTACGCGAAAAACCGCAATGTGTAAGAAATGTAGATGAAAAATATGAACTTCAAAATTAATTTAACCAATTACAAATAAATTTAAGGTTTTGCCTATGAAAATTACCATTTGAAATATCACGGAAAGGCGATCTTGAAAATGGATAGGTTACAGTGCTCAATTCAAAATTTTCACTATTTGTAAGTTTCTCGGACTTTTTAGTGTCGCGATCTGTAGATGTGGATCCTGAGAATCCAATATTTTCTGCACACATACAAAGTACCAATTATTTTGTGAGACATGGAGAAAAGTCTATGACTATTATATGAATATTGTAAAGAATGAATACATATAAAAGCGTAATACGGTTTTATAATTCCTAATGTTGAAAGTGAAAAGAATTGAAATTTAATGAATGATATAGTTGAATAAACATATTGTCCACTGGAATTCCTTACAATTGTGCATAAAGACAAATCACGTCAATAAAGTAATATTTATATTTATTGAAATTTTAAAATATATATCAAATAATTATTATAATAAAAACTAAGAGAGTAAAACATTTTTAAAAAATTTTTCTAAGAAGCATAGGGGTGAAAAATGAAAATAATGAAATTTAGGGGTAATTAAATAATTATCTCCGGTTATCTTCAATAACAACCATGGCCGCTTCTCCGGCGACTTTTCTGTTAAGCATTTCATCATTATCTTATCGGCCTCGTCATCAATCGGTTTGCGCTCTAACCACCACGATTTCCAAATCGTATATCTCAAACCATCCACTATTCTCTCTCACACGCGGTGGACCAACTCGCAAAGATCTACAAAAGTTGATCCCCGGCGCGCGGATGCTGTGGGGATCCTCCAGTCGAAGCTCGAGAGAAAGCGGTGCAAATGCGTAGCTCTGCAGGCGTCGGATTTTAGTTAAATTGGTAATATTTTAGATTGATCCTTTATCAATATGTCCTTATTTTGAATTTTGATTCCTTCACCATAAAGAGTTTATGACTTTTTACGGTAATAAATACATGCAACTCATTTTGATAAACTAATTATATTAAACAAGTATTTGAAAAAAATTATATTAAACAACAAGAATAACAATTTTAACAACGTGAGATACTGATGTTATGTAGTGATTATTTATTCGGCTATGTATCACAAACACATTATTAATGAACCGCGATCCGACTTTTATTTATTTCTTTCAACATCAATTAAGCCTTTCTCATTTTTCGAGCCTAACGATTTTATATTCTTCTTCAAGTATTAATTCTTGATCGACTATAGACGACTTTAGAAATATTGGACCTCGATAATTTAGAAGTATATTTAAATTCTTATCCAAATATTCTACCTTATTCTATAATATATTCCCAACCAACTTCCAATTTATTTCTTTTGAAATACACCTTTGATATTTCACATCCTTAATTTAAACTTCTAAATAATTATTTATGAATACTTATCCATTTTATTTTCCTCAATTTTATAAAAGAAAAGAAAAAAAAATTTTACTATACTATTTTTATTTTTATTTTTTTAAAAAAATGGGGAATTAACTAATTTTTTTTTTTCTATTTTGCATCTCCCAACAAGATTATATTATGGAACAAAAAAAATGACATTTTTCCCTTAAAAATCGGTCGCAAGAGAAAAGGTGAGGATTTTATTCATTGTTTTTTTTTCCTACAACTTTTAAACTAAACCCCACCACCTTAAATAATTAACAAGACAAAAAAAAATTATTTTTCATCCTACCTCACCATGTCTTTCGGCCATAGGGGACACTTTAGATGGGGGAATCATTTTTGTACCAACAACTTTATTTATACAATTATTAAGATAAAAAAAATATTAATAACCCCTAATATTCTTACTTTCGGCCATCATGCTCTAGGTAGGAACCAATTCAATTTTCTTTTTCCTTATCATATTACAAACCTCCCAACAAACATATTCCAAAGCCTACAAGAACCAAAACACAAAAATATTACAATTTCTCCTCTCAATCTCTCATTTTCGGCCAAGTGAAAAAAAAAAAAAAGGAACAAAAATTCATTCTCATCCTATTACTCTTCTAAATCCTCTCATTCTTAACACTTAGACAAAATACAAAATTTCAGTAAAACTCTTCTCCTGATCTTCAAAGGAAGGACTAAATTTACAAGCTAAGGTGATAAATTTTATTTTTCTCTTCCATTTTCATTTTTATCTCCTTGAAACTTCAAAATATACCCAAAATTTCAACTTGATGAATCGTTCTTGAGCGTTAAAGAAATGGAGGAATTTTCTTGAAGAATTAAAGATTGGACTTGATACAAGTTTGAAGAGCTTGAAATTATTTTAAGGTAAGAAAATTATAGTTTTAGTATGGAGTTCTTAACAACATGAAAAATTAATTTTTGATTCAATAGGATATGAAATTATGGACTTAGGGGCTGACCTAAGTGTTTGATACATGTTTTTATCTTAATTTTGATGATTTTATTTTTACACCAAAACAATGTTTTTAATTGTTGTCCAAATACTCCTAAATGATTTGAAATATTTTTTTTTACTATTTATTAAAGTATTTCTTCAAGTTTTATTTTAGATAAAATTGGACAACACTTTTAATGATTTTATATATATATGTTTTTATATCAAAACAAAAGTTTAAATGTTGTCTATATACTGAAGATGGGTTTAAAAGTTTTTACTAAATTTTCGGAGTATTTTTGAGTTTTATTTTCGACAAAAAATTAGGACAACATTTCCTCTCGAGGTCAACCGACCGCCATATACTATACAACCCGAAACAAGATGTATTTTGGACTTGAAAATAAGGTGGGAAATTTTGAAGAACCAGGTCGACCGGAGTTCAAGGCGTCGAGATGTTTGACTTGTCCGACACACCAACGACTGGGAGCTACGGTTTAAACAAACCGCCTTATTGTTCATGGGTGTTGTGCGAACACAAACGATGGACGACGTGGCCGGAATCTACCACGACCGAGGAGGTGCCATGATGTTAATTGTTGATATGTTCGTTTCAAACTCTACGAAATCGTGACACTTCTTACCCATGTTTTGACAAAGAAAATTCTAAACGTTGTGCATTTATATCCAGAGAAACTTTCCTTAAATTGTGGGATTGATTTCATTCGACATATATTTTGATTTTAATTGTATTTTTCTCAGAGATTTTGAATGCCCAAGAGGATCCTATGTTTGATCAATCATCTCCTATAAATAGAGGAAGTTTTGGAGCAACCAAAAACAACACTTAAGATACAACACAACAAGATACATTCAAGCAAAGTCTTGGGATTCTTCATTGTTATCATTCTTGTTGTAATTTGCCTAGCTTATCACTTTCACATCTTGAGGTCTAGGCTTTCATCTCTTGATTACACTTGCACTCAAATTGAATTATTCATTATGTGAGTTGTAATCTTGATTTTGGTCATCATTCAACACAATGGATCCTGTGAAGAGATTCTGTGCGTAAGAATACACTTGGGTTCAAAGGTGATAGGTGTTTCAAGAGTGTGGTGCTCTTGAGGAGTTTGAAGAATTTGGTATTCTTCAAGATTGAAGATTGTGGTGATCTTCAAAAGAGTTACGCAGAAGGAAGATTGTGGTAATCTTCAAAGAGAGATTGTGGTAATATCCACGGGTGGATTGATCAATGAAGAAGAGTGTGGTGCTCTTGAGGTGTTGTAAGTTGAATATGTATTAATTTTGGTAATTAATAAAATTCTTTTTCTTTTTCGAAACCCATCCCTGAGATAGTATGGGTGGAAGCACACGATGTATTCCCATCAAGTTGGTGGGGTGAAGTATCTATAAATCGACGTGTGTTATTTACTTTCCGCATCTTTATTCTTGTCTTGGCTTGTTTTGTTCAAAAAGAGGGTATAATCGAAAAGATGGAGATAATATATTCACCCTTCTAGATTATCGTCGTAGCCGCTTGACTTACAAGTGGTATGGAGCCAAACTCTTTGGCAAGCTCGTTTCACATCGCGAGTGAAGAGGAACGATCGTCGGCTATTTAATGAAGCTTACCTTGAGAATTAATGAAGACCTCCACCACCAAGATTTCGATTTGATTCCAAAAATTTTGCTTTTTGGAAAGAAAGAATGGAATGCTATTTATAAGGTCGGGTTCGATATTTGGAATATCGTCATCAATGGAGAATCTATTTCGATGGAAGACACACCATACACCTCCAAAGCTCTCAAGGAGCTCAATGATGAAGAAAAGAAAATCATCTCCTTAAATGGTAAAGCTCTCAATATTTTATATTCTTTTCAAGTATTACCTAATTTGGAATATGATCTTATTGTAGAATTCAATCGGCTCATAAGTATGACAAAATTAGAAGCCATTCATAAAGTATATGAAAATGATAGAGCAACTCAAAAGCATCTACTTTCAAAGGGATACAAGGTCAAATATTTAAACTTCTAAATAATTTTTTACAACATCCAACTATGAATTTTAGTTGAACAATGTTTTATGGGCATCTATGTTTTAAAAAAGAAAAACGAGGTATGTCTTAAACCCTCTACTTCCTATGATATTGTTATACAAAATGATTATATTGATTTGCAAAAAAAAATGATTTTGATGACCTTCAAAATGAATTCAAAGTTTACTTGTTAAACTTTTACTAAAAAAATTTGAAAAAGGAATTCAACGTTTTGAAAAATGATAAGGATAGTTTATTTAATTCCTATGAATCACTATCATGTGCTCACACCACCACACTTGATAAGGTAAGAATTTTGAAAAAGAAAATAGTATTTATACAATTGTTGAGGATATTAATTGCATGAAAAAGGATTTATCAAAATCCAACTCTGAAAGTACCGATAAAATGACCAATATTGTTGATAGTTTGATAAATTGAAACAAGAACTTGATCATAAACTAGTATTGATAATTATGTGAAAAGAAATCAATATTATGTATGTTGGTCATTATGCTCCTAAAATTGTTACTTGTTTTTATAAGTGAAAAAAAAAGGGTCATACGGTAAATACTTTCGAGCTAGAAATAGCTCTAATTATTTTTGGAGACCTAAAAGTCTCAAGACTAATCCCTAAAGGACCCAAACACTTGAGGGTACCACAAAACAATGTTATTTTAGGTCTTCCATTTTCACGGAACAATAATCAAGGAAAATTCATACCTCCAAAAAGACATCAAATGACCATCTCATTTGATCAAAGAAAAAGACACCACCAAAATGAATTTCAAGAAGAAATATTATCAACAAAGGAAGGATATTATTTGGAGATGGAAGCAATTGGAGAAGCCATCATCAACAAGATGATTTTCAAAGGGAAATATATTATCAACAATGGGAACGACACAACCATGGAAATGGATAAAATTGGTAAACCATATCTTTTATTTAAATATGCATTTTATTTTTATGCATGTTTTTATTTGTGTCTAAATTGCAAAATGAGTTCTCATAATTTTAAAATTAAGGTCTTTAATATATATTTGTGGTTTTAAGTTTTTTTTTGAAAAAAATTGAGACCTTTATGATTTATATTAAACTTTTGTATGTTTACAATAGACTTATGTGTTTTTATCTCTTATCGGTTTTAAAATTTTTTTAATAAATTTTTGGCCTACACTTGTGCTATTATGTTTTGTGCAAGATTTGTTTATAGAATTGTGTAGGTTATATATCTCTCATTCATTGGTTATCTACCATTACTTCATCAAGAGATACTTAAACCATCGAGGTATATTCACTCGTAGTATTTTTAGAACTCGATATTTTGTTCATGTCATGATTATGCACTTCTCTTTCATACTATTTCATTTCATTCCATTAAGTGCCACTAAATAACTTTGTGAATTTTTCTCAAAAGGGCAATACTCGTAAAAACTCATATTTGTTGGATTTAGTCCATAATTATCTTTTTGCAAAGTTTTAAAACTTTTGGGGTGAAAAATCCTTAAATTTTTGAAAATTTCTGGAAAATGAAAAATTCGATTTTAATTGTATTTTTCTGCAGATTTTCAATCCCCAAGATGACGCCTATGTTTGATCAATCATTTTCACCTCGGCCGGCCGCGCTGTGCCAATTTTTGGGTTAAAACGTGTTTGCTCTCATTTTCAGAAACAGAACAAATCTCTCCCAAACCCTCGTTCAGCGCAGCGTCTCATCCCCTTTCTCTATAATCTTCATTTATTCATCAAATCTTGTGATTCTTGTTGCTAATCCACTCCATTTTACAAGAATCTTACATATATGGCACCTCCAAGAAATTCCACCGGTCAAAATCCTACTTCCAAGCGAAGAAAGGGCGGAGAGGGTTCGTCGAGAAATCGGCAAGAGGAAGCCGAACAAAGGGATATTCGAGCTACCCAAAGGAATGTAGCTCAAGAATGTGATGATATTCAAAACCCTATACTCTCCAATCCTCAAGTTGCCGAACTCCGCGGGACGATTTCATTCAAAAATTGTCGTTGGGCAAAAAGTAAGAAATCTTTTATACCTTTAGCTCCTCGCTCTACTAATGTTTTAGATTTTATCAACAAATGTGCGGAGTGGTACTATGAGAATTTGAACATGGGTGCAAAATCGATAGCTCGTATGAATATTTGTCGATTTAATTCATTTTCAAATGAGTATCCTACTATTAAAGGATTTTTTGAAGAGCAAGGGTGGATGTACTTGTGGGAGCACCCTTATGTTTTATATGATGATGATGTGATTCTACATTTTTATGCCAATATGTGGGTCGAATATGATGCTCAAAGGAAGCCTCTTGCGTTGAATTCGTTTGTAAGGGGTCGTCATTTTAGATGGACTTCTAATGACATTTGTGGGCTTTTACATGTGCGAGAAGGTGGTTGGGATTATTTTGCTTGTTCAGTTTGGAATGATGATATGTTGAGTGTTTCTATGGAAGAGGTTAAGACCTATTTGGGTGTTTGGCCAAAATATTCGTTATTGTCCATGACTCTTGAGCACATGATTATTTCGGTTATTGTCGCCTACTGTATCTATGGTAAAGCGGGCAAAATGCCTAGCAATATGGATTACTTTTTAACTTATAAAATTGCTAGAAGGGAACCGCTTAATTTTGGCGCAATATTTATTCAATTCTTAATTGAGTCTATCACACAAGGAAATAAGAAGTTTGTCATGGGCAATTGGATTTGCATGCTTCTTATCCAATCGGGGCTACCTTCTTCGGAATGTAATTCAGAAGTGTTTCAAAATGATTTTGACATTGACAACATTTCACAAATGGTCCACATGCGCAATAATATGGATATCCGCCCGACTAAAATGGCTAAATGAAGAGGCCGAAATATTGGCAGCAAGGGACGGACAGAGCAATCCGGAGGGTAATACCGGTGCTCAACTGTCTAGGAGTTACACTCAAGCCGAATTTGATGAACTTAGAGCATATCATGAAGCTAAATATGAGGCTTTGGAGCAAAAGACCTTAAAGATGCAAAAATCAATCGGCAAATTGAAGAAGTTCATTAAAGAACATCATCCCAACACATGTTTTTCTTCCGATGAAGAATGATGAGCCAATCACTTTTCTTGCTATGTCATTTTATTTTCTTGTAATGAACTTAATTTGTATAACTCTTTTATTCTAATGACATTTGCTTGTTGTTTGTTGAAGGGATAAAATAGCAAGTATGAAAGTGGCTTTTGGTTGATCTTGATTATGGTATTATTGGAGAATTTGATGGTAAAAATACTCTATTTGGCATTGTTTGATAATTAGTATGAAGTACTTGAGGGTAAAAGTGCTTCTTTTTATTTTTGCTTAATAGTTTTTTGTGATGCCTTAGTTATCTTGTTTAGATAGAATTTTTGGGACATTTGTAATGTCTTATACGCATGGCTTGATTATGATATGAGCTACTTGATGGTTCTTTAATTTTTGCATGATGGCATTCGTAATGCCTTGATCTTTTTGGCTAAAATTATCTCAATTGGGTTGAACCCTTGAGAATTTACTTTGTTGGGCCTTTTATTTGTTGGATATGTGTTGAAAATTTGCTTTTGGTGATGGTATGAAAAACTTGGCTTAATATCTTTTACAAAGGGCTATATATATTTTCTTCAATTTTTTGACGCCCGCCAAGTGTTCGTTAAAATGTTTCAATGAAAGATACATCACCTACATGATTCTCTCATTCTCAAATATCTTAAATACTTATTGAGATCATGTCTTGGCAAACAAAACGAGCTTATGGATCTTTTCATGATACATTTCTCCCATTTCTTCGGATTCTAAGCCTAATTTTTTCTATGGTTTATAAATCGTATCTTTGGCGCACTTTGATATACTTGTATGATGTTTTTATCTTCCTAACATTCTTTTTGATGATTCCAAAGGGGGAGAAACAAGAAATTGACTCATTAGCTCAAAGAAGCTAATAAAAGCTCGATATAAAAGCTATAAGCTATGGCTTCTTAAAACCATAAGTTGTGGACTATACTTAGTTCAATTGTTGTATGATGGTCTAATATACTTGTCTAATGATGTTTTGTTGACAGAGGGAGCTTATAAGCTCTTGTACTTAAGAACAATATGTAAAAGCTAAGCTTTTAGCTTGTGGTTGATTATTTGAACATTACTCTTGATGTGCTTGTTGATAGGGGAGCTTGTGCTTATTCTTGAATATATTCACTCCCTTATTTGGTTGCTTATGTATTTTGGAAATTTTAGTCGCTTCTAAACGGTTAGATGTTTTTACCGGAAAATCGTTTTAAAAATTGTCCTCCTAATATTTCTAAAAATTGTTTTGGTTTGTAATCATCAAAAAGGGGGAGATTGTTTGATACATGTTTTTATCTTAATTTTGATGATTTTATTTTTACACCAAAACAATGTTTTTAATTGTTGTCCAAATACTCCTAAATGATTTGAAATGTTTTTTTACTATTTATTCGAGTATTTCTTCAAGTTTTATTTTAGATAAAATTGGACAACACTTTTAATGATTTTATGTATATATGTTTTTACATCAAAACAAGGTTCCTAAATGTTGTCTAAATACTCCCGATCGGTTTAAAATGTTTTTACTAAATTTTTGGAGTATTTCTTGAGTTTTATTTTCGACAAAAATTGGACAATATTTCTATCTCAAGGTCAACCGGTCGCTATATAGGGCAACCCGTACCTGAAGATGTACTTTGGAACAGAAAATAAGACGGGGGAAATTTTAGCCAGGTCGACCGGTGGACGCCACCGATCGACGACGACGATCGGCCGACCGGCACTGGGAGCTACGTTTTGAAACGAGAAACTCGCCTTATTGTTCATGGGTTGTGCAACGGCCCGGCTAAAATAGGGGACGACCGGTCGAACCCTACGTCGACCGGTCGCCCCGTGTTAATTGTTGATATGTTCATTTCAAACTCTATTTCTGTGCGACCGGTCGCCCTATGTTTTGACAGCAAAATTCTAACCGTTGTGCAGCAGACAAACTTTCCTTAAATTGTGGGATTGATTTCTAACAACTATATTCTTGATTTTAATTGTATTTTTCTGTAGATTTTGAATGCCCAAGAGGAGCCTATGTTTGATCAATCATCTCCTATAAATAGAGGAAGTTTTGGAGCAACCAAAAATAACACTTAAGATACAACACAACAAGATACATTCAAGCAAAGTCTTTAGCTCTTCATTATTATCATTCTTGTTGTAATTTGCCTAGCTTATCACTTTCACATCTTGAGGTCTAGGCTTTCATCTCTTGATTACACTTGCACTCAAATTGAATTATTCATTATTGAGTTGTAATCTTGATTTTGGTCAACATTCAACACAAGACATCCTTGTGAGTATTCTTGTGGTAAGAATACACTTGGGTGATCTAGGTAATAGGTGTTTCAAGAGTTTGGTGCCCTTGAGGAGTTTGAAGAATTTGGAATTCTTCAAGATTGAAGATTGTGGTGATCTTCAAAGGTGCCGTTGAAGGAAGATTGTGGTAATCTTCAAAGGGAGATTGTGGTAATCTCCAAAGGTGGTGTTGAAGAAGAGTGTGGTGCTCTTCAAGGTGTTGTAAGTTGAATTTGTATTAATTTTGGTAATTAATAAAATTCTTTTTATTTTTCAAAACCCATCCTGGATATACTGGAGTGGTAGAGCACGTAGTCCCTAGGTGGGGTGAAGCTCTATAAATCAACGTGTGTTGTTTACTTTCCGCACCTTTATTCTTGTCTTGGCTTGTTTTGTTCAAAAAGAGGGCATAATCGAAAAGATGGAGATAATCTATTCACCCCCTCTAGTTATCGTAGCCGCTTGGACTTACACTAAGGAGATAAGAATTTAAATTTAGAGCTTGAAGGAGAAGGTCTAATTTGGAGACTACTATCATCACTACTTGAAGCTTGAAAGATGGGTGGAAAAATATTTCAACTTCTAGTTGTTTTACTTAAAAATACATGTAGTATTTTGATTTTGAGCACTTGAGATATATATTATGTATTGCATGCTATTTTCTTATATCAAGTTGGAAAAATTCTCAAGTGTTGCTCAAAAATGCGATTTATCGAAAAATAGCGCATACATGTACACTTTATTGTTATACATGATGAAATTTTGTATGAGAAGGATATGTATGTGTATGACTCTTGAAATATATGTTTTGAATGATTTATAACCTGGACAAGTTGAGCATAATTGATTAAATTTCTACTTTGGACTTAAAATGCAAAAATGGAAAGTTGGTGGACTTAATTGCAAGAAAATAAAACTTAAGGGACCCCTCTATAATTTTAGATTTTTGGGACAGAACTCAGGTTCAAAAATTATGTTTTGACATTTTAATAAAATTTTAAGAGTTTTAGATAAATAAAATCAACCCTTAAATGTTTTGTTTTAGAGTTTTAAATAAAAAAAAATCAACCCTTAAAACCCCAAGGAATAGATTATAAAATTTTAGAAGTTTAAGGGCTATTTTGCAATTTTCGAAACTGTACCAGACCCTAATTTTAAAATTTTAAATTTTAACTCTTAAGGGACTGGAAATAACATATTTTAAGTGTATTCTAAAAATCCAAGTGTTTAGAGCTTGGAAAGTAATTTTATAAAACTTGAGGGACCAAATTGTAAAAGATTAAAATGGAGGACCAAAATAAAATTTCCAGGACTTATGCAGTCCATGCACCTGTAAATACTAATTTAACTATAAAATAATGATATTTTGGACCCAAGGTTCAAATTTCATAACAATCGGACCCCTAAAAGTCTTAAAGGCAATTATTTCAAAATGGGACAAAAATGAGATTTTCAAAAGTTAAGGGGCCTATACTTATTTCTTTTAAAACAATTTTTGTCCCAATATCCCACTGAGCTTAGTGATATTTTCCAACTGTAATCACATTAAAATCCCTTTCGGGTTGTGAGTTCCAATTATTTTAAACTTAAGGACCGAAATGACAATTTTAACAAATTTGGGGCTAATATGAGAATTTTATAAAAAATCAACCTCAAAATTTTAAAAACCTGAATCTCTGAACAATTTAGAGAATTTAGGATCTGACCTCATAATTTTTCAAGGTCGGGAAATTTATTTATTAAATTTTTAGCCCCAAAAGAATTGGTTTTTTACAAAATGGGGCAAATTGTAAATTTTATTTTTACAAGAACCTAACTCGAATTATTTTTATTTTAAAGAAACAGCCCTTGACCCTCTGACTTTAATTATTAATTAAAATATTTTATTTTCTCAAAAATCCCCTGAATTATCGGATTGTCTACCGATTAATACGCGATCGTGGGGCGACTTCCTCGTCTTGCGATTTCGAATCTATAACGGACCTATGTTCCACCTAATCTTTCAAGATATCGAAGATTTCTTATCCTCCCGATAATCATTTTCATCCAAATAACTCCATCAACGCCATAATTGCCACTCGCGATTTTTCGAAACTTTCCTAAAATACTTCCCTGAATCAATAATACTCGACTGTCTGGTTGACTACCTGAACATGTACTTATCCTGTCTGAGTCAACTTGGTGTGTCGAGCTCAAAGTCGGAATAGATACGTCGGGGATGGAACCGGGCAGCTCGGATGCTATTCCACTCTCTGGCCCCATCGTCCTAATCCCGCAACTGAGGGACGGAGTTTGTCCAAGGGAAGCGGGTCGTAGTACTTGAGGTATAATCATGATTATGACGAATTCGAGCCTTGCAAGCTCCAATGTGGATTTTGTCTTTGCCTATGGAGCGATAAGGTGACAGGTCTTGGATCATCTTGAACAGGGAGTTACAAGGAAGAACAAAGGAATCGATGTCTGATCCACACGATTCTGGAGTTAATCGGAATGATTGGTTGGCGCTACAAATCCGTACGCAACCGCTACTTGTATTGCATTGGTTGGCGCTACAAATCTGGACGCAACCTTTACTCGTTTGCATAGGATTGGCATTACACTCAGTACACAATCCTTCATGTCTTGCCTGAATCATAGTGCTTGTGTGACCACGAACTATTTCTTAAACTGTATAAGTATAATAAATACATGTAAGTCCAAGCGGCTACGATAATCTAGAGGGGGTGAATAGATTATCTCCATCTTTTCGATTATGCCCTCTTTTTTAAACAAAACAAGCCAAGACAATATAGAAGGGGCGGAATGTAAACAACACACGTCAATTTAAAGAGGTTCAACCCACCTAGGGCCTAATCCTCTACCACCCCAGTATATCCGGGATGGATTTCAAAAAGAAAAATAATTTTATTAATAACCAAAATTAATACAACTTCAACATACAACACCTTGAAGAGCACCACACTCTTCTTCAACACCACCTTTGGAGATTACCACAATCTCCCTTTGAAGATTACCACAATCTTCCTTCAACGACACCTTTGAAGATCACCACAATCTTCAATTTTGAAGAATACCAAATTCTTCAACACCTCAAGAGCACCACACTCTTGAAACACCTATGACCTAGATCAGCCAAGTGTATTCTTTCCACAAGAATACTCACAAGGATGTCTTGTGTTGAATGATGACCAAAAATCAAGATTACAACTCAATAATGAATAATACAATTTGAGTGCAAGTGTAATCAAGAAATGAAAGCCTAGACCTCAAGATGTGAAAGTGATAAGCTAGGCAAAATTACAACAAGAATAATAACTATGAAGAACAAGTGTTTGCTTGGAATGTATCTTGTTGTGTTGTATCTCAATTGTTGTTTTGGTTGCTCCAAAACTTCCTCTATTTATAGGAGATGATAGATCAAACATAGGCTCCTCTTGGGGATTGAAAATCTACAGAAAAAATACAATTAAAATCAAGAATATAGCTGTTAGAAATCGATCCCACAATTTGAGAAAAGTTTGTCTGCTGTCAAACGGTTAGAAATTTGCTGTCAAACTTGAGGGCGACCGGTCGCACAGAAATAGAGTTTGAATTGAACATATCACAATTTAACATGGGGCGACCATTCAAGGGGGTCTTCGACCGGTCGACCTATACCTTGACCGGTCCCCCTTAATGAAAAACCAAGGAACAAAGTTTTTGTTTCAAAACCAATGCCCAGGTATCGACCGGTCGACACCCTGGTCGACCGGTCGACCTGGCCAATATCAAGTCCGTCTCATTTCTTTTGTTTCCAAAATTCATCTTCAGGTACGGGTTGCCCTATAGGGCGACCGGTTGACCTCGAGACAGAATTGTTGTCCAATTTTTGTCGAAAATAAACCTCAAGAAATACTTCGAAAATTTAGTAAAAACATTTTAAACCGATCGGGAGTATTTAGACAACATTTAGAAACCTTGTTTTGAAGTAGAAATTTATAAACATAAATTATCTAAAATAAATCTTGAAGAAATACTCCGAATATATAGTAAAAACATTTTAAATCATTTAGGTGTATTTGGACAACAATTAAAAACATTGTTTTGATGTAAAAATAAAATCATCAAAATTAAGATAAAAACATGTATCAAACAATCTCCCCATTTTTGATGATTACAAACCAAAACAATTTTTAGAAATATTAGGGGATAATTTTTTAAAACAATTTTCCGGTAAAAACATCTAACCGTTTAGAAGCGACTAACATTTCCAAAATACAAGCAACCAAATAAGGGAGTGAATATATTCAAGAATAAGCACAATCTCCCCCTATCAACAAGCACATCAAGAGTAATGTTCAAATAATCAACCACAAGCTAAAAGCTTAGCTTTTACATATTGTACTTAAGTACAAGAGCTTATAAGCTCCCCCTGTCAACAAAACACCATTAGACAAGTAAATAAGTTCATCAAACAACAAATTGACTAAGTATAGTCCACAACTTATGGCTTTAAGAGGCCATAGCTTATAGTTTTTGTATCGAGCTTTTATTAGCTTCTTTGAGCTAACGAGCCAATTTCTTGTTTCTCCCCCTTTGGGATCATCAAAAAGAATGTTAGGATGATAAAAACATCATACAAGTATATCAAATTGCGCCAAAGATACAATTTATCAACCATAGAGAAAAATATATGCTTAAAACCGAAAATGGGAGAAATGTATCATGAAAAATCCATAAGCTCATTTTGTTAGCCAAGACAAGATCTCAATGAATATTTAAGATTTTTGAAAGCAAGAGATTCATGTAGAAGTTGAAATATTCATTGAAACATTTAATCGAACACTTAGCGGGCGTTAAAAATAACAGAAGGTGTATATAGCCTTTGTAAAATATATAAAGCCAAGTTTTTCACACCATCACCAAAAGCAAATATTTCAATATAAATTCAACAAATAAAAGCCCCAACAAAGTAAATTCTCAAGGTTCGATCCAATTGAGATAATTCTAGCCGAAAAGATCAAGGCATTACGAATGCCAACAAGCAAAAATTTTAAAGAACCATCAAGTTGCTCACATCATCAAGCAATGCATATAAGACATTACAAATGTCCCAAATATCCATCTAAATAAAATGATCAAGGCATCACAAAAGCATTTAAGCAAAAATTAAGAGAAGCACTTTTACCATCAAGTACTTCATACCAATTATCAAACAATGCCAAAATAGAGTATTTTTACCATCAAGTACTCCAATAATACCATAATCAAGATCAACCAAAAGCCACTTTCATACTTGCTATTTTATCCCTTCAACAATCAACAAGCAAATGTCATTAGAATAAGAGAGTTATACAAATCAAGTTCATGACATAAGAAGAAAAACAAGAGAAGTAATAGGCTCATCATTCTTCATCGGAAGAAAAACATGCGTTGGGGATGAGTTCTTTAATGAACTTCTTCAATTTGCCGATTGATTTTTGTATTTTTGAGGTCTTTTGCTCCAAAGTCTCATATTTAGCCTCATGATATGTTCTAAGTTCATCAAATTTGGCTTGCGTGTAGCTCCTAGACGGTTGAGCACCGGTATTACCCTCCGGATTGCTCGCCCCGTCACCCGCCGCCATTCTTTCAACCCCGGCGTCATCGAAGAAGTTGTTTGGATTTTCGGATGTAGAACCTTGCCCTCTCTCTTCCTTTAGCCATTTTAGTGGGGCGGATATCCATATTATTTCGCATGTGGACCATTTGAGAGATGTTGTCAATGTCAAAATCATTTTGAAACACCTCCGAATTGCATTCCGAAGAAGGTAGCCCTGATTGGATAAGAAGTTTGCAAATCCAATTGCCCATGACAAACTTCTTATTTCCTTGTGTGATAGACTCAATCAAGCATTGAATATGTATTGTGCCAAAATTAAGCGGATCTCTTCTAGCAATCTTATAAGTCAAAAAGTAATCCATATTGCTAGGCATTTTGCCCGCTTTACCATAGATACAGTAGGCGACAATAATAGAAATAATCATGTGCTCAAGAGTCATGGCCAATAGCAAATATTTTGACCAAACGCATGTCTTAACCTCTTCCATAGAAACACCCAACATATCATCATTCCAAATTGCACAAGCAAAATAATCCCAACCACCTTCTCGCACGTGTAAAAGCCGACAAATGTCATTAGAAGTCCATCTAAAATGACGACCCCTTACAAACGAATTCAATGCAAGTGGATTCCTTTGAGCATTATATTCTACCCACATATTTGCATAAAAATGTAGAATCACATCATCATCATATAAAACATACGGATGCTCCCACAAGTACATCCACCCTTGCTCTTCAAAAAATCCTCTAATAGTAGGATACTCATTTGAAAATGAATTAAATCGACAAATTTTCGTACGAGCTATCGATTTTGCACCCATGTTCAAATTCTCATAGTACCATTCTGCATATTTGTTGATAAAATCTAAAACATTATTAGAGCGAGGAGCTTAAGGTATAAGAGGTTTCTTACTTTTTGCCCAACGACAATTATTGAATGAAATAGTCCCGCGGAGTTCGGCAATTTGAGGATTGGAGAGTACCAGATTTTGAATATCATCACTTTCTTGAGCTACATTCCTTTGGGTAGCTCGAATATTCCTTTGTTTGGCTTCCTCTTGCCGATTTCTTGAAGAACCCTCTCCGCCCTTTCTTCGCTTGGAAGTGGGATTTTGACCGGTAGAATTTCTAGGAGGTGCCATATTTGTAAGATTCTTGCAAAATGAAGTGGATTAGCAACAAGAATCACAAGTTTTGATGAAGAAATGAAGATTTTGTGAAAAGGGAAAAAAAATCGCTGCTGAACGAGGGTTTGAGTTTTTGTGTTCTGTTTGAAAAATGAAGGCAGACACGTTATAAGCCAAAAATTAAGCCTGGGCGACCGGTCGAGGTAGGGTGCGACCGGTCGACGTGCAGGGTGACCGGTCGGCCCTGCCTTTACCGTCCCAGTGCAATTTTCCAAACCCCAGAATTTTCCGAAATTCGATTTTTCACCTCAAAATTTTAAAACTTTGCAAAAAGATAATTATGGACTAAATCCAACAAATATGAGTATCGAGAAAACATATATACGAGAAAAACGAAATTTTACTAGTAGTGCCCTTTTGAGAAAAATCACAAAGTCATTTAGTGGCACTAAAGGGGATGAGATGAAATAGTTTTGAAAGATAAGTGCATAAACAATACAAGAGCAAAATATCGAGTTCTAAAATAATACGAGTGAACATACCTCGATGGTTTAAGAATCTCTTAGAAGAAGTAATAGACGATAGCCAATGAATACATATATCCTACACAATTCTTTAAACAAATTTTGCACAAGACATAATAGCACAAGTGTAGGTCAATCAATAAGAGATATCACAATAAAATGCTTATGCTATAAAAATACATAAGAGTTTAAAAAACAACATGTAAGGTCTCATTTTCAAAGGATTTTAAAAACACAAATATATATAGAAGACCTTAATTTTTAAAAATATGAAAATTTATTTCGCAATGTAGATACAAATAAAAACATGCATACTAAATTAAAATGCATATGTAAGTAGGGAGATACGGTTTACCAATTATGTCATTTTCATGGGTTGTGTCGTTCCCATTGTTGATGATATCTTCCCCTTTGAAAGTCATCTTGTTGATGATAGCTTCCCGGATTGTTCCATTTCCAAGGATTATGTCTTTCCCATTGTTGATAATTTCTTTCTCTTGGAAATTCATTGTGGGGATGTCTTCTCCTTTGATTAAACGTGATGGTCATTTGATGTCTTCTTGACGGTATGAATTTTCTTCGATTATTATTATGTCGAGTACCTAATATGACATTGTTTTGTGGTACCCTCATGTGTTTGGGTCCTTTAGGATTAGCTTTGAGACTTTTAGGTCTCCAAAAATAATTAGAGCTATTTCTAGCCCGACAAGAATTAGTCGTATGACCCTTTTTACCGCAATAGAAGCAAGTAATAATTTTTGAAGCATAATGACCAACATGCATAGGGACTTGATTTCTTTTCATATGATTAACAACACTAGTTTATGATCAAGTCCTTGTTTCCATTTATTACAACTATGAACATCAACAATATCGGTCATTTTATCGGTACTCAAGTTGTATTTTGATAAATCCTTTTTCATGCAATTTATATCCTCAACAAGAGTACTATTTTCTTTTTCAAGGTTTCTAACTTTATCAAGTGTGGTGGTGTGAGCACATGATAGTGATTCATAGGAAGTAAATAAACTATCCTTATCATTGTTCAAAACATTGAATTCCTTTTTCAAATTTTTGTACTTAACAAGTAAACTTTGGAATTCATTTTGAAGGTCATCAAAATCATTTTGCAAATCACTATAATCATTTTGTATAACAATATCATAGGAAGTAGAAGGTTTAAGACATACCTCGTTATCTTCTTCGATGCCCATAAGACAATGTTCAACTTCTTCATAGTTGGAAGTTGTAAGAGGCTTGTTCCTTAGATTTGACATTGTATCCCTTTGAGAAGTAGATGCTTTTGAGTTGTTCCTATCATTTGCATATACTTCATGAATGGCTTCTAATTTTTGCCATACTTCATGAGCCGATCGAATTCCTACAATAAGATTAAATTCCAAGTTGGTAAGTGAACAATATAAAATATTGAGAGCTTTACCATTTAAGGAGATGATTTTCTTCTCTTCATCATTTAGCTCTTTGAGGCCTTTGGAGGTGTGTGGTGTGTCTTTTATAGGAATGGATTCTCCATTGATGACGATGTTCCAAATATCGAACCCGCAACCTTGTAAATAACATTCCATTCTTTCTTTCCAAAATGTAAAATTTTTGGAATAAAATCGAGGTGGCTTGGTGGTGGAGGTGCCGGAAAGGTGAGCTTCATTCGTAGCCGACGATCGTTCCTCTTCACTCGCGATGTGAAATGAGCTTGCCAAAGAGTTTGGCTCTGATACCACTTGTAAGTCCAAGCGGCTACGATAATCTAGAGGGGGGTGAATAGATTATCTCCATCTTTTCGATTATGCCCTCTTTTTTAAACAAAACAAGCCAAGACAATATAGAAAGTGCGGAATGTAAACAACACACGTCGATTTAAAGAGGTTCAACCCACCTAAGGCCTAATCCTCTACCACCCCAGTATATCCGGGATGTATTTCAAAAAGAAAAAGAATTTTATTAATAACCAAAATTAATACAACTTCAACTTACAACACCTTGAAGAGCACCACACTCTTCTTCAACACCACCTTTGGAAATTACCACAATCTCCCTTTGAAGATTACCACAATCTTCCTTCAACGATACCTTTGAAGATCACCACAATCTTCAATCTTGAAGAATACCAAATTCTTCAACACCTCAAGAGCACCACACTCTTGAAACACCTATGACCTAGATCACCCAAATGTATTCTTTCCACAAGAATACTCACAAGGATGTCTTGTGTTGAATGATGACCAAAAATCAAGATTACAACTCAATAATGAATAATACAATTTGGGTGCAAGTGTAATCAAGAAATGAAAGCCTAGACCTCAAGATGTGAAAGTGATAAGCTAGGCAAAATTACAACAAGAATAATAACTATGAAGAACAAGTGTTTGCTTGGAATGTATCTTGTTGTGTTGTATCTCAATTGTTGTTTTGGTTGCTCCAAAACTTCCTCTTTTTATAGGAGATGATAGATCAAACATAGGCTCCTCTTGGGGATTGAAAATCTACAGAAAAAATACAATTAAAATCAAGAATATAGCTGTTAGAAATCAATCCCACAATTTAAGGAAAGTTTTGTCCACATTGTCAAACGGTCAGAAATTTGCTGTCAAACTTGAGGGCGACCAGTCGCACAGAAATAGAGTTTGAATTGAACATATCACAATTTAACACGGGGTGACCGGTCAAGGGGGTCTTCGACCAGTCGACCTATACCTTGACCGGTCCCCCTTAATGAAAAACCAAGGAACAAAGTTTATGTTTCAAAACCAATGCCCAGGTACCGGTCGACAGGGATGTCGACCGGTCGACGCCACCGGTCGACACCCTGGTCGACCGATCGACCTGGCCAATATCAAGTCCGTCTCATTTCTTTTGTTTCCAAAATTCATCTTCAGGTACGGGTTGCCCTATAGGGCAACAGGTTGACCTCGAGACAGAAATGTTATCCATTTTTTGTCGAAAATAAACCTCAAGAAATACTCCGAAAATTTAGTAAAAATATTTTAAACCGATCGGGAGTATTTAGACAACATTTAGAAACCATGTTTTGAAGTAGAAATTTATAAACATAAAATCATTAAAAGTGTTGTCCAATTTTATCTAGAATAAATCTTGAAGAAATACTCCGAATAAATAGTAAAAATATTTTAAATCATTTAGGAGTATTTGGACAACAATTAAAAACATTGTTTTGGTGTAAAAATAAAATCATCAAAATTAAGATAAAAACATGTATCCAACAATACATGCATCATACCTTACGCGTTTTCATACAACCGTTTTCTCGCATTAACTATATACATCGCCACACTCTCACACGATCACCCCATCCACTGAGATTTCTGTCTCATCCCCTCCTGTTTTCTAACCTTTAGATGAGGAGTACGTTGAAGACGTCGAACCTACCACGGACTGAATCCGTGCTCCGCCTGTCGTACTAGTTCCTATAATCATTGATGACGAGCGACATTTTTTTTGCTTTTGTTATTGTTGAACTCCTTCGTTTTTTTTAGTTTGGACTGTAAGTTTAAATTCGGATATTTTGATGGATTGTATTCGGATATTGTCGGACCTTGAGATGTAATTCGTACTTGTGTGTATTTTATTCCGCTGCATTGGACTCTATTTCACTTGGAGTTTTGTATCCTTGGTTTAGACTGTTGAATTATTTCTGTTTAAGTGATTGATCGTCGTCGCGTCGTGTTTGGGGCGTGACACTCTCTATGTTTGTTCTCTGTCGTTTATTTCCAATAATTGTAGACCCCGTGAGTTTAGGCATTCTGATCAACAATGCGGATTACTAATCAATCAAAATAGATTGTAAAACCCGATGCAAAGTTTTATAGATTAAAGAAATAATTATGCTTGGAGCAGTTAAGAGAAAAAACAATTAAGTACTTATAACTTGATCAATTGAATTCAATAGAAAGAAGTCAACGTCCAATTGAAACATAAAGTTCAATGGTAAAAGATACATAAAATATTATCATAAATATTTCGTGGAATATAATTCGTCCATTTTAACTTTCCGTATTGAGTAATAAGGAAAGTTTGAAATGACCCCGATTTACATACCATTTACAATATTTTCCTAATCTAAAATATCACCGAATATAAGAATTAAAAAGATTGGATATTTATTTGGTTCGAAATCCAAATTTTTATATAATATTTTCCTAATTTAATATTATTTATAATATTTTTCTAATTTATATTCATACATAATTTAGGAATACAATAAAAGTCAACAACCAATTAGTGGATAAAAATCAAAGCTATATATAGTTTTTAAAAATTATATACGTTCACTACTATGTTTCTTTTAAACATAAAAATGGAAGATTATATATAGTTTTAAAAATGATATACGTTAAATACTATAGATATATCTATATATATACACGTTAACTATATATATATATATATATCTTATAATAATAGATAGTCTTTGATATCACTGATATCATTTTTTAAAATCGTATGACGATAATGCATCTTTGTAATGATGACTTTTTAAAATTCTAATTTATAGTTGTCTAAAATGATAGGAATATTGATAATGATGCATATATATTATTATGAGTAACATATCGTGTGGTATACTTTGAATTTTAGATTCTTGATTTGCAATAATAAATGCAAAATCGATAACATATCTTTCTTTCTAAACAATTATTTTCCTTTTCATTTGGTAACTTTTGGTAACTTTATTCCTAATATAAATTTACCATACTAAACAATTATATTCACAATTTATATAAAATGATAGTAATTATTTCTAATATAAAATTGTGAATATAAATCTGACGCGTAGGAAATCTTTGACGATAACACCATACTATCATTTGGAAATTTTATTGGGGAAAACAATTCCTATCATTTGGTAACTTTATTTATAATATAAAATTCTGAATATAAAATTTATTTCTAATATATTCACAATTATATTCCTAATAAAATGATAGGAATTATTTCTAAAAAAAATTACCATACTAAACAATTATATTCCTAATATAAAATTGTGAATATAAAATCATTTCTTTGTAAACTTTTGGTAACAATTATTACAAAGTCCTAACATTTGGTAACTTTTAGTATAATAATAAGTACAATACCATTTATAATAATAATTAATTGTTGCAAAAATCCTATTATTTGGTAATTTTTGGTATAATTATAATGGGGGAAAAAAGTCTTATATTTTTTTTTTTTCTTTTTTTTCTTATTATTTTTTTTTGCCAAAAAAATGGGGGACAAGATCAACTTAGTGGTAACAGATAATATAACAATCCAAAATTTCAGAAAATTTCGACATCTATGCATAAACTTATCGACGAATTAGCATTAATCGACACATTAGTATGTAAATGCAAGATATAAGACTTTTTATTATCCAAAAGCTATAAGACTTTTTATTCAAAAATTATAATATCATTTATATTTGTAATGAACATACAATAAAAGTATAATTCAAATACAAATGTAATCAAGAATACTAATTTAACAAAATTATACTAATTGCAATTGAACCAATACAAAATAAATATTCAGATATTTGTTCCAAAGCATGATATAAGAAACAAAAATTTCATTAATAATAATATATTGTTCATAGAAACACTCCATAAAAAAGTGACATCAAAAATATTCAAATATAAAAAAAGTCTAGAAGTAGTTCAAAAATATCAATCATATATAATTCTAATCTTTTTCCTTCTTGATAAACGCCTTAGTTTTCTTCAAAGAAGAGTCTTTGGAAAATTCTGCCTCAAGCTTTCTTTTAACATTAGTGCCACCATCAAGATCCAAAAAAGAGTCCACATTCTGTAGTTTGCATTTGTCTGCAGAAGAAACTTCTTCCTCGGATAAATTAAGATGATCCTGTTAAAGTATGTCATTAATTTGGTATCTATAAAAATTTCAAATAAAAGGAAAGAAATGTCTTAAAATCCTATCAAAAATATATAAAATTTAATACCTTATCACCAACTGATTCAGAATGAATGACTCTAGAGTTAAGTTCAGAGTCCTGTGACAAAATAGTAAAAATAAAATATAACTATTTGAATATAAAAGTCCATCACATTGTATCAAAGAGAATATGTTGGGAGAGGTTACATCACTCAATAGAAGTTAAGGCATGATGACGCAAATTCAAGAAATTGAGGAAAATAAATTAGAGTTTGTAGTCTCTAATAAAGCATGTGAGCTCAACGATCCTTTTATGGTCAACACGCGGACTGGTATTCCACCCTTAGTGTTTCAATACATGTAACTTCATTGAACAGAATAGAGAACTTGTATTCCATAACCCAAAAAAATTATTTTGTTAGTTATCCTAATGAAAAAAATTGCTGCTCTGAAGATTTTCCATATTTTGCTACTTGGAGTTTTACTTTGACATTTGGGCCGAAGAAAACCTTATTTTTTCAGAAATGGTATCAGAGCAAACTTTTTAAAACAATATCTAAACGTATATTTAAATTAAGTGGTATAAGAAAATACAATAAAAATATCAAAAAATAAAAAAAATATAGTGTATATAAAAAATAATACAATATAAGGAATAATAAAAATATCTAAATGTCTATAAGAAGCAAACAATAATTACGTAAAATACGATGAATGTAACAAAAAATATGTTAGCATGAAGAATAATAAAAAAACAAACAAATCATACAAAAAAATTTTAAAAAAATACAACAAAACTATCAAAAATAATAATAAAAAAAAGAAACTCACCAATTCTTTTCCGTACAAATCCACAATATAGTGTATATAAAAACTCTTCCTTATTGCAGTATTCGAGTTCAATACTGACGGTGTTGGCGGGACACTTGATGAAAACGGATATAGAGGAGAACGTGAAGATGAAGCCATATTTATTGTTTAGGCTTCGAATTTAAGATCAACAATATGAGAAAAGTGATGAAGATATGTAGAAGAAAAATAAAAGTGATGAAGATATGTTTTGAAACAAATAAAAGTGATGAAGATATATAAAAGAAAAGAAGAACTGACGTTTAGTTGTTTAGTTTTAGTTCATATAATTATGGTGGAAAAAAATTATCATATATATGTATACACGTCTTATAATGTAATTAGATTTAATTATATTATAATTATCTTCTTATAATACATTCCTAAAATAATAATATATAATAATTACCATTTATAATTTATAATAATTACCATATACAATGTTTAGAATTCTTACCTAATATAAATATATAGAAAGAGCGAATTTTTTTTTTAGGACTTACGCGTATTATTATATATATATATTTATGCATAATTATGCACTGCCATATTTAATTATTTTCACTAGTTTATTATGGGTATATTAGTCAATTTAATTAATAGCTTATTACATCAAAGATAAAGAAAAATCCTACATCATGAGGTTCTCTTCCTTCATTTCTTGTTATGGATGTAAGTTATATGATGAGATTTATTTTGGGAAATTTGTGAATTTTGATATTGAAATGTTAAAGTTATGGGAATGTTTGCAAAAATATATGCTTTTAGAAAAAAGTGATTTATTGTAGCATAACTAGTAGTAGTTGAGAATCAGAAGTTGGTAGGCTTTGAAAATAAAATCAAATGTTGAGAATCATAAGTTGAAAGTATATGGTGAAAAAACTGTAAAATTGCTTATTTGTTTCTAAACTCAAATCAGAAGTAGAAGCAAAAATCTAAGCAAACCTCTCCATTCTTTTAATTTCGATTAAATGAAGCAAAATCAGAAGTAGAAGTTGACACTTGCAAATATTAAAAAAGTATTTTTTAAGCCAAAATATGATAAACACTTTTTTAGTGATTGCAAACACTACCTATATATGTTAGATTCCATTATTATATGTTATTGGAGTTGTTATAATATTCAATTAATGCAACAACATATCCTTAAATTTTGAGTTATCAAGTTGATAAGTTTGGTTTTGCTCAATTTGATTGTTCCATATAATATTAACGTCTTGTACGTTAAAACAACAAAACCGTCCGAAACCGTTGAAAACCACATATTTGTTTTATTCTAAAAAAATCGCGACTTAAAATCAAATTTGTGGTCGAATCGTACTTAGCAATTCAATTTGAAAATATTGAAAAAATTGTCCAAACCATACCGTGATCACCACTGTCTAAAGATAACTGTTTTTTCTTTTTTTTTTTTAAATAAGCTGATTTGCAATAATAAGTATTGTAGTTTTTACCCATATATATTTGATTGTTTACCCCTAAAAAAATATGGATTATTTATTTAAAATTTAAATAACAAAATTTAGGGGTCGAAGAACTTGGTCCATGGCAAGGTTTGTCCACCTAGCTCGACTTGGGCCTCTTGGCCCAGTTGAGTGCTACTTAGTGAGTTAGTGAGCTCTAGACTGACAACCCGACCCAAAGTCCGACCAAACCTCATTTCTCTCTTCTTCAATCTTCACTCCTCTTTTCCCTTCCCCTCAACCTGAAGCTAAGCCAAGATTCTCAACCAAGGTGCAATTTTCTTTACTATTTTCTATATATTTTTTTTTTACTTTTCTTACACGAAAATTGCAATTGGTGAAGAATAGAGATTATGATAAGAATTTTAGGATGATTTTCTTTCCCCTCATGTGGCGTTTTCTTCTCATGTGTGGGATCTGTTAACTTCACAAGAGATTGAATTTCTGTGAGGTATGTGACAATTCTTCAATTTATTGTTTGATGGTTTGGCTCCAACTGGATGTTGCCCATTTGCTGTACTGCAAAAAAAGGCTTTTGTAAAGCAATATCCCAATATGTGATTGATTTCTCAATTGCAAGAGTTTTTATCTTCTTTTTAAAGATTTTTTCCTTGAAATTTATGTTTAGGAAGATTAAAAATTGCTATCAAAGTGGTTTAGGTCCAGTAGAATTTTTTGTTCTCTTTGTACCAATCATGATTCTGCAAATATTCTAGTTATAGTGTTATTCTTCCATTCCCGTTTTAGTTCTGATCACGTATTTTCACTCAATGCTTTTGGGCAGCGTAGGAGACACTATATTTGAAACCACCACACTTTTCAGCGGAGCTTCGTGATTATCATTATAATCAAGTGATAAATGAGCCTTGATAGATTGTAAACATGCATGGAGTTCATCGGACATTTGGTCAGATTTGTAGAGGACTGCATAAACTGTCCCATGATGGTCCCAGTGACACCTTGAAGAAGAAGATTGCCGAGTTAGAGAAGAAGAGAAAAACAAGAAATCCCAAGAAAAATAAACTATTCGTGGATGTTCCCGAATCAAAAAAATTCCTTGATACAGCTACCATGCCAATGATACTCACTGTTGTAGGAACTGCTCTCTTCGCTAAGCTACTGATGATGGTATAATTTGAATTTGTTGTCTTTGTCTTGATCATTACATCGTTCAGTTTGATCTAAGAATCGAAAACTATTTATTTGCACTAAGGGGGTTTGTAGTAGTACATAAAAAAATGAAACTGCTAATTGCTCAATAACAAACAATCACTGTTTATTAAATATATGCAACTTCCTCAAAAAACAGCCTTGTAATTTTCATGACTAAGTTCTTTGCATCTCAGTTTTTGGTTAGCTTAAAGAATAATCATGTTGAAGCTTAATTTTGTATAACTATCCTAGGCATTTAAAACTTTGTAGATTGTATCTAAAAATGTAGTTGGAAGCTCTCTTGTTTTGTCTTCCAGAAGAATAATATGCCATAAATCATGTATCTATTTTTTGAATTCTCTTGCAGTATGATGATGCAACAGAACAGGAACGAATTGAGCGAAAGGTAAAGAAGACACCTGGTCTGGGATCTGTCAGGATGCTCACTCGTGAGGAGTGGGATGCAATTCAAGAACTGCGGCCGAGGACTCCATTTGAATCTAAGATATCTCGCCCAAATGCAAAAATAAGGACTGGGGAACCATTGCATTTGGTAAATTAGAACTTTTTATAATATTCTGCTACATTTACTTCTATTTAGAATTGTTGCAGACTGAGGCTAAGCCCAGTTCAAACCCATGTTGAAATTTCACATGTTTACACTTTCCATCAGCAATTTTCCGCAAATGATTTTCTTGTCTAAATATTGCTTTAGAAGGTTAAACAATCTCATTTTTGTTTGCTTTTGTCCTTCTCAAATCTAGTGGAGCTCGTGTAATTTGCTGGTGTGTTTTGAGTTTTGTGGTTAACTTAGCACTCTTGAGTCTTATTGAGCAGCAAAGTTGACCCTTTGAGGAGAGTGCATCTAGGTTTGGATTTGCCAACCGACACTAAAATATGTGTCAGTTCTTTTTCTTTTATGGCTACAAGTATATACACTAACACATTGGAATAATTAAACCATCCTGAGAGCTTCAAGAAATTGAACCCTTCTGAGAGTCTCACATTTTTTTTTTTTTTTTTTTTTTGAGGAATCTGAGAGTCTCACTTTTGATATTTTGAGACTTTGAGACTTTCTAGCTAAATGATCATATAAAGTCTATCTCCACAAATATCTTATGGGGCAAGTTCTAGGTAACTAACGTGACTTTGGATACTTTGAATGCGCATAAAAAGTGCAAACACCTCTACGGGAATTGAAAGTGAAGATTTGAAAGATTCTAAGTTCATGTAAATATCTTTATTTAACCAAGTATTATCATGTGGTTTAACATGTAGGAACATGAGTTTAGAGTAGAAGGAAACAATTATGTACTTGCTTGATATGCTAGATTGTATTTGTATCACATGTTTCTCATATTTAACCTTATTGTGTAGGATTACGGTGTGCAAAAAGTTGTATTCCTAACGTACTATGTGAATGTAGTGGGTTAACGTTAGTATCTTTATTTATTTAATTTAGTTATTGGTGGAAGAGCATTTAATTTGATTGTTCTTTTCCTTTGTGTCTGTCATTCGGCTAAAGTTGATATATCTTTTTTGTCTTGTGGATATTGACCTTTTAATTTTTTTTTATATATTTTAAATTTGATGTTGCAATTTTTTGTAAATTTAAAATGTTGATTTTTTTTTCATTATGCTTTTATTTGTTATTGACTTGCATTATTGCATAAAATGTTACATGTTATTGCTAAAAAAGTAAATATAATAAATTCAGAATATAAATTGAATAAAATATAAAAGTAATGAGCATCTTATGATTACAAAATCTAATATTTCTGTAGTTTGTTTGATTTATATGATTCTTTAATCAAGGTTAAGTATTATTTGATCACTTTTTAAACCTCGTGTTTGGTTAAGTTAAAACATATTAAGAAAAGATTAGTTAAAGTGTGATTTTTAGAAAGTTCATTTAAGTGGAAATTGCAAAACTGAGTTGTCGTGAAAGTGAAGATTTATAGGTGAAATATTTGGTGAACTTTTCAAATATTGATATTTCTTGTATTTCAAAGTCTATTCATATGTTCAAAAGTGCATCATAAAATCATTGAAACCGACCGATTACTCAGAATTTACATCAAATATCTCTTCAGTATCCAAATAATATTTGTATGATGTATCTCTGATTTCCTCTATAGGTGCTATTACTTCCAGGTATATCTTTTAATTGAAAAAGTGAAGCGAAAGAATAAAGTTAAGGAAGTGATTGCTTGGCTTTTCATTCTGCCCCGTTCTCCAAAATTTTGGAGAGAATATTGTGAAAATTTGTGAATTTTGAGATTGTGATTATATATTTGATGAAAATGTAATGATGAAAGTTGATGCGATGATTTTGTGGTTTGTGATTTTGCAGGAAGATGTTAAGGATTGGACACTGGATGTGCTCACGAATGCGTTTACACGGGCTGAGGAGACTGCCAGACGAGGATCTAACTAGCTGTGGCCTATTTAGTCGTTTTTGTCTCTTCTGCCGGTTGCTATTCAGCATTCGCGAATGGCTGAGAAACTGATGCTTGCACAATCCCAAGGGCCATTTGGTTGGTAGAATAATTCCCCAAGCATAATGTGCTCTTGTGTTGCTCATTTTCCTTGGAGATGGAGAATTTGGCCACCGGTGCTTTTAAGCTCCTATAAATGTCGCGGATTTTACTTATTTGCTCATTTTCCTCGGAGATGGTCGTCTTTTATATATTATTTTATGTTCTAAATATTTCTTCCTAATTTTTTTAGGTTGCATTAAGTTGGCTTTCCAAGAACGGAGATATAGAAATACTGTTCGGGTTTTGTACATACTACATTGTGTGTAATATCTCCATCATCGGCACATATATTGTGTCTACCGTACATTCTTTAAATGTCCAAGTGTATTATTCGTTTATGAAATGAAAAATTTTGTTGGCATTGGTATGGTCATGTCGTAAGTTACATGTTAATGTGTTAGATATAATCTATATGTGGTTTTTTCTATCCTGGAGAAAATCCCATCCAAAGTGTCCAACATTTTTTGTATGGTGCTATGGAACATTTGGAAACAGAGAAATTCAAAACTTTGGAAGAATACATATATGCCTCCAAAAGCTACAGTGAAGACATCAATATCTTTTTTGGAAGAATGGAGTGTTGCTCATTTGAAGAAGACAACACATATTCCTAACTCAACAATTTGCTGTAGTTATTGGCACCCACCACCAAACTTTGTATTGAAATGCAACATTGATGCAGCGTTTTTCAAAGAGCAACAAAGGTTTGGATTGGGCATGGTGGTTCGAGATAATACAGGTAAATTCATTTCTTGCAAATCCTATCATTTCCCAGGTACTGTTGGTGTTTTGGAAGGGGAAGGTTTGGGGTTGCTTGAGGCTTTAAAATGGATGAAAAACCTGGGATTTTCTAGTGTGATTTTTGAACTTGATGCGAAAGGGGTGGTTGATGCTATGAAGGAGACTGAGTTTGATTACTCGGAGTTTGGGAAAATTATTCGTAGTTGCAAGGCGATCCTCTTTTCCGAGCCTAATTTTAAGGTTCAACATGTTAGACGATAAGCGAACGAAGTCGCTCATGCTTTATAAAAAAACGTCTTTTCTTTTGATAGAAACCCCTTTTGGGTGGGGTGGAAATGCTCTTTGTGTTTTGCCCACCTTGACTCTACTTGTTACTCGCATATTTCATAATAAAGCTTTATTTCAAAAAAAGAAGATATAATCTATAGTTAACATATGCTATTCATAATACGGCCCAATCAATCATGGGCAACCAAACGGACCCTAGTATAATATGAATATTACCTTTTGACCCATACAATGAGTGTACCATTGGCTTTTTTTTTTTTTTTTTTTTTTTTTTTTTAAGTACGTAACATTGAATTTTGGGTTCAAATGTTTCTGAAATGGTGTCAAACATTCAATGAGTTTTTGGTCAACTGTCAATTGGATTAATTCATACCATGCCTAAACATGGTCCAAACCAAAATACGCAAGCAATGACACAGGTGAATTTGCACATTTTCCCATATTTTTCTCTCAAATTCTAAATCGATTATTTCTCATGTATGAATAAAATTTGCCATTTTGAGTCTTGGAGATGATTCATATGAGACTTTCCTTTAAATTAAAATAAAATAAATTTGAGCTACCATCTTATTTCATTCTTGGAAAAAAAAATCTAACCTTCTAGAAAAGAGAATTTATGACCAAATTAACTATTCTTGCCACATGGGTACATGCAATAATCTAATCACAAATGTATGGAGTTGTGTGCCTTTTCTTCTGCATCCTGATTTCTTCAAAAGGACTCCATCACATTAATGCTCCCCAATTTATTTCATATATTTATTAGTGATTTTATTTATTTATATATTGCCATAAATATTCATTTTGAATTTATATATATATATATATATATATATATATATCAAAAGTTGAATTTATTTACCTCTCTTCACACAATCTTTGCTGCTGCCTCTGGAAAAGTGCTGCTGCTACAACTTGTAAATCTGATGCATTTAATATTTGGCATCCAATCTTTGTTGCTTAATAGATTCATGCGTGCAATATTAATAGCGTAAAATATAATGCAAGAAAATTAAATAAAAAATAAAAATATTAAACTAAAAATAGAAAATATGGATCTCATTTTATACATTTTGTTATCACGATTAATAGAAAAATAAAAAAATTATTGATAAATTAAAAAAATTACCGAATTCTTTATGTGAACTTTATTAAAAGTAAGAAATAAATAGTAATGTTGGGTACTGATAAATGTGAGAGTGAAATAGAAGAGTGAGTTAATTTTGGAAAAAAATGAGTTTTTTCTTTCAAAAAAAGTTTTCATTTTTTCCTCAAATAATTACGCATCTCACAACTTTTTTTTTTTCAAAAATGAATATTATGGAAATGAGAATACAAACAATAACAACCTATAGTTTTATTTTATATTTGCTCATATTCCCACCAGCGCCTTCGTAACTTTGAAATATTCATGTTACATTAGTACATATTTCTTACTATTTTTTCTCAATCCAGAATTTTAGTAAATATAAGTGGTGTAAAATAGTCACAAGAAATAGCACACCTTAATTATTTTGTAATACGCTCAATCTATGAATAGCAACTTTTAATATAAAACATAAAGTGTAGTTGATGACTGCTTATAATTATTTTTTTCTCAAAGTTTTTATAGTTTGTTATGAAAACTAAATATTTTAATCCAAGTTGCAAAAGGATTTTGTTGAAACTGCCAATTTCTAATAGTTTTTATGATATTTCTATAATTTAATTCTTATCATAATTGAAATTATTTAATTACTATATACGAAAAGATATTCATATTAAAATTTACTAATTAATGAAAACAATTAACTGTTTAACATATAACTTACATTTATTTATCTTCTCCCAAAAAAAAAGCTTACATTTATTTAAAATTCAAATGAGGCGAGTGTCATTATTTTTTTGAAAATAAAATAACATTTTTTTTTTCTTTTATGTAATTCTTGAATACTACCAGGGTTTCTTACGGATTAACAGAAAAACTGGGGCGACATTGTAATTTGCAGACTTACAGCAGCAAGAAATATCGTGTATTTTTATACCCCCACTACTAGTACTAGAACATATTATTCCAACTTTCCTCATTTTGCATGATCGAACTGCATATCCTTCTTTAAGCTAACCAAATTCTTGAAACCCTCGCTTTGCTTCCCCTTTCCCCACAAGGTGCTGATAATTTTTTATTTTTGGGGTTCTTTTTGCTGTAAAATGATCAAAATCTTAATGCTTTTTTTCGTAAATCAAGAGTTTGTGTATATCCATGTATGATCTCATTTCGTTGTTGTACTGAATTGATTCTTTTTAGTCCGTTCGGCTTTGAAGTAATAACGATGAATTAAATTAAATTATTTTCATTTCTGTTCTTACGATTTAATATTCTGTGATAGTGCTTTTTTAAGATAGATTCCAGTTAATAGCTTTTTGCTTGTATCAATGGTTTGAGTGTATATATTGGTTGCTTTCTTATGAAGATGTGGATCTTTTTTGCCCATTTTTAGGTCTCTTGATTTACTATCTCTTTTGAGCAAAGTGGCGAATCTGAAAACAAAATTGGCTATGTCCCTTCAAATCTCTGGAAATGTTACATGATATATATGTTCTTTTTGAGAATTTATTTTGAAATGCACGATTTTGAATTCTTACTTAACAGTTGTGTTAGGGGAGTTTATCCTACCAAATTCTGTTAAGAGTTTTAACTTACACTGGAATTGTATAATTATATGCATCATATGTGAAGTGTGTTTTTTGTATGTCTATGGTTGTGTTTACTTTGAACGTCAATGTGAATAGATTGTGCCTGATAACAATTTTTCTGCAGAGGAATGCTGGTTATAAAAAGTTAATTGCATATCGATTTTATGATGGGTGAGCCCGAGGGAAGTAATTTGGACACTAACACGATGAAGAATATTGGAATTAGCGGATATGTATCGTTTATCAGAGATAATGGGACATATGGGATTGTTTGTGCTGTCATTGTTGCTATAGTCATACCTATACTCCTTTCCGTGGTACTTCGGGGTAAAAGAAAGTTGAAGCAGAGAGGAGTTCCAGTTGAAGTTAGTGGTGAGCCTGGTTTGGCAATGCGCAATGCTAGATCACCCAAATTAGTTGAGGTTCCTTGGGAAGGGGCCACAACTATGGCAGCATTGTTTGAGCAATCGAGTAAAAAACATTCACAACAAAAGTGTCTTGGGACTAGAAAGGTAATTGGTAAGGACTTTGTAACAGCTAGTGATGGCAGGAAATTTGAGAAGCTTCACTTGGGTGAGTACCAGTGGGAGACCTATCGACAGATATTTGATCGCGCATGTAACTTTGCGTCGGGTCTTCTTAAACTAGGCCATGATGTAGACACACGTGCTGCCATTTTTTCTGAAACCCGAGCAGAGTGGTTGATCGCATTTCAGGTAACGTTGGAGTTTCTGGTGTGAATTTTCGGATTTCTCCTTTTCTTTTATTTAGTTTTTCATGGAAATGGTATAATTCTATTTTCTCTTTGATTTCAGGGATGCTTCCGTCAAAACATCACTGTTGTTACCATTTATGCTTCTTTAGGAGATGATGCCCTAATTCACTCATTAAATGAGGTGGCCGTAATTTATCTTTCAAATGGAAAACTCTAGTTTTCTTCCAGTTTTATTTCTTTACTTATTGTTTATTGATTTGGATATTCACTTTTTTCTTGCTAGCTTTTCTGGTCTAAGTACGAATACCTTCCGAGATCAATTTTTGCTTTCACAACTATAATGCAAGTAGAACTTACTCATATGGTTACATGTGTTTGACAGACTCAAGTGTCAACCCTGATTTGTGATTCCAAGCAATTGAAGAAGTTGGCTGCAATAAGTTCAAGCCTGCCAACCATTAAACACATCATTTATTTTGACGACGATGGTGCCAGTGTTACCCAAGAGATTGATAACTGGAAAGTTTCCTCTTTTACAGAGGTGGAAAAACTTGGGAAAAATAATCCTGCTCATCCTAATCTGCCAATCAAGAAAGATATTGCTGTTATTATGTACACAAGTGGCAGTACTGGCCTCCCAAAGGTTTGATTTATATTTTTTCCCATTTGCATGGACTTGCATCCAAAATGACCTATGTTGGTGGGTCATGAATGTAGTGATCTATGGTGAAAAATGATGCCTGCAAATCCTGCTCACCTAATCTGTAGATTTAGCTGTTATATATTTTGTATTTTAACTTCTTGTGCGTTCACCAAAAAGGTGAGGAAAAATAGTATCGTTTGTGATACATAAAATAATCGACCAATCATATGTTTTAAATAACATCTTCTCTTTGAGTACAATTAAGGATGTCCAGGCAACACTTTAGCAACTTCTTGGTATGAGGCGGCTTTTGATATGTCAGATATGGAAAGAAGAAAACTGTATTATTGAAAAAGTAATATTGCAACATTTTAGCAGCTGTTCTTTTACATTTTTGCTTTCAAATTAAATGCTCTTATGCTTGATTTTTGTTATTGTTTATCAAGTTATCTTTAATTTTACACATCAATTTTCTTCAAGAGAAGGATTCTTGCCGACATGGTTTTCAACTAAATTTGTAGGGTGTTATGATGACTCATGGCAACATTGTAGCCACTGCAGCAGCAGTCATGACAGTGATCCCCCGAATTGGAAGCAACGATCTCTATTTGGCCTACTTACCTCTAGCTCATGTGTTTGAATTAGCTGCTGAGGTAACATGTTCATTGAAGTCTTTTATTATGGTGAAGGATGTCGACAAGTTCTAAAATGATTGTTCGTACAGACTGTCATGTTAACTGCGGGTGCCGCTATTGGTTATGGCTCAGCACTGACATTAACAGACACATCAAACAAAATAAAAAAGGGAACCAAGGGAGATGCTTCTATGTTAAAGCCTACACTGATGGCAGCCGTTCCAGCTATACTCGACCGTGTTAGAGAGGGAGTTCTGAAGAAGGTTATTTAGGCAGTGCACTTTTTTCTTTTTTCTTTTCACATCATCAAAACACGTTGACGAACTTTAAAAGGTTAACGAGTTACTGATACCTTCTTTAATTTTTTTGTCTTAGGTTGAGAAAGGAGGTATTGTGAAGAAACTTTTCAACATCTCTTACAGGCGCCGGTTGGCAGCTATTGAAGGAAGCTGGTTTGGAGCGTGGGGACTAGAATCTCTGTTGTGGGAAATAATTGTTTTTAAAAAGATAAGGTCTATACTTGGAGGAGATATTCGATTTATGCTTTGTGGTGGAGCTCCTCTATCTGGGGATACACAAAGATTTATCAACATTTGCATGGGGTAATATTTATGCAACAAAATAGAATGATAATATAATGCGCTTTAACTGATTTTATGCAGCAAGCTCAGCTTATAGGGTGGCCCGCCTTGTCTGCTAGTTGTTAGGAGTTGTCATCAACATCCGTCATATACCTCGCTTAGTGTCTAATACGCTTCTGTTTTTGCAGGGCTCCCATTGGTCAAGGATATGGCCTGACTGAAACATGTGCTGGAGCTGCTTTTTCAGAGTGGGATGACCCTTCTGTTGGGCGTGTTGGTCCTCCTCTCCCTTGTTGCTACATCAAGGTATATGTCATGTACAGCACTGAGACAGTATCTGATAAAACATTGGATTTTGCCAAGTGCATTGATCTGTGCCTTGTGTCATATGCCACTTATTTGCTTAAAGTTTTCTAAATTGAATACACCCTTTATTCACTGTTGAAAGATGTTATTTAAAAATACTTGAGAGCATACTTAAACCTTGTGATGTCTGTTGTAGTAGCTGCTGAAATAATCTTTGAACTTTCATAAAAGTTGTTTGTCTTTATAACACAGAAGCCCACTTGTTTTAATTGACCATTTTTTTTGAAGAAATAAAAAAAGTAAGGACGGATTGAAAAATTGTTAATTCGTGTAATACATTTCCGTTCATTGGACTTTGAAGTCCGTGTCATTCTGGCGAATACTAGTTTTAATCTCATTATAGAGGTGGGCAAGTTAATAAAGGGATGACTTATATTGCTGTAATCATTTGGGACTTTATATATGTGTGTGTGTGTGTGTGACTGTATGTGTGTATTTATATGTATGATATATGTATAGCTTTATAGGTAAATCTCATAACAGTTTTTGACATTTTTTGCGCTTCCGTTATTTGAGTATGGAGTTCTTTCCTGCAGCTTGTTTCTTGGGAAGAAGGTGGCTACACGATATCGGATAAGCCTTTACCCCGAGGAGAGGTGGTTGTTGGTGGGGCCAGTGTGACTGCTGGTTACTTCAACAATGACGCCAAAACTGCAGAAGTTTACAAGGTGCAAACTTTGAAATGCATATAGCGACTGGGCAATGCTGCTGCAGATTTATACTTATTTGCTTATACAGGTTACTTCTACAAACTTTGTAATTTGCTTATACAGGTTGATGAAAAAGGCATGCGCTGGTTTTACACTGGTGATGTAGGAAGGTTTCACCCTGATGGATGCATTGAGATTATTGACAGAAAGAAAGATATTGTGAAGCTTCAACATGGGGAGTACATCTCACTTGGAAAGGTGCTTAATCTCATTTTAATTAATCTAAGGTTGCATTTGGTAGAATGATTGGATTTGAGAAAAGTATTTCAAATGACTCCATCTAAATGAACTCCATCTAAGATGAAATACACACTCAAAAGCTTTAGTTCAAGTTAAAATGGGAGTTTAAACCCAATATTTGAAATCCTTCATTTTAAAAACATCCATCAATCCAAATGAAGCGTAAGAGCTGTTGGCTGCATGTCTATGTTAAACCTATGTTTCTTCCTTCTTTGTCTCCCTTGCCTTTTCATGCAGTGGTGTTTCATCAGATTTGAGATTTATTTGACCAAAAGTTGATGCTGTGTTGCAGATTGAGGCTGCACTTATGTCGAGCAATCTCGTAGATAGCATCATGGTCTATGCAGATCCCTTCCACAACTTTTGTGTTGCCCTGGTTGTGCCTTCACGTCAGGTCCTTGAAGGATGGGCCAATGAATCTGGCGTTAAGTACACGGATTTCTCCGAGTTGTGTGAAAAAGCAGAAGCTAAAAATGAGGTTCAACAATCACTAGTCAAGGTTTGTTCCTTGCCCCTTTTATGAGGAAGATACATTCCATTTTGAGAGTTTCGATTAAGGTAGTCTGCTCATTGTTGCATGTTTCTGCTGTAATTCTTTTTATCTCCAACACTTCGAACAAAGTGTTTCTTCTATCCATATTTTTTTTTTCAATAAGTAGATGTAGGGTGGTCAGGGCGAGGAAGGGGGCATAAGGGAGCCTGATATTCTTGTTAGGGTAAAATTCAAAATTATCCCCAAAGGTAATTATTTTAGCCTAAAGACACAAAAATATAGTCATTTTTGAAAAATTTGAATACCCCTTATGACTCAAATTTGCAATTGAAAAATTGAATTGATAATTTTCTTGCAAATTAGGAATGGATTTTTTTTTTTTGTAAACACAAAGGGTTGGAGGGTTATAGGATATCCCCATGGTCAACCTATTATTGATTAAAGGAAATAACATCAGCTGTTCAATTACATCATATTTAAAAGCAAACAATGACAAATGAGAGTATTTCCAATCAAGTTTCTAAAAGGGAAGATCCAATTGATCAACCCTGACTAAGGTTTGTATTTATTCTAAAAGAGACCAAAACCATCAAAAGGTGCAATTTATATCAAATATCAAGTGACTAAATTTGATTAGCTAAATTTGAAGGATAACCTTTTTGTTAGATTGAACTATATATGTGAGTGATATGTACATTAAGCTTTTGATTGGTGTCTCTTTATTTGCATCAATAAACTCTGAAGCTTCCAGTTTCCTGTTTTTGGTTATGGAGAATGGAAAGCATACTCTGATATCTGTTTCAATATAATTGAGTTGAATAAAGTGTTTAGGAAGTATGATTATGATGTGTAATTATTTTAGTAGGATGACAATATTTGGTTTGCATTGATGGTAAAGTTGGATAAATTCCAAAATAAAACAAATTATCAAATGAAAAAAATAGAAACTCAGCTAATGGTCTTTATTGAAAATGCAAATGAGGGTCTCACTTTGTCTTTTTAACTGATTTTCACAAGAGGTTGGAGGTGGGTACATGCATTATTTAATTCATTTCCCCATGGTCTGGACTAGTTATCAACCAAGAGCAGGGCCAAAAATGGGCTGAGATTAGTATCATTGGTTGTAGTTAAAGATCCCAAACAATTGCTAAACCTAGAAATAACAGTTTACCATGCTCCAATCAAGTTTCCCAAATTAAGTCCAAGGTATTACAAACACCCTCTTGAGGTTTGATTTATTTAGCAAAACCCACCATTCACCCCCGTCCAACAAATAGGCGCAGTTTGTAAAATAGAAACAAATATCAAAGGGGTATTTGTAAATTTGTTCAATGGAGGATAGCTGGGCTTTTTGTAATTGGATTGAAGTATTGAAGTTTAAGGGTATTTTTATAATTAACCCTTTTTGCTATTGTTACTGGTAGATGCTTTTTCATCTCACTTTAGGTCATTTTTAACTCAGTTTGATTTGGTCCTGGTTTTGCATTAGCAGTACATGCATATATAAAAATCATTTAACTCCATCTATTTTGTGAGCCATCTTATTCATGTCCAAACGCCAAATGACAATATCACAGGCGGCAAAAGCAGCAAAATTGGACAAGTTAAAAATCCAAAGATCCAGTTGTTGCAATGATCCATGGACTCCAGATTAAGACTGTTTATTTGGTTACTGCAGCCCTCAATTGAAGAGGGAGCAAATTAAGTCCAAGTTTAAAAGATGAAAACTTTGTACAAGTGAAACTACATTTTCCCTTTGGTTGAGGAGATGATGTTCGAAATAATTCACGTTCCTGTTTTTGCTTCACTATCTTAAACCGCGTCCCTCTATTACGAGATTAAAATCCCAGCGAGTGTTTGAGTTTTTTCAATTTTAATATACATTTAATAGTTTTAACTAAATAAATGTTTTTTTCAAAAGGATGATGACTTTTGGATAGTTTTGGGTATGTATGACCTCGTTTGAAATTCGTCATACTTGGTTTCCTATAATGTTATAGATATTCAAAAATGGTTTTTCAACAATGGGCATGATCATTGTTAAGGACAGTTTTGGCATGGTGGTTTTTTCTTACAAAACTGAATCATTTCTTATTTACCATGATTTTTTTTTTAAATTAGTCCAAACTCCAAATGCAATGATCATCTTTGGGTAAATTTCCAACCTAATTATGAATAAATTAAAAATAAATTACTATTGAGATTCAATATAACATGGATACCTCATGTTTTTTAAAAAAATTAAGACTGTTTATTTAAGTTATTACAAATACTCAATTGAGTATTTTATTTGCTTTATGCATTTGAATACCCCTTTAAAAGATGCATTTTGAAAAATAGAAACAAGTATCAGTAATACTTAAGAATAATTTTTGTGATTCGCCCGTCATTTCTTGCAAAACCCAATATGGAATTTCAGGCTAATATGACTTTGTAAAATCAATTTAATTTATTTTTCAAAATTTTGCAACTCATCCTGAAATAAAATTGAAAATTCCTAATTTAGGGTGGTGAGGTGGCAGATGCACCAACAATCAGATTAATATTTTCTGGCCAAAATTATCCTCTATGTGCTAAATATTTTAGATCAAATTCCTAAATTGAAATTGAAATTGAAAAAGCAAAAGTCATAGTAAAGTTTAACCATCCCAACATTACTGGACCAATTTAAGCCTAAAAATATGACAAGGTTTGTCTACCCTAGCTGGACTTGGGCCTGTTGGCCCAGTTGAGTGTTACTGTGTGAGCATTAGAGTGAACAACCCGACCCAAAGTCTCAACCAAATCACTCCTCTCTTCTCTCCTCTTTTCCCTAACCCCTCAAACCCTGCCAAGATTCTTAACCAAGGTACAATTTTCTTTACTATTTTCTATATTATCGGCTTTTTTTATTATTATTTATGAGAACTGCTATTGGTGATGAATAGAGAATATGATGAGATTTTTAGGATGATTTTGTTTTTGTGCTTTTCACCCTATGCGGCGTTTTCTTTTCATGTGTGGGATTAGCTTCACAAGAAAATAAATTTCTGTAGGGTTTATATAATTTTATTTGGTTTGGCTCCAAAAGGGATGCTGCCCCAATTGCTGAAAAATGACTTTTTAAAGCAATATGCCACTATGTGATAATTGATAGACAAAATGGGTAAACTTAATTTACCTGCTTAATTTACAGAGTTCTTTTGTTCAGAAGAGCTTAAGATGGTCTTGGAGTTGTCTCATTTCTTCATTGATTATAGTTATCAACTTCTAGTTTGCTGTTATTAACATCATTTATATTAATTGTGCTTTTTCATGCCCCAGTCTTATGATTCTTGTCAGGCTGGATGACTAGCTGTTGTTTTCTTTGCTTATGATTTTTTCGATGTTACATGTTTAGGCTGATCTAAGTTGATTTTCTTACAGACATTGTTATTTTGTAAATTGTGAATCAATTGAGTTGACTTAAATGATGTTGGATCTTGGGTTATCTTCGGCAAACTAAGAGCCAGTTCATTTTGAACCTATTTTTATATTTCCGACATTTTATGGGTGAGATTTTTAACTAGGTTTTCGTGTAAAAATTAAGTATATTCGGTTAAGTATATCTCAATGATAACTACTTAGGTTTGGTAATATTTATGTAGTTTTTTTGAATAATATTCTCCACACAAATATGTGAAATATTAGTAGGTCGAAAATGAATGTTGAAAATGAAAATAAGTTGTGTTCCTGATGAAAATGGGTAAAAGAAACGTATTTTCAGAGTTTGAAGTAGTAAAACTACAAAGATACCCGTCGAAACTGAAAACAAACAGGCCCCATGAGTTGAAGCTAATATTCATCCATGTCAACTAAATCACTTATTTCAGCTCTGCATATTACCACTCATGAACGTCTTTTCAAAAATTCACAGTGGTCCTTAGATAAATTGTTTAATCCTGTTATGTGATGCTTATGTTTGCTTCTTTTTCTTAATATTAGAATTCTTTTAGTATTCTTGGATCTTGAACTCTACCTTATCAATCATAAGTCACCTTCTCTCGCAGGATGAAGGTCCGTTCATCAGTAAAGAAAATGTGTGAGTTTTGTTGGACCGTGAAGCGACGTGGGCGCGTGTATGTCTTGTGCACTGCTAATCCCAAACACAAGCAGCGCCAAGGGATGTCCACATTTGCATATGAAGGTCCATTGTTGCCAGTGTACGTATCTCAGATTTTATCCCCCTTTAATGTTCATGGTTGTGTAAAATAGATCGTCAAGTTTGTGCTTGCAGTGTGAAAAAAAGTAGAAGTTGGCAGGTGAGTCATTATATCAATGAAGCAAGTCAGTTTAGAAAAATAAGAGCTGAATGTTGATGCCATTGATTCCTCTGCCATAGGTTGTTCCAAGTTGTATATGAGTATATGTACAGTTTCGAAGCATTAGAAAGATGTGCAGGATGTCAGATAGGTGGCTTGATTTGATAACCTTTTTTCGAAAATCTTAAAATTTGCAGTTTATCTTTTCTTATACAAATGGTTAAACAGTTCCTGTTAGGTCCATCTTCCTGAACTATGTCAGACACCCTAAAGCTTTCAATAGTTTTAAAAAGTATATCAACTTTAAAGTCTGCCCTCTAGACATCTATAGTTAAACGGGTCTTTCTATAGTGGACCCTTTATGTTGCTCGCGTTCTACTATTGTCTACTGACCCTTGTTCATAGGTTGGTCAAGGGCATTAAACCACTCACTTCCCTAAGGGTCCCGGAAGACCAGGAGCAATACCCTGGTTCATCCAAGAATTTCACATATTTATACACAATTTTTGTCTCTTTGGTAACATTTGTAACGTTTTAAGTTTGGACTTTGGTGTCCGCCTGTGGGAAATGGCATTACAATGTAGCAGATAGGGAGTGACATCAATTACTGCGTCAAGAAATGGGATATTCAGAATATAGATATTGATCCTTCCCATGCAGTTGTAATTTGAGTCACAAATGGATGGTTGCATTTAATTTGCAAAAACTTACGCCGTCTACACATTTGCAAAAAAAAAAAAAAAAATTGTTTTGCATAAGGATTTATAATTTCTTTGTTCTTTAAACATGCAATACATTTGCTGTCCTTATGCAATACTGGAAAATATTGCAATTTAATAGAAATACATCAATTCTTCAGCCTCCTTATGATTTTGAAAAATCAGCACTGTTTTGAATTTAGCCAACAGTCTTTCTGAGTTGGCTTCTGCTTGTTTGCTTATTGGAATTAATGTTTTTTGCAATATGAACCGTAGGTCTTCAGTGACGAGTTCGAAAGAGACGACATCAGTTACTCAAAATGGTCTCCCTGCTCTTATATCCCACAAGAATCAGACATTGACAGTGACACCGTGGTGGAGAGTTGGACTTGTTTCTCGTCTTTTCAATCAGGGTAACAACCAGTAAGCAAGCGTATATAGATGGTGCTGGGAAGGTTTTATTGAACTTGTACCATAAAAACCAACTATGAAGAAAGAAATGTCAAAGTGATTTTATTACCTTTCTGCTCACATTTTTAATGATTCTAGGCCGCAATTGTTATATGATTGCGAGTTGTAGTCCCTTTTATCAATTTCAAGAATGAAGATTTTGAGTAGTCATTGAAGAGACTTTAGTTTTGCATTTGGTGTTTTTCAAATGGTGAGTTCTACATGTCCTATTCTTTTTTGTGTTGGATGTTAGGCTGGCTACAAGGAATAATTACAAAAATACCTTTCAGGTTTAGTTTAAGAAGTTGTCAACCATAAAAAACCATTTAGGCCCAAAATGAACCGGGCTAAGCCCATTAGAAAGAAATGACCGGTTGGCCCGATTTTTTTGTATTTTCTTGATGGGTTCCAAAAATAGTTTTAATGATTTTCCGGCCCAGTTTGTTATAGATGATTTTGTTTCCCTTTTATCAATTTCAAGAATGAAGATTTGACACCTCTAAGTTTGCATGGAAATACTTAGACATCTTTCAAAATTACAAATATCCTCTTCATGTATTTTACAAATTGGTGCATACAAACCTCAAAGAGTGTTTGTAAAACTTTCAATGAGCATAAACATTATTTTGTTTGTTGGATGAATAGGCTGATATCACATAAGTTTCATAATAATTCCTAAGCATTAAATTGTTTAGTTTTAAGCAAGGGAAAAGGCAATGGCCCTAGGTTTTTATCAGCCTCAATCTTGATAACACATCCCACCATATGGGATCTCTTCATCATATTTGACAATTGTCATTTTACCTAAATGTCCCCCATAAACATTACCCACACTTGTCTACTAAAGAAAGTTCACAGAAATGAAGTTGGAGGTTGAATCGAAAAAATCCCTTTGCAATGGAACCCTAGCTTCAGTCAAACAATGGGACAATGTGGTGCTTCTCGAAATATTAGGACTCCATTGTTGGGCTTTCAAACATGGATTGTGCACAGCAACTATTTCAGTACTTCCCCTTCTTGGGCATTTTTTCTTTTTGAAATATACACAAGTTCTGCATCTTCTTAAAACTAATCCTCTTAATTTTCTCCAAAATCTGTAGATTCTCTAACTCTCTGGTTTAATGTAGATAGGTATTTGCAGTTTAGCTTATATTAATACTTTGAGATATTATAACAAACAATTTTAAGTGGATGTAATCGTTATAGATTTTCAGTGCCTTAGGTGAACTCAATCAAATAATCAATGGTGTAGCGAGAAAAAAAAAAAAAACTTACAAATGAAAGAAAACCACAAGCCAAATAATATTTTTTTGAAAAAATCATATAAACATTAAATAAATAAATTAAATTTCTAAAAATAATTTACATACTAATTTTTTTTTTAGAAAAAAGGGCGAACTCAATGTTTTGACCGTCTGTGAATGAAATTTGCAAAGTTTTTATTTTTAATTTGATTACGTCTCTTGGATTATGTCATTTGTACGACCTGATTTACCTTGAAATGCAACTTTCTTGATGATTTGAATTCCAATGGTTGTTGTTGCAAATAGATGAGAATTTATATCCTTCAATTACTTTGTTAAATAACCAATTAACCCATTCGATAGCATATCATTCTGTTAATTTGGTGAAATAATGCATTACAGTTTCTCTTGGGAATTATCTAAAGCCATTGCATTTTGTTACTCCAAAATTTTTCTGCATTTCACGTTGGTTTAACGTATTCTCTGAATTTCCCCAGCATCGTAACTATATTTTTAAGTAAGAAATAAATGGATTGTAAAATAGTTAGAATGCTATTTTTCAGTTGAGTTGGATTGAGAAAAGAAAACAATGGTGTGTTGTGAACACGGAACAGTCTGCGTGAATGAGTCAATAACTCTAGTTCCCAATTTTGATTTGAGGGTAAATGGGTAATTCAACTTATTAGTGGAGGCCAAATAGGTAAGAGACCCATTTCTGGAGTGTTACTATTAAATCCAACCAAACTTCTTACTATTTTATGGGCTTGATATCCCATGGCACAATCAGAAGACCAAACAACTTAGATTTGATTGATTACATTGGATAAGCCAAAATAATACTATGGGAATTAACCCAACCCATTCAAGGAGGAGAACCAAACGCACCCTATATGTATATATATAAATTTGGGGATTGAGACGATTGCTTTCAATCATGAGATGCATATCATGTCCGGCCCTGGTAGTCCGCCAACGTATATGGAAATAAAACGAAAGAAGTTGCCAATATAGATCTTGCATAAATTTGTCATATGGTAGACATAAGTCGCAGCATACATTAAAAAATAGGAAATTTAACAAAGTAGTAATGAAAGGTATTTGCAGTGGCCTAATACAATAACCCAGCAACACATTCTGGGTGTGTCGCGCAGAACAACAGGAAAAGGAAGCCCAAACGAAGAAAACTTACAAATGAAAGAAAACCACAAGCCAAAGACACATGAGAACTAATAAATTAAATAAATTGCTAGCACACAACATCATTTTCTTGTCTAGAAAAGATCACATCTTAGATAAACTCGAGCTCGCAAAAGAAGAAAATATTCCAGCACGACCTATCACAGCTTGACACGAGCTCCAGTCTTCCGGAATAGGTTTGGGCAGGGCTGAGATGTAATTTTTTGCATGCTGCCATATCCGACGGCCAAGTTTTTTATGATTCTGCTGAAGCAGAATGCATGCAGCAAAACCATTTCTTCTGCAAATCATTACTCCCATCAAATCAGAGTGAAGCACAAGGTATTTGCCCACAAGAATAAATAACATAACATTCATAATCCCCCAGGTTGGTATTTTTAAATTATAATATTGAAGTAATCCACATAAGGAACCACTAAATATCAGGCACAACTTACAGAATGAGGCTTTCCTAGAGTTGATCCATGCTTATACGTAGGTTCATCCTTTGGCGGAGAGTCAGACTTTCCACCTGTCCTTTTCTCATTCCTAGCTTTGTTAAAGATCACAGTGAACCCTTCCGCAGACGCTGGATCATTGACATCCCATTCCCCAAATTTTGGTAATGGTAGACCTCTTTCCTGTGGAAATTACTAATTAATGTAAAAGATATGTAATTGTGCCCACCATGTAAAGGAAAGGGAAACATCACACGATATGCACATTAACCTAAATGGCTAAATCCATAATCATAAACGGGATGCATCAATTGGATAACAGCAGGTAAGGCATCACGCATGAGCTATCAGCAGCAAGGACTCCACAGCAAAATCAGTTGCAGAAAGAAGACCAAATGGATTATATGCTTCCTAATTTCTGATAGTTGGGAAATTTATACGCTCGTAGTTAAGCTAGCGAATAAAGAAGCATACTAATCCAAATGCATACGTTCTGACATTCTGTGGCGTCGCAATATACTACTGAGATTTTATACATGTTAAAACATTGAAAGCATGGGACAATTAGCCAGGAAAAATACTAATGAACGCTGTCATAGAGCCAACAACCAAAAATCGACATTCTACAGGTAGTCAAAATTTCGCTACCAAGCTAGTGATATTACGGGTTACATTAAAGAACCGATTTTCTAAATGTTAGTTTTTCAGGTGTCATAAAATAAAGATAAACCCTAAAAATTCAGTACATACAAAACTAAACTGAGATAATAGGTTAGAAACACCTAATTCATCCAAATGAAACGATAGGCAGAGTTGATTGATAAACAGAATCAGAAAGTTGCAACGAGCTATACTTTAGTTGAACAAATGAATTTATTGATAGAAAATTCATTTACCATAGAAAATTATTGGAACCCAAGGGTTCCTGAAAAGAAAAAAATAGGTGCTTAATTATTTTCCATTGATGCTAAACTTGCAGCACAGTGCACAAAACTTTTGCTGTAACCAACTTGCAGCATAGCAACTCCCATAGACTTCAAAGAATCGACCATAATCAAGCGAAAATTCAAATTAATTTCAAACAAAGCTGCTCAGAGATATAAATTCATACACAAGGGTAACACATAAGAGTAAAAATTGAAAAGAAGAAGCTGAAAAAGGTACCGCCATGGTCGACTAAAATTGGTACTCTGTGCGAGAATTGGAATTCTGTGTCTGCCTCCGCAAAACGCAAATGAAAGCTGAAAAGTAAGAGAGAGAGAAAAATGGGTTGGCGTTGAAGTGTATGTAAAGAATCTATAGATACAACAGAGAGTCGGAGAGAGTGGGTGTGGGGCAATGGTCCACCACTCTAGTCTCTAGGTGTCCCATGTGAATTCAGACAATCTCTACCATTTTTTTTAATTTCTTAATTAATTTTCCATTTTCAAGAAATAGAATTTCTTATTATTATTACTTTTTGTTTTCCTTTTTAAAGAAGGGTTTTAGGTTGAAGTTAAATCCATGTTATTTTTAAATTACATAGGGGTTTTTAGACTTTTAGGGAGAATCCACTCTTCATGAAAGGTAAATAGAAAAATTGTGTAACTTCATTTGACAAAATTAACACATTGTTTTTTTTTTTATATATATAATGTTAATTTTGATTTGAACTTTCGATTAGAGTTGATTTTGTAAAGGAATTGAGCTCAAAGCTTCAAATGAGTCAAATTTTACTCAAATTCGAGTGATCTCATGTTTTGTTGTTTTTGGAAGGATTAACTATACATAGTTTTTAATCTTATCTCAAGAAAGAAATATAATTTTTAATCTTTGTAAAATAGTTAAGTTATGAACTTTCTTTCGTCGACAAGATCACTTAAAATTAGTGAAAAGTTAAAAAAATGCCGCTTTTCTTTCTCCTTCATCCCATCATGGAAGGGGAAACTATTTTCTTTATGTTGTTTTTCTCTTTTATTTCTCCGGTTGGTTTTGCAATTTTAAGGTTTTCTCTATCTATTAGTAGATTTCTCCCCAAGTAATAGTTAACCTATTCCCTTTTTTTTCTTTGATCTATTTTTTTTTTTTTGAGGGGTTTCTTTGATCTATTTATATTTGAGTAGATTTGTGTTTCAAATGCTTCATTCGGAGTTCTTCAACAGATTTCTGGAAGATTTGTCGATCTGGATGGTTCAAATCTTGCTTGAAAGTGCTAGCAGTCACTCATCCAACCACGAATCACAATTTACTAATTTGATATTAAGTTTAATAATTTATTGATTGTGTTTGCCTCCTCCTCTTCTTTTGTTTTGAAATGTGGTAGTTTCTGGATTTTCTTCAACTGGCTTCAGAATCTTGTTTCTAGTTATATCAAGTTGATTAATGAGAAATAAATGTTTATTATTGTCAAGAAAAAACTAAACTAAAATTTAAAAAGTTATCAAAGTTTAATGACCATGGTGTTTATTAGTGTCTTGAAAAGGGCGGAGCCAGAACGATTTAGTAGGGTGGACCAATATACGAAAATGGGATGGGCCGGATAGAAAATTCAAGAAAAAATAATACAAATTATAACTAAATTTTTTTCTTTTTTTTAAATTCTAACTAAATTTTTTTTTTCTAAAAAAAGGGCTGGGCCAGGGCCCAGGTTGGCCCAGCCCTATCTACGCCCTTGATGTCTTGATATTGGTTATACATTTTGAAACAATGTTGTTTGTACATGTTACAAACTAAAAAATGAAAGAAATTTGTAATTTAATAATTTAGAAATTAAAAAATTAATATAATAATCTTTTATAAAATGATCAAGTCAAGCTTAAGCAATGCCTCTAAACTTATCAGTTAACAATTCTAAGCAACTAGGCTTAAACAAGTTGTAAACAATTGATCTCAACTAGCTTAAAAAAAAGTTTTAAAACAATTAATGTGAATTGTGAAGCCGAATCTCAATAAATTCTAGCAATGAGCTTTACAACTTGATCCTGATTGGCAATAGTTTTATCTCTTCATAGTCCAACCAAACCTGACCAAACAATGATAAACAACACAAGATACCTGCGTGTGCTGTTTCTGAGGAATAACCCTTTCCATGAAAAGACAAAGACAAACCCTACAAGTAACCAGGATGATTTGTTGGTTTTTAAGTCAGAAGACAAGTTACATTAATCTAATGGGATAATCACACCAACAAAAACCAAAAAAAAAAGAAAAAAAAATAACAAGGTTTTGGTAATTACGACAAAAAAAACCAAGAGAAATTCAATATTGCATAAACCTACCCCAACGGTTAGTTAAACTAATGGAATTTGCTGACGCTATCAATATATTTTACAATTACACCTTCAATTTTTCTGAATATTACAAATAGACCAAACTTTTTATCTGACTAATTGTAATATTAGAAAAATTGACAGGTCTAATTGTTAAAAGTAAGACAAAAAATTGTTCTAATATTACAATTAGTCAGACAAAAAATTGGAACTATTTGTAATATTTAGAATTGTTGAGGATGTAATTGTAAAATATTTGACAGGCCAACTCACAATTGGTGGAACAATTTTTTCGTAAATTACCTCAAACCTCAAGTTTTTGTTTTTGTTTTTGTTTTTGTAAGGTTCCATCTTTGTGCTAGGGAAGACAAGCCACAAAAATGAAAACTAAATTCGTGCAACTTGTTCGGATGCACAACTTATACTTCTTGTGATGATATGCACAATATTACTATTTTGGGGAAGAATTTCAAATGATTCCATCGATGAACTTGAAATCCTCCCAAATGACTTTAAAAAATAGTTTCAAAGGATTTGAAATTCATTATAGAATGACTTCATCTAAACAATCTCAATGGATCTGTTATTATGGTTTGAAATCTTTAGCTCTAAATCCTTACATTTTTGTTTTCAAATCTAAGTACCACAATTTTGATGGATTAAGGAAGATGAAAAATAAGAGAAGACATTTCATCTAAATTGGAAGATGGTACAGACAAATGCACTCCACTCAGGTGTTCATGTCTTCAATGCTGCTAACAACCCGGGACAACGTCTATCAATTGAAAGAAATCTACGATAGAGACGCCAATCAGTAGAATCAGACCTGGAACTCGTTAAGCAACAACATATAAATCAGAAATATGCAGCATTTAAAAGACAAGTCATTATCAGACCCAAACTAAACCAGAATATTCTGACCTACTTGGATGCTATTAAAATTAGGGATACATACAAAAACTACCCTCATGTTTAGTTTAATTACATAAAAATTCAGTTATCTTTCATAACTACAAATACGTATACTCTCAAGGGGGGAATATTTATGGGATATTTGTTAGGTAAATTCAAACTTGTGACAGCGAGTAAAAGTTAATTACACGATCACAAAAAACAAGGGATAATTACAAAACTATCCCTGATGTTTGGGGTAATTACAAAAAGACCCATAGAAGTTTCAAAATTCCCAAAAAACCCAATGAGGTTTGATTATGACTTAAGGGTGCATTTGGATTGAGAGATTTCAAATCCAATGTATTTGAAAATGAATGGATTTCAAATACCTTGATTTGAAACACATCTCTTGTTTGGATGGGGGTGTCTGTAACACTTTAAGGGGGTATTTATAATTTTGAAAGATAACTTAAGATTTTTGTAATTAGGCTAAACCTCAGGTTAGTTTTTGTAATTATCCCTTCAAACTATGTTAAATCAGATTCATGAGATCTAGTGCTTAGTTACTGTTTTAAAATAAGTGCCAGCAGATTTTTCAAGTTGTGATTTCAGGGCCGGTGTAGGAAAAATTCAAAAATTTAGTGAGTTCAAAGTGAATGGCCAGTTTCGTGCCAAAAATCTGGTTGCAATTTTTAACTGCAAAAACAAGTTCTTTGATACTTACCGAAAAGTGAAAAATATTACAGAAGCTCCAAGACTAGTGCTGAAGCACCTCCGCCTCCATTGCAAACACCACCAACTCCATATTTTGCATTTTTCTGCCTCAATACCTGAGACAACAGAAGTTAACATGTCATGAACGTAGCGGAATGCTATGTAACTAACAAAACACTTTCACGACTAATGATCACCTTGCTGCCAGACTCATAATCCAAAAAATTTTGTTCATAAAACATAATACTACAACTTTAACAGAAAGTAAATATACCCCCAAAAGTGTGACCAAGATACGAGCTCCACTACAACCTAAAGGATGTCCCAATGATACAGCTCCACCATGTACATTAACTCTTTCCTGCAAAACATATCACGAATTTCAGAATAACGGGAGTTTATGTAGCACATAACAGGTAATGATACCCCACAGGAATATTGCTTATGTGCATGCAAGAGCAGAGGAAATACTTGTAATTTAATTTTAGGGATAATTACAAAAGCTACCCCTTAGGTTTAATCTAATTACAAAAAAATCCAGTTATTTTTTTAAATTATAAATACCGCATTGGCATTTGGTTCTGTTTCACAAATTGCACCCTCAAGAGAGGGGTATTTGTTAGGTAAAAACAAACCTCAAGGGGTATTTGTAATTTGAAAGATAATTGGAGTTTTTGTAGTTAGGCTAAACCTCAGGGGTAGTATGTGTAATTCTCTTAATTTTATTAATTTGTTTTAGTTACTTTTTCAAGGGGCCCACCCACCAACCCTACGCCCCAGAGGCCAGAGACAGCTTGAAGTTGAATAACTAACCGGATTAAGACCCAATAGCTTTTGATTTGCAAGAGCCACAACCTGCACAGGAAGGATCATATTGGTAGAATAAGATGAAAAGTTTTGGATTAGCAAAGTGTTTATTTATTTGGCAAAAAAGAAGCACTACAGCATACCGCAAAGGCTTCATTGATTTCATAATAGTCTATCTGAGATGCTTCTAGTCCAGCACTTTTAATTGCTTTCGGAATTGCTAGAGCTGGAGCAGTTGTAAATAATTCTGGAGCCTGCTCAATGTGCTCGATTTAAGTATCAATTAATGCGATCACCACAAAATTGAAAATGAGAAGCAAAGAATGTGGATTCTTTGAAGTTAAACACACAAACACACGGAGCACCTGAGCAGCATCAGCATATCCTGTAATCTTTGCAATGACTTGCAGCCCAAGCTTCAGAGCCTTTTCTCCACTTACTAAAACAAGAGCCGCAGCACCATCGCTGAGATCAAATTCACTTGTCAATAAGCATAAAAAGAAATCTACATCATTCAACATTTTGAGAAATCGAAGCTTCATCAATAGCAGTTTCTTGCAATTTCTGCTACGTGAGACCAATACAGTTATGCAACCACACAAGTTGGATTAGATTCACTTATAGACTAAAACTTCAAGTGCTAAATTTTCAAGGAAAATTAGTTCTATGTGTTTATATATCCTTGATGTAGAAGGTAACGGAAATTAGTTTTCCCTCCTTCCCATTTATTCGCAACCCAAAGAGGATATTAACACAAAGATGAGTACCAAATCAATGTGCGAGAGAACCAAAGGAAAATAGGGGTGCAGTTGACATGTATGCTTAGCCAATATATCTAATTAACAATAACTGAAGAAGGTGGCATTTTAACATTTCCCTACTAAATATATTACTATCTCTGTTTAATTACACTATCTAACTCAATAAGAACTAAGATCAAAGGAGAGAATAAAGGAACAGCAACAAACCTTATGCTAGAAGCATTCCCAGCTGTGACAGTACCACCAGTTTCCTTAAAACTTGGTCTTAGCTTCCTCAACTTTGCAGCATCAAACTGACCAGATAAAGAAAGTGCTTAGTATTAGGGCAAAACAATTAAATGAACTGCATATGCAAGTTCATGAGCTCCTTGTATGACCCACACCAAAAGATCATGCTCTCCATCTTTCTGAGATATGGTGCATGAATGTGCGGCTAACGCTAATAAATGGGGTATAGTTTTTTGTTTAAGAAACCGTTTGAGATCAGTAGCAGCGAATAATAGGATTTCTTTTTTGTTGTACTCTATATTTGACTCTCTTTCACCGGATGATAGAAGCCCCACAATGATTATTTGCAAATATAGACCTTTAATTATTATTTTTTTTCCATTAAAGATAATGCTTTCAAAATGCATAAGTTGATGGAAGTAAGCAAATAGAAATAGGGAAGAAATCTGGGTGGAAATGAAAAAAATTAACTAATATTCTGTGTATACAGAAGAATGGTTGTGGGGATTCATTCACCTTTCCTAGACCTTCATCCTTATCTACTAATGTGGATGGTTTTCCTCTTCCTCCAGGCACTTCGACCTGCATGCACAAGATACTGTTTATAAAGCAACACCAAAAGCCATGAACTACTTCTAGAAGCTAAAGTGTAGTTATCTTACTGGGACAATCTCCCATGCAAAGGCACCGCTATCTTGAGCGGCAATTCCACGTTCAAAGCTTTGAACTGCATAATTGTCCTGCATATATTAAACAGTATAAGCACCAGCTCTAATGGACATACGTTACTGTTTTTAAGATACAGATTATTTTTTATTTTTTTAAAAAAAAGGAAGAAAAGGAACATGTTACATCACTTTAGCCAGTAACAACTACAATAAACAAAAACTAAAATGGTACAGAAAATCGCGTGAACAATAGAACCAAACTATTTTTGGCCACTATACATATCTTGGAGACCTTATATTTGAAAAAATACCTGCTCCTCTCTGGTAACATTATGGTGTTCAGCACATAATTCAGCACAAACTCCCATTCCATAGTCATTGTAAACATCCCACAATCCATCTTTCAACATTCCATCAACAAGAGAATCATGTCCAAGTCGAGATCCTTTCCTGGAATATCTCAAGATCCAGTAAATAAGCAATGCAGGCAATTAAGTTGAAACTCTAGCACACTAATTACTCTACATTGAGATTTTTATACGGGGAATATGATATATATAAATTATAGGCATTGCATGGAATATCCAATCATTTTAACATAGTAGGGGCAACAAGCTTGAAGTTTTACTGTTCAATGAGAATACAGAAGTGTTTTATAGCAAAATTTGCCTTAGAAAAATCATCAATATTAATAAATACCTTATGATTTTAAAGCCGTGTGTGTGTGTGTGTGTGTTAAGAATAACGACTAGCACTCAATGAGAAAATATTCAATCCATAAATTTCGTAGGCCTGATCCGCATGAGGAAAAAGTTCAAGCAACTTGCAGTTATGGAAAATTCCAATGATGGTTCCTTTTGTTCACAAGCAGTTGTACAATAAAAGCATGGTTTGCATGGGCCAGAACACACTTATGTGTTATCTTCGGAAGTTCCCATTCATGATTCTTTTCTTTTCTAGTTAACAGTCTAGTAGAGAGAAAAGCAAATAAAAAAAGTTATTTCACTCTAGAAGATGGGAAACAATAAAAGCATGTCCACGTTATACTAGACTACCAACCTTGCTTCTGCCAGGTACTTTGGCACATTAGACATACTTTCCATGCCACCAGCAACAACCACATCATTGGTGCCCAGCTGGATGCTTTGTGCCGCAAGCATAGTCGCTGCAATGGCAAAACAGAATACACCCATATCATGAGGAAGCAATGACAATTCTACAGGGGATTACTGATTTTCATGGTATGTGTCAAACCTTTCATCCCTGAGGCACAGACTTTGTTGACAGTCGTGCAAACCACTGTATTGGGGATACCTGCACCTAACGCTGCCTGTCTGGCTGGAGCCTGTCCCAGGTTTGCACTGAGTACATTTCCAAAGAAAACTTCTTCAACAAGTGATGGATCAATATTTGCTCTCTTTAGAGCACCTAAAAGTTAGCAGGTTAGGAGAAACAGAAATAGAAATCAGCAGGAGCGAACAATTAAATATAAAGCATTTTCTATTGGAAAGATGGAGTTTAAAGTTCGTAATGTTACTCTCAATAGCAACAGATCCAAGCTTGGTTGCTGATACTGATGAAAGCGAACCAAGGAAGCCACCCATAGGCGTTCGGGCAACACCAACGATGCAAACATCTGTTCATATCAAAGCATAGTTCAGACAAGCAAGGAAAATGTAGTGATGAAAAAGGTTTGCAATATACGATAATGAACGTGCAACCAGCAGATTAAACACTTGAAACAAATAAATTTTGCAGATGCTTAGACTAATGAACTATAAATGATTAAAGCCACAAGACTTAGACAAGCCTTCAAGTTGTTCAGCAAACCAAAAAAAGTATATTAAATGTGGAAGCTTGTATGGCTGTATCTGTACATCTATCTATTGCTAAATATGCAACTGCGTTACCTGTGTGATCATAGAAGAAGCTGAAATGAATGGATACAAATACTGGAAAAGATATGGACATAGGTGAAAACAAAAGTTATTTTTGCGTTCAATATAGTTTGTTAGTTATTATTTTTTCCCATCAGAATGCACTGAAAAGAACAAAAATCTCCATACAATGAATTTCATTATTTAATTGATTTTCACAAAGAAATTCCTTTCTCAAGGGAAAAGTAAACTAACCAAATATATTTTCTGATTATATTATGCTTTATAGAAGAGTCTTAAGCTCAATACAAAGAAAATCGAAATGTTTCAAGGAACTTCAAGCACTTCTTAAACGTAAACTAAACATGATACATTTCTAAATCAAGATCCCAAGATTCAAAAAAAAAAAAAAAAAATCTTGAGCGGGTGCAAAGAGATAGCAAAGCAAAAGTAAGAAGCATCATGTGTTGGCCATTGCTGAACAATTACATGTAATTCCTTTTATGCACACACACACACACGCACACACACAAAGAAAAACTAACACACACAAATGAAAAAGGTTAACCAAAAAAATACCTCTGGGCTTAATTGAGTCCGCTGCTGCTGCTGGAGCCATGAACAACTTTTGCCCAAATGAATGCTTCTTATAACTAATTCCTTCAAACGTAGCAACAAAAGTTATAATGATCCAAGAAACATGGTATGCATGACCCTTACATTTCCCAAAAAACATGCATTTACATTAGAATAAGCAGGCATTTAGATGGCATGACATCTACTTAAAATAATTTCGCAACAGTACTTATCCCCCTCCTCCCCCTCAAAAAAAAAACAAAAAAAAAGATCCTTTAATTTATGCAGCTAATTTGATTGCATCATAGCAGACTTCCCTTCTCTATTAATTTTCAGAAAGAAATTAAAAATATATAATACACCTTTATCTGCTTAAGTAAGAAATAAAATAAATGTCAATTCACCTTCAACTCCATCATCAGTTTTTGTTTTACTGCTCGCCCCTCACCCCATCTACACAGACACAGATACAGATCTCTAACAAATAAAACACTCCATTAAAAATTTAAAATGCATCAGTGATCCGAAATTTAGATCTAATGGAAACACAGAAACGGCCAAAGACAGCCGAGAGTACATTTGCATGAATATTGAAAAGCTCCGCCCTATTTGACCGGAGAAAAATGGAACTCATCCATGGAAAATGCCACCCCATACACGAAAATAAACGCGAAACAATTAATAGCTTACCTGTAAGAGCTGCGAGTATTGAGAAACTGTGCACGAAAATGGAAATTCAGGAAAGCTAGCCGTCTTATATGTATATATATACAGCAAGAGAAGGTGGCCCGGCACTGTGTGTAGTGCGTGTTTGACAGTGAGTCACGAGGACACACAAGCAAAATAGTGTGTTTTCGACACTTGGACAGTTAGACTTTTGGAATATTTGTTTGTTGAGAATTAAAATACAAATCGCCATAAGCAACATATAATTATTCACACCCCTTCATTTTATTAACACACCCACATTTTTAATTTTAATACACATTTTTCCTATTATACTCTTTTTCTATTAAAAAAAAAAAACTTTTAAAAATGAAACACCCCACCACAGCCGTCTCCTTCCCCGCCACAACCACCACCACAGTTGCCACCATCGGCACCTCCCTCCACCACCAGAGTCAGACAGAAACAACACACAAATCAGACGTGATTTAAACAAAATATCCTCAAAAACAACAAAAGAAGTGATTTATTATTGACATAATTACACATTTTTGCCATTTTCCGACCTTATTTTTGCATTAATACCAAATTAGAGGGCACTCAAAGGGTTTATTTCAGACTCGACACACAATGATATTTTTGGGTTTATTTTTGCTTTTAGCCCCAAATTATGAGACACTCAAATGGTTTATTTCAGACTTGCAAACACCATCAATCACATTCATCACTAAATTTTGCTAGGATAGTATTCTATTTGAAAGTCTTGGTGGAGATTGCACATTCAAAATCTGTTGTCGCTCATTCTGCGCTCCGCCACCACCACTGTCTGTCATTGGTACACCATGTCTGTTATGATAAGAAAATTGGGTGTAAATAGCCCCACCCATAATAATATTTAGTGGGTCCTCCTATTTCTCCATATTCACGAATCACTCACATCAAATACAGGCTTAATTACATAAACAACCTCTTAGGTTTCGTCTAATTATAAAAAAGCCAATTATCTTTTATAATTACAAATATTCCTTGATATTTATTTCTGTATTACAAATTGTAGATGTATGTTTAGGGTTGATCCTATCAATTTTTGGCCTGAGTTGAACATCTTTAAAATTTAGCTCATTTTCAAATACAAAATTAAAGACAACGTAAAACAATAAAACAATAATGTGTAATATATAAAAGAATTCTATTATAGTTAAAATAATATGACATCTACACACACAAAAAATGACATCCACGTTAAAAATTTAAATAATTATTTAAATATAACTCATGCATACTCACTCTCACATTTTGACAACAAAAATATTAATAAAGTAAGTATAATAAAGTTGTGCAATATATAATTTTATGATTTTTTTGTCTTTTAGTTTAATAAATTTTAATTTTGAGCTCTATAAAAAATTAAATGTGATAGTTTTATTTTAGCAATTTGAAAGGCTATATGTAGGTGTAAGGGGAAACCACTAGGCTAGACTTTTTTTTTTTTTTTTAATATTGCATTCATTTTCTATATAATAGTACAAGGTATACAAAAATTATGGGCCTCTAAATTTAGTATTTTTTTTCGGGTTCAAATGGACAATATGTTAAGTAAATACAAACCTCTCGGGGATGATTATTACACAATTAAAGTTAGAGTGTGATTTAAATTAAAGTGGATAAAGAAATAACTATTTCATTTCCAATTATTTATTTCAAAAAATAATAACACAGACCATTGCCCATTTATTAGGTGTTGAAAGCGGGCATAATAAAAGCCTAAATTTTATTACCCCAATATATATTAGCTAAACAACTAAAACTTCAAATATGGACACATGTTAAAGTGGGCATAATAAAAGCCTAAATTTTATTACCGCAATATATATTAGCTAAACAACTAAAACTTCAAATATGGACACATGTTACACATCTATAGGTGAATTCAATTTACCAACCACCTTTTATTGGATTGAGATTTCATGTTACACAATAAATATATACCACTTCCTATTCTTTTGTATGTGATGAAATAACGTGTATAAGATGATGTTATAATTATATGTCACTCTATTCATTCATCCAATAAAGTGAAATGTGAAGTTGAATAGAATTGTGGAACACCATATTTATATTATTTTCTCTAGTGATAATTTTGGCCAAAATAACCTTTTGACGAAGTAAATGGTCAAATTATACTAAATTTTGAAGGTGGAGTGTTTTATGTTACTTTTGGGGTTATGTGCTAAAAGGTGTAAAATTAGTGGTTGATATGCCAATTTCCCTAAGTGTAATGATCGTATATTGATTTTTCAAATTCTCAAAATTGAGATATGAGAATTTTAGTAAAAATTGGATAAAACAAATATTTTAAACTATTGACAATGTAAAACTGATAAGATTCATTTGAAAGAAAAAAGTGCTCGATCTTCCAGTTGTATAATGCCACATTGGACCGTTGGTTGTTAGATGGTTGAATTTCTTTGAAGGGATTTTCATTTTTTTGAGGGCATGCGTAATTGTGTAATCCAACATAAAATACATCGGAGAACACTTAAAATACATAATACAAACTCGATTCCTAATTACAATTACAATTTGTCAAGACGTAGTTATTTTATCTTTTACTTACTTTTTGATGTGTTAAAGATAACCCCAAATCAACACGAAACCAAACCTCTCCTCAACCAGGAAGGGTGGTGGCCCCGAGGAGGGGCCCAAGCGGATTTGTCAGGGCCCAAAATTTTAGGGGCCCACTAGGGCTACCATACATATATATATATATATATATATATATGTACATATTTTGTATGTGCCCATTTTTTTTTTTTTCTTATACACTTACCAATTACTAACGGATATACTAAAATCACAACTAATTTTGCATAAAGATTGTGTCTTCTATTCTCAAAAAAAAAAAAAAAAGATCTCCATTTCTCTCTGAAGGTTTTCTATCTGGGCTGTCATTCAATCTACATCCAATATTTTCGCTATTGTTGCCTTAGAAAGTAGATTTGAACAACTTCAAATATATGATAATATTTTTTGGTTTCTTGTTTGATTCAAGAAGTTAAATTCTTTAGATGATATTAAATTGAAAGAATGTTGTCAAAAACTTGAAAATGCTTTAAATCATGATAGCTCTTTAGATATTAATTCGTTGATTTATTGGAGAATCGAAGAGGAAAGTGCTACAAGTGACTTTAGAAAACGAAGAAAAGAGGAAGACTTGAAATATTAGAGTTTGTAAATATTTTGGGTTGTTATCCTAATGTCTTGATTGCCTATAAAATATTATTAACTATATGTATGTATTTATGTTGTTGTATAGTTAAGTTTTCTAAATTAAAATTATTAAAAACTTATTTACGATCAACAATGTCACAAGAAAGATTAAATGGATTAGCAATTTATGTATTGAAAAAGATATGTTGGATCAAATTGATTATGAAAATATTATTGATGAATTTGCTTCTCAAAATGCTAGAAGAAGCCACTTTAAATGATTTTTTGATACTTTTTTGTTTATATTGTGCTTTGATTTTATTTTGTCGATTAATTGCATGAACACGACCCGATGACCCAAATTGACACTCCTAAATTCTTTCATATATTTAATGCTACTTTAAGAACAGTAAAATTGTTCCACATTTCTATTACATTGTATTGACGGATAACAAATGTATATAATGGTGTCATAATTATACCGTATTATTCATTCAATACAGTAGAATATGAAGTGGAAGAAGAAATAGTTGAATGGGAATAAAACTTAAAAATGCTACAATAATTTGATCAAATCCCTTGAAAATTGAATAAAAAATAAAATAAAAATCTCAATACAGTGTTCATATTTTACTAATTACCAGCAATGCACATGAACGTTGAAACCTTACAAACCCATTTCTTAATTATTATTTTTCTTCAAAGAATACAAGGAAGAATGCTTTGTATTACATGAAATTTCTAGGTGTATATATGTATCATTTCCTCAAATCTAAAATTTCATTTTCACCCTTAATTATGAGGGCCTAATCAATGGAACAAGGACCAAAAAAAATGTACATAGGAATCGAATATCATATCATTTTCTCAAATTTATCAAGCTTGTTCACCCTTTGCATGGATCTAACAAGTAGAATCAAGAAAACACCTGCATATGAACATTTGAGCAGTCCTTAATCAAGTATACAACACAAATTATTCATCGATAGATCGAGAAACGTACGTGAACGTTAGAATACTCACCCGCACCAATAAACGAACCGTTTGCCATGATTCGACTGCCTTGATTGATCAATGTCATGCCCAGGTTTAAGAGAGTACCCCATAAGACTGTATAAATGGTTGCCATCTGAAGTATGGTTGCTTTCCGAGCTGCTCTCTCCGACTGAGAAATGCACATTTTTTGCAATTTCATTTTGTGAACCGAAAAAGAAAAAGAAAACAGAGTTTTGTTGAACACGAAAAATGGCAGATAAGAAGACTTTAACTTGATACAATTGTTTAAACAAATCAGACCTCAAGGACACGAACTCGGAGCTTTAAGTCTCCTGATTCAAGTTGTTTTACAATGTCTTCTATCCGTTGGATTCGATAAGGCATGGAGATCGTGTACGATCTTGCCTGAACAACATGTAAAACACCTTAGCACATCCTAGTAAAAATCAAGCTAATATTTGGCAATTTTTTTGGAAATATTCAAATGAGAACAAGACACAAGCACATTACGTCTTCAGCTTGTTTCGTTATTTCTTGAACGACTTGTGTCCCTGTCAGCTTCTGCTGTCTTAAATCTAAGAGCTCTTGTACGTAAATCGACTCATTTAGAGATATATCTCGAGATTAATACAGGTTTCAGATGGATAAGAATAGTTTCACAAGTAACGCAAAACCTGTGCATATGGAGCAGCAACCTTAACGAACGAAAATTTTGGATCAAGAGCGTAGCCAATGCCTGCAAGAGAGCAATCTGGGTAAACCACATGAAGGGAGTGTTTGCAAAACTCTTGAAAGAAAAAAAAAGTGATTGTCAGTTTTTGGCTTAAAAAAAGTAGTTTTTAGTATTTTCAAATGTTGTTTTTTAATATTGCTTCTAGTTTGACTTTTAGATACAAATAAAACACTGCAAAGACCCAGAAATCTCAAGAAGTAACGAGAAAGAATTAACTTCAAGCAGGGACTGTTGTTCGTTTAAAGAAAAACAATACTGCTTTTGTGTTAGTTCAATTATGAGTCATTCAAGCATATGATGATATTAACAGTAAGTTAAATACATTATTAATTAATACATTAAAGTGTGACGCCATATTTTGTCAAGAGAGATGATATATATCAATGAAAGAAAATATGATGCAGGAAAGAATTCATTTCAGATCCAACAACAAAAAAAATAATAAGCAACTGATTAGCTGCTCTATATAGAATTTAACTTGCTAACGAATAACATTAACGGCCTAGTGACACTTGTATCAAACACGAGTTTCATATTGTTTATTTCTTCATTTTTCGTTTCTTTTGAGAGAGAGAGAGAGAGATCACCTTCGAGTGTTGAAAATGCCCTGACCACAAACGCAAAAGTGGAAGGAAACCGAAATGGCTGGTCCGTTGCTATTGCAAATAAATCCTGCAAACATGTTTTCCATTTTCTTGTAAAGTGCAGTCCAAGCAGGAAAATTGGATAGTCTGATAAAAAAATTACGGAATCCTTTCCTCAAACAATTAATTCAGCAAGTACAAAATATTAAAAAACAGAAAACAATTTTCAAGCGAGGATTGAGTTCCTGCATATATACCTCACCAATTGCGGAGAAAGTTTGCTGCTGACTGGGGGTTTGAGTTAACAAATTATCCAAGAAAAACTGTACTGATCTCCTCACCTAAAATGAGAAAATATTTACAATCCAAAAAAGTGGTTCATAAGTACAAAATTTTCATTCTAATATGTTAGATATATACATTAGTCAACTTAAAATATTAAGAATGAATTGTTAGTCAAGAAGCATACTGGTGACAAATCCCCTGTGGGCTGAAGTGCTTCAAGATCTATGAGACTTTGCATGACCTGCATCGATAGCTTTTATGTTATTAGCTATTGCATTGTGAATAGATCAGATTGTTTTCTACAAGAACTCGTGCTTTTACGCAAATTTGTGAAATAAGTATACAAATTATTCACCAAACACTCCCCATTAGCTAAATCAACTTTCAGCTTCTATTCGCAAAACACTATCAACTTCTGATTCTCAACTCATTTTCACTTCTACTACAATTAATCACTTCTATCATAATCATAAGTTTTTGTAAACACTCGCTTAGGCAGTTGTAGATTCACAGCGAAAAACTGCTTTCAATTCTTAAGGCCTAGTTTGGCAACAGGAAACCAAAAAGTATCAAACTAATTTAGAATCATAAGGAATCTAACCTTTTTTGCATCCTTTTCATAAACGGCATAGAAAAGTTCTAACAGCCTGTCCCTTGTAAAGGTCTTAATCTCTCCCATCATACCAAAATCATAGTATATGAGTGCTTCGTCCCCATCAATAGCAAGATTTCCGGGATGAGGATCAGCATGATAGAAACCAGTCTTTAGTATCTGCAATAATAAAGGGGGAAAAATTAGAAAAAATATAAATGACAATCAGATTTGTTCAATTTAATTTAACCGCAGAAAACTAACCTGAATTAAGAAAGATTCAATAGCACGTGACGAGATTTTAGATCGATTATAACCCCGCATATCTATCATATCCAACTGGTTTATCTTAATGCCTGATTAAAATGGTGAAAATCCGACGTATATAAGATTCATGATAAAATCCTTTACCTTAAATGAGGTCAGTACACTATACACTCATCGTATTATCAATTTAGCGGCTATAGGCTATACCACAAGGTATCAGGAAACTAGAACAGTTGTGTCAATAAGAAAATTCTTGAAGTAGAAAGAAAACATATCAGAGTAATACCTGGAACATACTCCAACGTTAACACCTTCATTGCTGTATAATCCCAGAAGACCGTCTAGAATTAAAAGGAAAGAAAAAAGAAGAAAATATTGTGTTACAATGATGTGCAAGAACTTAACAAAGTAAATGTTTACATTTCTGTAGGGAAAAAATATATATATGGGCAGTAAGCCCAAATTTCAGCAAAACATTGAGAATGTAAAGAATTAGAAAAAAATTAGGCAAATGTATTCTAAAATTAAGATCAGAGAACAGATAATAGGGTTAATGATATTATTGAAAAGAGAACAAAGCCAGGAAAAGATGGAAAAACTACAAGTCCTTGAGGAGGAAACATACAGGTACTCGGACCCACTTTATATTTCGAAAATCCCGACGGAATCTATCAGCATTCTTCGCTTCATTTACGTAATCAATTTCTTCGTACAAGATCCTGGAGTTTCCATAAACATGAGACATAACAAGTCAATTAATGAATGCATTACCAAGAATCACAAGCTAAGGCCAAACGGCAATTTATCAAGTAAAATCCATAATCTCAAAACAGAAATTGCTGAACCTGCTTACTTATTATATGACAGATGATTGTAAGAACAGATTCAGATTAACTCTTTAAACTTAAAATCCATCAATGTATATATGTACAAAGTGTTTTTCCAGATAATGCAACAAAGGCAATTTATATACAGGGTATTGCTAGATGATATTATTCTTCATATACAACTTACTTGGAACATTCTTCGTATATTCCAATCCAATCCCTCGTTGGACCGCCTAGAGTTTCACTTCTTTGAAAGTATTCAGCGACTAGCTTTAAATTTCCTGAAGAACGAGAATGTTACAATACAATTGAAAAGATGCAATATTTATATATTGTAAAAGAGTTTGTAGTGATCAATTACGAAGATCAATGTCAAAAAGCTTCTTCAGCCCGGTCGTTGAACTTTCACCACTACTTTCTCTCCATTATGCAAGATGGCCCTGTGAACCTAAAAATATTTGTGAAAAACGATAATCAGCAATTCGATAAACAAATTCTAGGCTCGTGAAGCACATGATATATTTTTCAATATGGAGACATCAAAAACATATCATGTAAGGCGAAATTGACTTTGATATATTTCGATAACAAAATCAGGGAAGAACTAAGCAAGATATTAGTAACAAGACAACAACAGCCATAACGGATAAAGAGTCGACAAACATAAAAAAGCAAACACCTGACCAAGACTAGCAGCTGCAATCGGTAGGTCTTCGAACTCCTTGAACAACACATGAATTGGAGCGCCCAATTCACTTTCAATGTAATTTATCGCTTTACTTGTTGAAAAAGCAGGTACTTTGTCCTGATACGACAATTTGGCAAAACAAATCAAGGACCAAGACACATAAACTCATCATAAAAAGAAGAGTTAATTGCACTTTATCCCCCAAACTACAGCATTTTTTGCACTTTGCTCTCTAAACTTTGAAAATACATATTCTACCCTATGAACTATATGATTCGTTGCACTTTACCCCCTGAATCAATCATGAGTTGACATGTGTTAACTCATGATAGGTCCAAGTCATCTCCCATGGGTTAAGTGCAAAATATTCAAAGTTAGGCATGCAAAAGAGAAATTTCCAAAGTTTAGTAGGCAAAATGCAAAACTTACGATTGTTTGGTGGGTAAAATGCATTTATCAGTACCTGCAGTTTGGCAAGCTCATCCACATATTCTTTAGGAAATATATCAGATCTTGTCGAAAATAATTGCCCGAGTTTGATAAACGTAGGACCGAGTTGCAGTGCACGTCTCCTTAACCATGAAGCCGTTTTCCGTTTCCTCTCCCTCTGAAAATTAAGTAGAGCTTATAACATAAAGCACTTAGATAAAAGTCCCAACAAACTAAACCAATAAAGAAAAGAGAACTCTTAACATGATATATACAACAATACCAACAAACTAAGCCTTTTTCCCACTATGTGGGGTCGGCTATATGGATCATCTCACGCCATCGTTTATGGTCAAGGCCATATTTACATTTATAACATGGTATATACTGCACATAATAACCAAGCCCCACCTGTTTCTCCTGAGTGAAGCCTCCAATGTACGTCCACTTTGCGTTCTCCAATAAAACACGCACACGCAGCGAAACAACAGAGGACCACACGTCAATAGTTCGTTGCACGGAGTTATAATTTTCGTTGGCCCAACTAAAATTTTCATCGGACGGCAAAACTTTTAGCACTTCAATGGGTGGAAGCTCTTTAGTTTTTGGCGACTTAGCAAGCAGTGGAGGAGGATCTTTCTTTATTAGACTCCCTCCATTAATTACGTGTACGCCATTGATGTTTTTCTCGGATCCGTTCATTCGATTTCTGATTTCAGTTGTAGGTACCATTTCAATAACTTTGCCATGCCTATTTAGTTTTGCTGGCAAATCTCTCCGTTGCATTTCAACTTGGAACTTACGGAGTTTCTTACTTTTAACCGGATTCGTAGCATAATTGATGAATTCTGAAGTATTATAGTATGTCAATGAACTAGAAAAAGACAGATTTTTTACTGGTCTTCGATGATTTATGAATTCTCCGAGTCGACAACAGCAACTATTAGAAGCCAGTATTACCACCATTATCTCTGAGGGACGAAACCTGGGAGAAGAAACAAAGGATGGTGCTGGTTTTTCGATTAAATTAACTTCTTACAAGTAAATCATCATAGACAAAGTTAAAACATTCTTTAACCTCAATGCTCATCCAAGAATTATTGCCACGAGATGATATCCTGATATGAATGCGAAATCGAAAAAATCCAGTAACAATATGGAGAAAAAAACACAACAATATGTAAACATTTCTCTGCACTATCAACTGTCCCCATTTATACTACTAGCTTGTAGCATATTGTTCATCCTTTGTAAGGGTGTTGTTGGGAGTTCGAACTCTGTATCTTTCAATTTCTTTGAAATTTATCCTCCCTTTCTATCACTACTCCCAACTTGTTAAAAAAATCAATTGTCAGCATTTAATGACAATAAAATGCACCTTTTCAATGAACTGATATTCTAAAGTCTATCAAATCACTTTTCCATTTTAGTTTCTGATTGTGTGCTTCAAATGTCTACAGGACTACAACCAAGTAGAGAATGAATGATCACAACTATTTCATACCACATAGAACAACAACCTAGTACGACAACTTTCGACAAGATTTTATAGTAAAACATCTAGTCCCAGATCATTACAGGAATCAAACGCCATGATTTTAGTCAACCCCTTCAATACAAATAAGCATAAAGCAAATCCCATAAACAATGACACTAAAAAAACAAATAAAATTAAAACTTACAGTCGAAAAACTTGAAGAGAGGAGGAAGAAACACAGAATCTAGAATCCCACCACGGATTTCTTCAAAGCTCCGACAGGAAATTTGATGGGGTGTAAGAGTTGAATATAAGGAAAAATGGGACTACCACTTTCTTGAGCTGTCTACATGTTTCAATATAAAAATACTTACATGTGAAATTAAAATGAAAAAATAAAACATGGACGGGTAACGTGCAAGCTGTTTTACAAATTTAATTTTGTTTGGCCTTAATTTCTGCTATTTTTATTTTTTTTTTCATGCTGCGCTTAGTTTTCTATAGAATCGTTTAAAATTTTAAATATTGTCCCCGTTTACGACAAAACAACTGAAAGTGGCATCTTGAACAGATCATATAATCTACTGTTTTTTGTTTAAATAAAAATTTACTAATTTATTTCGACCTATATTTGCTACACTCTGATTGGTCTGAAATCTGAAATCCTTCTGGTGTTAATTTGTATTTTTCCGTGTTTTCATGAGATGGCGCTATTTGCATATTCCCCCTCTCTATAGTAGGTATATCTATACAATCTATCTATATAATCTGAAAAAGACAAAAGGTAAACTACTCTAAAAAATAGAAGATATATATTGGATACTTTTGATTAATAAATATAGTACAAGTAACTAAATAATTTTTAAACGCAAAAAAATCAAATATCAGTCATTGCAATATACAATTTGAAAAATTAATGTGAAAATAGATGTAATAATGTAATTAATAATTTAAAACTTATGTTATTTTGACAAGGAAAATATCAAAAAAAAAATAGCTCAAATTTAATAATATTATATACAAATCCCGTGTAACACACGGGTGCTTTTCTAGTAATTACATAAATGTCATGACTATAAAAGAATATAATATCCGTACTACCATAAAAAGTTCTAAAACATCCATCAAATCTCTAAATACTCTTTTTTTTTCAAGCTTATATTCTTCTTCTTCTTCGCCCCAGTTACATTCTTCTTCTTTCTCTATAAATTTGCAAAAGAAATTATGTAAAACCTAATTTTTCGACGTCCATATTGTTGTAAATATGAACCACAATGAATTAATCGACACCAATATTTTAAATATCTTATTAATTTAATGGTTGAAGTGTCAACTTTTCCTCTTGTTCGATATGACATGTACATGTAGTGCCATATTTTTCGTAATACTAATTAAAAATAAAATATAAATGAATTGCTAATTTATAAAAATTAACATAGCTCAAACATTCAAACAATCACATGTATATATACAAAATATTAAGTTTAAATAAACCTTGAAGTTTAACTCATTGAACCATAAAAAGTTACTTAAGGCTAATCGAATTGATACATTCGCAATCCAACCGATCGAATGGACCAATCTGATCCAATATTTAAAACATGTCACATGTGTATATTCTCTAGAAATGCCCAGATTTTGGTTATCGGAAAATTTAATATCAAATATTATATACTTATTTTCAATATATTCCAATATTTATAAAATAAAAGCACTGCTCTGGAATCCATATTTACTATTAATTAGTAGCATGAACAAAGTTGTTATTTTTGTCGCCTAACTTTTATTTCACCCCCAAAAGTTATGAAACTGTCACATCACTTGTGTGAGCTAATTCCCTCCAGAAAAATTGGATCTTTAAGACCTGATTTTAACAGTTGGCAACTAATTATAACAATTGGACATGCAAAGATCATCAATGAATTGTTAGGATATTGTCTGCCTATTTTTAGGCAAATTTTATAAAAGTGGAATAGAAAGTTCGAAAATTTGGAAATGGTTAAATAAGGCATTATGGTAGAGTTAAACAATTTATTTTTAGGTTTACAACTCTAAATCTAAATTATTCTATGTTAGCTTCACTAAGAATCTTGAATTTTTAGGATTGTGAACATATTTATTTACCTTTTTTTAAGAGGGTGTTTGGCTAAATTTATTTAAAACATCTTATAAGTTAATACATCTTATAAGATATTTTTAGACCTTATAATATGTTATATCTTATTTTAAAAATAAGTGGTTGAAGTGTTTAGATTAAAAAAGATGTTATAGCTTTTAAGATGTTAGTAATGGTGATTGTGTAATTAAAATAGTCAAAATTAAAGCAGATTGTTGAAATAAGATCTTATTTTGAAAACAAGTTGGGAATACTCAAACTTTTGTAGAAACAACTTATTATAAGCTCCTAATTAACATCTTATTTTAGGAGTTTATAAGATAATTTTTTAAAAAGTTTACCAAACAAATTTAATCGAGTTTAAAAGCTCTTAAATATCTTATAAGATGTTTTGAAGAGCTTATAAACTCCTCCCCAAACACCCTCTAAGTATATATCCTGGGAGAGAAAGAGTGATGAAAATCAAATTCTAGATATCTGGTTTAGACTTGAAAGTTATAACATTACAATCTAACAATTTATTTACCATTTAAGATAACCACTCGGATACGTACTCTTTCACCAAAATTGCTTGTGAATTTTTATGGTCAACATGTGGTAAAGGTAAAATATAGGGGGGAAATTATTCGATCGCAATCTAATTCCCAATTTATTTACCATTTAAGATATACCAAAACTGTTTGTCAAATTTGTTGGTCAACGTGTAGGAAAGGTGAAATATGTACCAAATACCCACTTACACATCATCATCGGACCAATTTCGCAATATTTATTCAAATCACAAGTTAAATGATCAAAATTAAATTTATATAATTATTCAATTTTTTTAAATAAATAAAAATATATAAAAAGAAAGAAAAAGTCTTGATCACAAACCGATCAGTGTAGAAGAAAGCAAAACAAAGTTAAACTTAAAAATAAAAATAAAAACTTAAAAGCACAAATTGTTCAATAAAAACACAACAATTAAGTGATTTCCATGTAAAAATTTAATAGCCAATTAAGGCTTTAGAGGTTTGTCACAAATGTATAAACAAAAGCATTTAGGCTTATTTAATTGTCTGTCGAATTGGATACTTAATAGACCAGAGAACTTTGTGCACATTGTGCACACTTTGATTCCTTGCGTGTCGCATTGACTAGGATAAGAATACGAGCAAGTTTTCCCATTAACCAACATCAATCCTCTCTCACCTGTACACGACAAAATGTAAATAATAATTAAACCATCTCAAGAGAGACCTACTTAAATTCGATAATTATTGCAACCGACAAAAGTGATATATATAATTCTAACATAAAAATAATTTTTTTCGTCACACGGTACGACCATTTCACAAGAGACCTATTTAAATTCGTCAATCATTGCAAAGCACAAAAGTGATATAATTAATGTTAACATAAAAGGGGTGTATAGAACAATTCAAACCTGAAACGAGAAAAAATAGAACAACCACAAACAAGAATTTTGCCGAAAGCTTAACCATCTTGAATGAAATTTAAAATTGTTGGCAACCATTGCAAATTTTAGTCGTTTATATAGGGGTAGGTCAACATTCAACTTTCAAGAATTTAAACTAGATTCTTTTGGTTATAATGTTAATCTAACAAATTAATTATAAACGATTGATGCAAAATATGGTCAAGATTTGAAGAATTTTATGTTTAGAATATCTATAATTTAGTTAACACGATAATGATTTTGTTTTTAGTCTAATGTTGTTCAAAATCAAAATTGACCATACTTAATATAGTTGTAAGATTATAATACTATTATTACTACTAGTTGTTTGTGATGTTTATGTTTTGTATGATTTGATTGTAGAATTATTATTTTCAAGTTTGAATTCTATAATTCCCCTTTATATGGTTGGTTGTATTTATGTTTTCTTTCTATATAATTCCCCTCATTGGTCATTTTTGAAAACCACCCTGGGTCTCTACTCTTATTTCCATGTTTTACTTGATTTCTATCTTTAGCAAATGAGCCATGAAAGAAGAGCAAAAAATCTGAAAAAATGAAGCTCAAATTGATCGAAGACATTCAAAACAAAGTAGTCCAATTCATATCTCCTCAAATGCTCAACTTTCAACACCAATCTGCCAGTTTCCAGGGCTTTTTTTGTCCACCAACACGCCATAAAAATATGGGAGTTTGTCTCAATGCATCGGCATCTAGGGTAAGTCATTGTCGTCTTAATGTGTTTTCCTTGAAGGTTCTCGGCAAGAAAGATAGTGATGAGGGGTAAATTGATTTTCAATTATTGTTTATTAATTTATTTTCTCGAAATTGTTGGTCCCAAAGGGGTGTGAGTGTAAGGTTTAGAAGGGGGTTGAATAAACCTTACCAACTTTTCGATTTAGTCCTTTTAAAAGTTTGAGTTGATACTACACAGTTTGTGTCCTTGGTGACATGACTAATTTAGTTAATCAAGAGAGTTAGTCACTCAACAGACTGATTGAAATTTGTTGAAAGAATAATTCACTGTTAAGACTAAAGACTTAGCTCAACCGTAGTTTGTTTTTTGGGAAGACTTAACACCCTTAAATTTGGTTTAGTTATGATTTAATCCTTGGTTTTAGTACTTAGAGATTATCAAGTGGATAGCAAATTTATCAACAGAATTAAAAGGATAAAGTGCAAGAATTAAAATCTTTGAAATGTAAATGACACGATAAGTTTTTGTAGAGGTTCGAAGATGGGGTAATTCTTCTACTCCTCTCTTCTCCAACTCCTGGAGGAATCCACTAAGTATTGATCAAGATACTGAGTGGTAATGAGTCCGGATACAAGTCTTGATCACACACGGTGACTTGATCCTTTGGGACTCGGTCCGGAGATGCCTTAGTCACGCGGTGGCTTCTCGTGCGACTCGCCTTTCTTCACAGGCGGTGCGCACTACTACTGACTCACTTGCTCAAACTCTTTGGATTTGATCACGAAGCCCTACAAAAACTCGAGACCGGTTCGACTTGAACCTTCCTACAATCCTTCGTGGAATGTAGACCCCTTTTCTTCAAAGGTTTCCTCTTCAATTGATTGAAGTTATCTTTCCTTCACGGTGAGTGATGGATTGATTTTCTTCGTAGTGTAGGCTTGAGGATTAATCTTGAATGATTTGAGGATATTTTAGGTTACTGATTCAAATGTTTTCTTGAAATGTTCGTGGTTCTGTAGTAGTCAAGGTAACCTTCTCTCGAGTCATTCTCTCGGCCTTTTATAGTGATCTTTCAAAAAATCGCCCAGTTGAAGAGATGGGCTTATTTTTGAAAGTCACTTATGGTCGTTGGCTTGTCTTGTTGCGATCCTTGAGTTGCCACTTCCTCGTATGAATTGTTCTTGACTTTTCGTAGAGTTCGACACGGTGTAGTGCTTCCCATTGGTTCATTCCCTTGCACGCTTCGGGGTGAGCACTTCGAGAAAGGTAGCATGGAGGTATTACTTGTTTAAGTAATTCTCTTGATTTCGTGCAACGAATCTCTTTCGATTATCTCGACTTGACAAAGATTTCCTTGCTTTGCCCAGGTGACTTGAGTCGACCTTTCAATCATTGGATGACTCTTCCGTCACTTCAACTTGAGACTTGGCTATCTTGAGTTGACTTGACTGATACTTTACTCACCGCACCTTCAGTTGAGTTCCCGTCTTCTCTTTCTTTTGCCATACTCAATTGTCTTGCAGCAGAGTCTTCCTTCTAGTCTCCGGTTGTCTTCTTGCATGTTTAGCATAGGCGATTTAACTCACTTGACTTAGCCCTACTTGTTACAATGCGGTTTACAACAAAAATGGGGTGCCAACTTCCTATTCTAAGTTTTACATGGCATTCATCAAAATCTAAACAATAAATTTCCCAACAATTTCCCCCTTTTTGATGATGCCAAAACTTAAAACATTCAAAATGTAAATAACATAGATACATACAGATAGTGTATTTACGAGAGAATGTATGCGTAGAATCAATCCTTTTATTGATCATAACATTCTTGTCCTTTACACAATGTTTTTACAAGGTGTATCAGAGCAAACATCTATGTCTACGCAAAAATAGAGAATTTCTGATTTATTTATCAAGACTTACATAGTATGTATTTACATAGTAAAATACATGAAGGGGTGGACAACAACACTTCATCTCCTTCACGCCTCCTTTTTCATCTTCTTGATTCGTCATCTTGGTCTTCTTCTCTTTTTCTCATCTTCACCGCCTTCTTCTTCTTTTCATATGCCTTCCGGCACTTCATCTCTTCTTAGTCTCTCTTGTCTTTCCTCCCATAGCCTGAGTTTGTCTTTTATTTTCTTCTTCAATTTTTTTCACATACTCAACATTGTTCTTACCACTTGCGATTGGCTACTTCGTCAAAACCACTAGTAGATCCCTCCTTTCTTGCCTGGATCTATGTACTAATGTTTTTGGGCGGAGGCCTCAGTCCAAACCTCTTCCTCCACCATCGCTTCTTCCTCTACCTCTTCCTGCGGGCGTGTATTGTCTTGGGGTCTTCTTCTTCCCGGTGAGTGACCCGGCGGAGTGACAGCCAGTGAGTATTTGATCGGTAGTCTGCTCGTCGCCTTCTTCACCTAGCGTGAGACCCTTTTTTCCAAAGATACAAGTCCCGTGCTTGAGCCATGGACATGTTTGCGAAGTATCCTTGAGATCGAGCGTTTTAAATTCATCAACCGATCTTGGCTCGATCGGCCTCCGGCATGACGAGATGGCATAAGTGTCTCTCGTCTCACCGAATGCCTCCATGTTATTTCAAGATATCCATAACTCGGGCATTCATCCTTCCTTCCACTTCCTCCATCCCCGCTTCAATTGTCTTTCTCTTTTCGACCATAGACACACAACAGAGTGTTGGAGTGGCAGAGTCACTGGAGTTTCTTCTTGATAATATCACCGTGACAAGACCTTGTTGGGGGGTTTGTGCAATCATTAGGGTGACATCTCCCGATCCTTCCCCTCAACGGACTTTCCTTTCTTTGCTCTTGAGACCTCCTCAATTTGTCTTTCCCTTCTGTTTGCTCCTCCTTCTCAACGTCGATCTCTTCATGACTTTAAGATATTCCTCTTCCCCTTTTTGGCATCATCAAAGGAGAGAGGAACGCCTGAAACATACTAGCAAGCGTAAAGTCGAAGTCTGGCGATAGTCGAAGTTCTCGCCGAGTCTCTGGCTGCGGAGTATCTTGCACGAAACTCGAACGAGTAGTGTTGGATTCGCCCTTAAGCAACTTCATCTCACCGGTAGTGAGGCGTGAATTTTCGATCCATGTTTTCTTCCATACGCAGGAGCTCATTCTTATTTTGCTCACGCAGCCAGCCTTTATCTCAGCAATGTGAGATTCATGCATGTGCTCTATGTGTTCTCTCGATTGCGTAATTGCATCGGCATTCTCACCGCCGGCCAACAAACTTGTTGAACAATGTTCAAATATCTAGCTTGTTCCACACGCATTGTTTTCTTTCTTGCCACCACTCCCGATTCGACTATTATGCCTCTCAAGTCGTAAAGGTTGGCATCTCTGTTATCCGATCTCATGTCCATCGAGGCACGGTGCCTCTCCATCCGTTCGATTTCAAAGAAATAATGCTTTGAACACCTCCGAACCGATTGTTCCATCATTGCGGTGACGCAAGCAGCGTCAAAATCATAGTCACCGAACGATGGTATCGATGGAATGACAGGATGCAGTCCGTGGAAGCGCTCGAGATCTCTTTTTCGACTCTTCAAGGAGGTCGGGTACCTCCGGAGAAAAGGGAAATGATTCTACGAAGGAATCATCACGGGCAAATCGGGATTTGTTCAATGATGAGTGGTGCTCGTGAAGTTCCTTGTGGAGTCGAACTCGCTGCACTTGAGGAGCTGCTTGTGATGGACTTTGTTTCATTTGGGGTCTGTTGTGAAGTTGACCCGACCATTGAGCCTCATTTGTCTCAATTTGGTTTCTCCAATTGAGTTGACTGGTCTCGGCCTTATCGAAGCGTTATCGGACGATGATGAGATTTCCATGGGTGGCTCATCATCAAAATTTAAAGTTTGACGAGTAGTCTTGAGGTCGACTTGCTCGTGGTTGGAACATCCTCCGCCGAGTCTTTTGGATCGATTATAGGGGATGACTCGACCTTCATCGTCTTCTTCCGATCCCGAGAAAGGTTACATCAGGATTATCCTGGGAGTCGTGAAGCGTGCTTATCTCCTTTTCGGATGGATCAATGATGATAGCGGGAGAGGATGATGTTACTTCGCTTGACTTCATTACCCAGGGAAGTCTCAACCTCCCGTTGGCCTTCATTACCTCCTGCGGTCTCTCTTGCGGCGAGGCCTGACATCCCTTTCGATAGTGTTAGTTGTCTTAGGGTCTTCTCGCGGTGGCATCCATTGGAGTCTCAACCCCATGGATTGCACTTTCATCGCCCAGTGTTAACTCCCAGGGTTGTTCCTTCTGTGCCTCGATCGCATCAACGTCATTAGCCTTCAGAGAGCGGTTGGCACCTCACCGAGACTGATCTCAATCGCGAGCGTTGATGACAACTTCTTTGTGTATTTTGTGGTTGTTCCTTCTCCACTCCGCCTCCCAGATTCGTAGTAGAGTCATCGCAAACATCCTCCGACCTTGCTGCGGTGGAGGGAGTTTCACTTGGCGGGCGCACCACGGAGTGACTTGGAATGGGGTCACTCGTCTCCAAACTCCCGGTTGTTTCTACCGAGTGTTCGATCGTGGGGCGGTGGTAAGACACCTTCATTAGGGTTGGCTCGACCTGGGGTCCCCACTAACCCAGTTTCATCGCCATTTCCTTAGTTCCTTCTTCCGAGTGAGTGGGGAAGTGGTGGCAAAGAACAACGGTGGCAATATCTTCGCACCACTCCCATTGAGTCTATCTCGGTGTGTTTTGGAGGACTCTCCTAGTCCCTCCATCATTCTTTGTTCATGAAGGACTCGGATTCGTGCATTGCTTCTTTGATTTGCAACTCTTCGTGGTAAAGAACAGGTCCGGATCCTCATCACCGCGCTGTCGATAGGACGTCGAGGAGAGGATGTGTATGTTACGTGGTCTTTGGTGATAGAGCGATCTTTGGCCTTCTCACGTGTCTCGCCTTCCTATGCCTGTCTCTCCTTTTCCTTGTCCTTGAAGATCCGCAAGATATCTCGTGCGTTTTTCTTCATCCGATTCTTGGACCACGTGGTCACTCCAAGAAAATTCATCGCCTCTTCTTCTTTGATAAACTCAAAGCCGTTGGAACTGTTCCTGGATCGACTCAACTTCCACTTCCTCCACTCGCATGACGATTTTGGATGTCCGGATAAGGTGGGGATATGATCATCACATCATCATCTCTATCGCCTTCTTCGCCGCCCCTCATTCTCGGGGATAGAAGGTAGCAAGCTCCGTGCTCCATCTTGTCGATTGGGTGCTGCATTTGCGGGGAGGGGATATGATCTTGTCAGCGAGTTAGCTTTTCACCTACTTCTTGTGTCTCAAATTGTTTTGAACTACAATCGGGTCTTGATTTGCCTCACGACGCCTTCAGCAGACTTGGTCGTTTCATCAATAATTTCTCGAGACTCTACTTCTCTAGCAGCCTCCCAGATCTGCTTTGGTGAGTGGTCGACTCGTCGGTTTCTCAAGTTCGAACGCTTGAAGATTCTTCTTCTTTTTTAGTTTGTACGAGGAGGGATTTACGGTTCGGAGAGAGTTTCTTCGAGTCTTGGGCGGGGGCGTCGTTGTTTTTTCTTCGAGGAGTCGGCCGTCTTGGCTTATCAATTCTCCTCTTTTTGACGATCGAAGAAGGTATTTGAGATTCCTTTCTCGGCCGGCGCTGTTTGGGGCGGGAGTGAGACACGGCGCTGCGGGGGCGGTGACTCGGCTGCCGGGGCGGGAGCAGATTTGGTTTTCTTTGTTGCAGGGCAAAGTTCTTCTTAGTACCGCAGGGCGCTTTCTTCTTTGGTGGAGAGGAAACAATCAGTATCTTGAGGGTGGTTGATTCCCCTCACTTGTATCGCTCTCTTGGCGTAGGCTCTCTTGTGCGCCGAGAGAGGTTTGATCTCGAACATCCTCTTGTTTACATGGAACGCCTTTCCATGTCGAAGAGGGACTCCTTTTACCTCCATCACGGCCAATCACTGGCCATATCCCAGGGATCCTCCAAATGCTCCATTCTCCTTGAAGGATTTGTTTTACATTCTCGCGAGTCCGAGAGACAAACCAGCCTCGGCCTTTACTTGCTTTTCTTCAATGATCGCAGCCATGACAATCAATTTTGCTTTGGATAGTTGGTCAAAGCCGCCAAATTTGATGTATATGCATTTGGCAACTATGTCCAACAAGGTTTGTGTAGTCCTCCTTGGCCACCTCTTGTTGGTGTGTAGACTATCTTATCAAGATAGTCGGTCTTGACTACTTCCTTCCAAGCAAGCAGCCCAAGTCTACATCGCCTTCATTGATTTCTCGTGCTCCTTCCGGGTAATGAGCGGTGTTCGCCAAATCTTTGGCGAGATGATGAACTACTTCCCGTGAATGAGAGGATTTGATCCCTCATCGTGAATCTCGGCGTTGACGTAGAATCGAGCGACCTCTTCCACATAGGTCATCGGGAGCTCCATCGCGTAAATGGTTTTAGCCCGGACTTTTCGAGCTTTTCAAAGCAATCTTATTTATGAGGGCGTCATCGGACCCCTGTTTGACCATACCCTCGAAATCCACAAGAGACCCAGTGTGGATTTGCTTCCTAGCTTTGACGAAATCATAAGTCGATGCCATTTTTCAAGTATTTCACGGAAAGAAACTTAGAAGTTGATTTGAAGATTGATAGGGTTTTGAGAGAGTTTTGCCTTTGCTTCTCGAGAGAGAAATGAACAGTTTTGGTAATATGTGAGAGAAACGGACGAAAATGGTTTAAGTATGGTTTCGAAAGGGCGTGCGGGTGGTTTTTGAAATGTGATCGAAATCAACGGCTTAGATTTGCACGCCGATTAGCATTTAATATCTCGAATTTAATGCGGCAAAGATTTATATCCAATCATAAACTTGGTGTGCAACTTTTGCCTGTACACATCATCATTATCCGACATCATTCTTAAAAACATTCCCGCTTAGTAAAAACGATGCGTTTTTGTCACTTTGTTCATAAATGACTCGAACTTATCCCTTAGCCGATTTAACTCTTCTTCTCACAGTTCTCATAGTGACTCACCGCGCCTACTAATTCGTGATATTGTCTTTCCAATACGATCGATTCATTTTATGATTTTGAGAATTCACTCTTTTTCCCTTTTTGTGTTTCATTTCCTTTCTTTGAGTCTTCTCGAGTGTCAGGTCACCAATTCAATTAACCCTAACTCATGCTTGAGTTCTTCAAATCTTGACTCACATAATGGTTTTGTGAATATGTCATTAACTGTTTATCGGTTGAAATATATTCCAAGGTGATGTCTTTCTTTTCAACATGATCTCTTATGAAGTGATATCGACATCGATATGCTTTGTTCTTGAGTGCAACACAGGATTTTGAGTGATTGCAATTGCACTTGTGTTATCACACATGATTGGAATTTCCTTTTCTTCAATTTCATAGTCTCTTTCTTTGTCTCATCCATAGGATTTGGGCACAATGTTTGCCCGCAGCCTATGTATTCTCGCTTCATTTGTAGAGGTGGCTATTGAATTTTGCTTTTTGCTAAACCATGAAATTAGCTTTGTTTCCAAGCATTTGACATGTACCGAGGTGCTTTCCTGTCAACTCTACATCCAAAGATAGTCGAGTCCGAATAGCCAATTAGCTTGAATCCACCTTCCTTGGATACCATAAGCCAACTTCTTGGTTTCCTTTCAAATATCTCAAGATCCTCTTGGTCAGCAGATCATATGGCTTTCTTTTGGAGCAGATTGAAATCTTGCACATACACCTACAACAAAGGTGATGTCCGGCCCGCTTGATGTAAGATAAAGCAATGATCCAATAAGTGCTCAGATCTTGTTTGATCTACGGCTTGCCATCCGCATCCATGTCCATTTTTGATCGATGTATTCATTGGTATTTTCACATAAGACTTCTCTTCCATACCAAATTTTTTTCATTAAATCTCGGGTGTATTTTGTCCGACTTATGAAGGTTCTATCCTTCATTTGTTTCACTTGGAGTCCAAGGAAGAATGTCGCTCTCCCATCATGCTCATTTCGAATTTGCTTTGCATGAGGTTTGAAAATTTATCACTGATTCTTTGTTTGTGGATCCAAAAATGATGTCATCCACATATATTTGAACAAGCAATATGCTCTTCATGTCTTGAATTCAAGAGTGTTCTATCCACTTTTCCTTTTGTGAATCCATTCTCGGTCAAGAATTGGGACAAGTGTATCGTACCATGCTCGGGTGCCTGTTTCAATCCATATAGAGCTTTCTTGAGTTTGTATACCTTATCTCCAAGAGTCTTCTCGCTCAAATCCTGGAGGTTGTTCAACATACACTTCTTCTTCCAATAAACCATTTAGGAATGCACTCTTTACATCCATTTGATATACAATAAAATTCTTGTGAGTCGCATAGGCAAGAAACATCCTAATAGCTTCCAATCTTGCTACGAGGGCAAATGTTTCATCAAAATCTATCCCTTCTTCTTGGCAATATCCGTTGGCTACTAATCTTGCTTTGTTTCTTACCACCGAACCTTCCTCGTTCATCTTGTTTCGAACACCCATTTAGTGCCAATAACATTTTGATGGGTGGGTCTTTGAACTAACTCCCATACTTTGTTTCTTTCAAACCGATTGAGCTCTCTTCTTGCATAGCTTGAATCCAATGTGTGTCATCCAATGCTTGTGACACATCTTTGGGCTCTATTTATGAGATAAAACATATGAACATAGCTTCTTGTTGAGTTCGATCTTGTTTTGACACCTTCTCTTATATCTCCAATGACAAGTTCGGTGGATGGTCTCTCACCATCTTACATCAAAGTTGGAGTAAGTTAGCTGGATTTGATCGTCTTGCGGTTGTGTTGCTTTGATCGCTCTCTCGTCATCACTTTGCAGCAGATTTTCCATTTTTTTTGAGACTCGGCTATCTCATCTTCATCCGAGTTTATAATTCAACTTCACTTGACAAAGATAGGGACTCTTCTCGCATGGTTGGTTGATTCAAACTTATCATTTGATTCCTCAATGTCTTCTCCATTTACATTTGGCTCATCGAACACCACGTGAATGGATTCCTCTCGTAACCATAGTCCTCTTGTTGAGTACTCTGTAGGCTTTGCTTTCAATTTGAGTATCCCAAGAAGATACCTTCATCGCCTTTAGCATCAAAAGCCTTTAGATTATCTTTGCCATTGTTATGGATGAAGCATTTACATCCAAATATTTTGAAATATGCAACATTTGGTTTTCTCCTCCCAAATCTCATAGGGAGTCTTTGTCAAATTTGTTTGTTTATCATGCATCTATTTTGAGTGTAGCATTGTGTTTATTGCTTGACCCAAAATCTTTTAGGTAGCCCCGATTCTCGCTAACATGGTCCTTTCGCTTCTTCTTTGAGAGTTCTATTCCTTCTTTTCGCAACTCCATTCTCATTGTGGAGTCCTTGCTGCAGATAATTCATGACCAATGCCATTTTCAATACAATATCAATTATTATACCATTTACAAACTCGGTTCCTCTGTCGGATCTTATTTTGATGATGGTTTGACTCTTCTCATTCTCAATCCTCTTCATCGGATGTGGTAGTTTCGTAGAGTTTCTTTATTTTTACACATGAATATTGTCCATGTATATCTTGAGTAGTCATTTACTACCACCAAGGTGTATTTCTTCCCACTTATGCTAGCTGGTTCAACTGGACCAAATAGATCCATATGTAGCAGATGCAATATTCTTGTTGAAGATGGACATGCCTTTTCTTTGAATGATGATTTGATTTGTTTTCCCTTCGACATGCGTCACATATACTCTCCTTTTTGTATAATCGAGTCCGAAGTCCTTCCACAAGATTGCTTCGGCAAGCTTGTTAATTGTTTTGAAATTCGGGTGACTCACCTTCTTGTGCCATGTACCAACTTGATTCAATTTGTGCTCTTTGCTATGACAGACAGTCTTTGGGTGTTGCCGTTGACCAATCCACAATATACATGTTCTTTTGTCCGCATCTTGCAACACAACTTCATTTGATTCAAGATCCTTGATTTGGCATATACTCATGTTAAATCCAACATTATATCCCTTGTCACGAGTTGGTCGATGCTTAGCAAGTTGAAGTTGAGTCCTTCAACATATGCAACATCCGTGATTTCTAATCCATTTTTCTTGATGGATCCAATGCCTCTTATTTCTCCCCGAGCTTCATTTCTCCAAATATAACTTTTGCGCCTTTGACTTCCTTGAATTTTGACAGATTTTTCTTATTTCTGTCATATGTCCGGAACAACCACTATCCATGTACCAGGTTCCTTGGCACTCGGTTGTTCCTTGAACCCGCAAAACAAGGAAATTAAGTTTTAGGTACCCATACTTGTCCGGGTCCGAGAGGTTAGTATTGTAAGATGATCCAACCAACCTATAGCCAAATGATTTAGCTCAAGGGGTTGCCATCTATCGTGCCATAATCATAATTAATTTTGGCAAATTGCTTGGGATTCTAGGTTCATACAAATTGTCTCTTTTGTCTCGTATGCCTGTGTATGTGTTTTAGCAATTGCTTCTTTTGGGTAGTTGTGATATCTCCGAGTGTGGTGCCTAGGTGCATATGTGTCTTTGATGAAAGCTCTTATACCTTTGGAATGGTCTTTCTTGAGTTCTGGCCTTTGCCATTTGGGCTTATATTCCATAGGTCACGATAGTTCACATCATTCCAATCGGCTTGGCTTGGGTATTTTCTACCATTCCCATCATATGTGTTTCTTTTATGGAACTTCCGGGATTTTTGGTAGCTTTGTTTCTTCTTTACATAGTATTTCTGTTTGGAGTTTCTTTGAGGAACTCGGTGAATTTCTTCTCAATGTCTCCTCTCAAAGACACTCAATCAATTTGTTTTCCTTTTTCCTTTATAACCAATGTCGGTTTGCTTGTAATTGTGCTTTGGAATAAATGTGTGTGCACCATTTGGAGTTTTGGATTTTGAGATACTTCATTGCTTGAAGATCCTTTTTCCAAAATCACTTTTGGAGCTTGACATAGCACGAGGAATTAAATCCTAAGCTGTCTTGTCTCCACATTCTCTTTGGCTCATGATAAGATCATCCAATGACTTAGATGCCTTAGTGAATGAGGCAATCACATTTTTGAGGTCATTCTCCCTCTTTTCTATGGCAGCTATTTCGCTATTAGCTTGGCATTTTCGGTCTTTAAACTTTTATTCTCATCGCCTATTTGACTTAGAGTACTCGGCTCCTTAGTCATTTGTGAGTTTTCTCTTCGAGTAGTGTTTTCCTCATTTAGTAGTGTGTGAGGATTTAATGTGTTCAAAATCTTTCATCATTTTGCCTAATGAATCATAAAGATCAGTGGGTGATGAAGTGTGTGTGTCATGATCACTATCACTAGAACCGAGTGTGATGAGTGAGTGTACCTCATCTTCTTGGTCAGGTTGGTCTTGTTCCTTGGCCATCGACGGATCAAGGCTTCTTCTTCGAGTCACTTGAGTAGTCGGCCACTTCACTACTCGAATCGGGTATGTCTCTTGACTTGGTGTCTCTCGGCGATCTCTATGACCCAACATTGCCTTTTTCTTTTCTTGTCTTCTTTATCCTAAAACTTTTATTTCTTCTTCATTCCTGTATTTGTTGACTACAGGATATGGGCAATCAATGGCATAGTGACCGGTTGCTTTAGTTCAAAGATAGATATTCAACCTTTTGATCGGCTTTTTGATGATCATTTCTCTTAGTTGGCCTATCTTCCTTGACTTGGAGGGAGCCGAGTGTCTTTCGGAGGATTCGCCCTTGCTCTCTCTTGTAGTTCTCATTGAAGAACTTGTTGAACCTTTTAACCATCGTGGCTATTTTCCTCGGGTCAATGACTTTCTTTGACCTCACTCTCTTGCCATCCTTAACAATTAGAGCAATCTGTTTTGGGTACAACTATCTCTTCCTCTGGTCTTTTCTTCTCATTTTCAAATTCGTAGGCTTTGAGATCCGAGAATAGCTCATGGTTGGATATCTTTGATAGGTCCATGGAATGTCTTTAGTGCCATGACCTTCATTTCCCATTCACGGGAGACTTTTTAGGATCTTCATACACATTTCTTCTCGTGTATATTCTTTTCCAAGAGCGAGATAGCTCGTTGGTAATTTCGTGAATCGAGCATCCAATTGATCCAGGTTCTCTCCTCGCGATCATTTTGAAATTCTCGAATTTTGTACCATCGATAATTTATTTTCCTTGATTTTTTCTCGAGCCTTCACAAATCAATGTTAGCTTGTCCCCATTTCTTTAGCCGCTTCGCATGATTTGACTTTATTGAACATGGCTTTGTCCAAGGTTTTGTAAAGGATGTCCTTGGCCACATTGTCCAGATTATATCTTTTTCTCGTCATCATTTGTCCATTCAGTTCTTGGTTTTTCAACCATAGTCGGGTTCAGAGCAACATCCTCTTTTGCCCTCACCGCAGCTCTCTCCCTTAGATTGTGTTCACTTTTAAAATTTGTAGTGGCCCATCATCTATCACTATCCACATCTCATCATGTAATCTTTGATAGATGAGCCTGCATACGAATTTTCCAATCATCAAATTCTTCAATTGTGAACATAGGGATGCGTGTCAAATTTGCTTCCATGATAATAACTTTTGATGATAAAAGGAGTTTTGAAAACTTAAGTACTAAAACAGACTTTGAGAAATTTGGAGATCTAGTTCAGTAACCAGTGCGGAAGGCTCAATGAACCAACCGCTCTGATACCACTTGTTGGTCCCAAGGGGTGTGAGTGTAAGGTTTAGAAGGGGGTTGAATAAACCTTACCAACTTTTCGATTTAGTCCTTTTAAAAGTTCAGAGTTGATACTACACAGTTGTGTCCTTGGTGGACAGCTAATTTAGTTAATCAGTAGAGTTAGTCACTCAACAGACTCGACTGAGTTGTTGAAAGAATAACTCAGCTGTTAAGACTAAAGACTTAGCTCAACTGTAGTTTGTTTTCAGCGGAAGACTTAACACCCTTAAATTTGGTTTAGTTATGATTTAATCCTTGGTTTTAGTACTTAGAGATTATCAAGTGGATAGCAAATTTATCGCCAGAATTAAACAGGATAAAGTGCAAGAATTAAAATCTTTGAAATGTAAATGACACGATAAGTTTTTATAGAGGTTCGAAGATGGGGTAATTCTTCTACCTCTCTTCTCCAACTCCTGGAGGAATCCACTAAGTATTGATCAAGATACGAGTGGTAACAGTCCGATACAAGTCTTGATCACACAACCGACTTGATCCTTTGGGACTCGAACCGGAGATGCCTTGGTCACGCACCTGGCTTCTCGTGCGACTCGACCTTCTTCACAGGCACTTGCGCTTGCTACTACTGACTCACTTGCTCAAGCTCTTTGGATTTTATCACGAAGCCCTCCAAAACTCGAGACTGGTTCGACCTTGAACCTTCCTACAATCCTCCGTGGAATGTAGACCCCTTTTCTTCAAAGGTTTCCTCTTCAACTAATTGGAGCTATCTTTCCTTCAGGTGAGTGATGGATTGATTTTCTTCGTAGTGTAGGCTTGAGGATTAATCTTGAATGATTTGAGGATATTTTAGGTTACAGTTCAAATGTTTTCTTGAAATGTTCGTGGTTCAGGTAGTCAAGGTAACCTTCTCTCAGAGTCATTCCTCAGCCTTTTATAGTGATCTTTCAAAAATCTGCCCGTTGAAGAGATGGGCTTATTTTTGAAAGTCACTTGTGGTCGTTGGCTTGTCTTGTTGCAGTCCTTGGAGTTGCCACTTCCTCGTATGAATTGTTCTTCAGCTTTTCAGAGTTCTGACACGGTGTAGTGCTTCCCATTGGTTCATTCCCCTTGCACGCTTCTGGGACTGAGCACTTCGAGAAAGGTAGCATGGAGGTATTACTTGTTTAAGTAATTCTCTTGATTTCTGTGCAACGGATCTCTTTCAGTTATCTCGACTTGACTGCATTTCCTTGCTTTCCCAGGTGACTTAGAGTCAGCTTTCAATCATTGGATGACTCTTCTGTCACTTCAACTTGAGACTTGGCTATCTTGAGTTGACTTGACTGATACTTTACTCAGCTGCACCTTCAGTCGAGTTCCCGTCTTCTCTTCTTTGCCATACTCAGTTGTCTTGCAATGTGAGTCTTCCTTCTAGTCTCCATTGTTTGTCTTCTTGCATGTTTAGGCATAGCCGACTTAACTTCACTTGAATTTTTGACCAGCCCTATTTGTTACAATGCGAGTTTACAACAAAAATGGGGTGCCAACTTCCTATTCTAAGTTTTACATGGCATTCATCAAAATCTAAACAATAAATTTCCCAAAGAAATTCTAGTTTATTTGTTATAACGGGACTTCAAAATTGCATGGGGGAATTCCTCTTGGTTTAAAAATATGCTATCTTATCTCTCCTCGCACAAGCCCCAACGTTGCCCCCCTCTATGGATGAGATCTCGACTAAATTTTCCGGCCATCTGATGGACGACATCATCCTTTCCTCCATTCGAACCTATCCCCCTGGTTTTTTCCTCACATAAGAATTCTCATGAGCCATCGATGGTACAACTTGATGCGGCCCACACTCTTAATGCTTCACAACTACTATTAGTCGCCTCACACAGAAGTTAGAACCTTCTTCAACAAGCATGGAGATGGACACTTCACATGCCCTTCATTCACTCTCTGTGGTGGTTCCCTCCATGTTGGCATACACCCATGATGATGTTGTGGTCATCCTTCCCAAGAAGGCGCATGCCCATGATGCTGCAACGGTCCCCACACCATCCAAGTTGGCGCACACAACCTTCTTCCCCATGATTTAATATGATGTTGCTCCCTCTTTGATGGTCCCTACAATGCCTTCAACTCTCAGGATGCCAATTGCAGGCCCTGAGACTCATGATGTTGTCCCAGATTTAGTCAAATCTACTATTATGGATTATTTGGCCCTGAGCTAGATTCATGGTGTTGTCCTAGATATTGTCAAATCTACTATTATAGATTATTTTGCCCCCATGGGTAAGCTTGTCATCCGACAAGTTACAAAATAGGTTCCATCATTCACAAATATGGTGAACAAAAAATTGAAGGCTTTAAAGACCAATCTTGGCGCGACTTCTCAACTACTCCGCTTGTCTTTCACTCATGTGATTCATCATAAGCAATGAAGGCTATGACAATTGCGACTCGAGGATCCTGAACTGATATTCCACATGATACATCAGAATATCAAAATGATACTCAGCACGTGCTAAAATAACAAATAACAATAACATTCAAAAATCCCTTAGAAATAGACGCCCTTCATTTAAATTGCGATTTTAAGTTATTTTTGTTGTTTCTTTTTCTGAAGTTTAGCATTGTTTTCCATTTGCTACCCGATCGGCTTGTTATCATGACCTTTACCTATTTTTTTATATATTTCTATTTTTAAAAAAACTATTTGTTATTATCCCAAAATTATTATTATATGGGTTAATTTTAAATTATTATTATTAAATACATGGCTCACGTAGCTAAGTCTACTAAACAAGGCCTATGAACTCAATGTCTCAAGTGTAAATAGTATCTATATTAATTTGTAACTACTCTCAATTAATTTAATTATTATTCTATAGTTTGGATTATATTCAAAATCATTATTGACTTAAACATCAAAGAGGAGACATGTTCCCAAGCTAGGAGTTATTACCCATAGGGTCTTCCTAGACTTTCTAGAGTACCTTTTGACTTGGAGTTACCTCAACATGTGGCTAAATACCTTAGCATGAGTGATCTATATTTTTTGGTAGCATCAATTCAACGTCGTATGTGCATGAGAATTATGCCTGAACATTGAGGATGCATTACATATCCAAAGCTGAAAGCTAGTTGAATCAACTCATGAGCAACAAATCCTAGGACGAACAACCCTCAACAAGAAAGCAGACCTCCAAAGAGACCTGTTAATGTCTTAATGACCCTTCTTCAACTAAATGATTACTATAATGAGATAGGATAAGCGTGTCCCTAGAAGTACTACCTTTGTTGGAGGAGAGATAAGATATGCATATCCCTTGATGCACTACAACCTTTACTAGAGGTGAAAATAAAATTGGTTGAATAGAACTAAGCAGCGGCGGACGCACCCTGCCCCCCCCCCTCCAAAAAAAATATCTTTTATCTTCACTACTATTGTGTATATATATGTATATATAATTTAGTTATATATATGTATATATGTAGTATTTACTATTTTAGGATTTTAAACCCAAATTGTTGATTAAAATTTTATTCTAAACTATACAAGCTCATTACTATTACCATTAAGTTTGATATCGTTTGGATCCTGATATATATCATACTTTTTAAAATTATGGAATATACATCTTGATTAGGATTTAGTGATGTATTTTGAAATATTTAACTATGAATATTTTTAATGTTTAAATATAATTATAATATATATATATATATATATGTTTGATAATTCGTTTTTAATCAAGTTGGCCGATAGGGTATCTCGAAAATCGTACAATATTAATACTACTCGTACTTGTCCCAAGCCCAACAAGAAATTATACATATTACTCGCAAGTAATATAGTGCTCCCAACCCCGAAAGAAGAATTATTGATACCATCCATCAGGATCTGAACATGTGTGGGTACTTACGTCTAGCTAGCCCCCCTCAATTTCAAATCCTGGGTCCGCCCCTGGAACTAAGAATGGCCCGACCAGTTATCCATCTACCTTGGAAAGGACCAACATTAACCCCGATTAGTTATTCATCTACCTCGAAAAAGACCAACATTGACCTCAAAATCTATAAAATAACTCGAAGAATTCGAAGATGCACACTCCCAAGTCGAAGAAGGTCGGACCATGTTGGGTTGGATATTTTAAAAACAAAATTGTATGATTACAATTTGATATGTGCCATATGTCATTTGTTGAGTGGAGTTGGGTAAAATCCATTTGGGTGGCATCGAATTAACCACCAATCACATCAATTTATTAGTTTACTAAAACACATCAATTTTTCTTATTTTTCAAATCACTAATCATATCTAATCACAAATTTGGTAAATTATATGCCACCCATTTGGGTGTATGACCCTGGAATCAAACACACACACCCATATGGATGTGTATGTGTGTGTGATGATCCAAAGATCGTGACCCTGTGTAGGTGGCATGGAATAAACCCACAAATTTACTATAAAATATATTCTCACATCAATTCTCAGGGTTATTTAACCAAATATTGCACTTGTGAATTTTTATTGCCGTTTTGTGGTGGATTTTGGAGATGTTAAATATATATGTCTTTGCCATAGTAGGAATAGCACCCTTCACCCAGCGCTAACGAGGCAATGAAATCGACGACTCGACGGGGGCGCTAGTCAAACTAGCGCGCCGCAAAAGTGGCAACACAGGTTGGCGCTAGTTTGACTAGCGCCGACACATCACATTTTTTTTTTTTTTTTTTTTTTTCGAATTTTCACCTCTATATACATCACCCTCTGGTACTTCATCCCTCCATCCAACACAAATTTGCTCCCAAATAAAAAGTGTCTCTTCTTTTTTTCTTCTAAAAAAGCCGATTCGATTCCTATAGAGAGGTGGGGGGTAGGCGATTTAACCATAAAGCAGTGGTTTGGTAGGCATGACGGTGGCGGCAACAGGCAACATGTGGCGGACGAGTATTTGACTCCGGCCATTTTCTCACAATTTCAAGTAATATTTTTATACATTTGGAACATTTTTTAATATTTGTAATTTATTTTGTTAATTGTTAAAGTTGTTGAATAATATATTGTTTGTTTATTGGTAGGTATTTTGAAAATGTTAGTTGATATTTTTTAATTTTTAGTAAAAATGATAGAATAATTAATTAATTAATGATTATTAAAAGTAACAATTATGTTTAATTTTTGAAGATATGTCAGACAAAATTGGAGTATTTGTGCCCGCGAATATTACTTCGATGATTGTACAGGGTCCACTTGTAGGTGCTAATGGTAGAGGATTAGGGCTACTACCGTATGGGGCTAGGTGGATACATCATCACAATTACACTCGCACAGTTAGGCATTCTGTACGGGTATATAGAGATATGCTTGACCGACTATTACCTGATGAGGTAAAACTCTTTTACATTATTCATTAACATAAATAAATATATAAATATATATTTTTTAATTAATGAGTATTTTTGGCAGTTTTTATGGGAGCCCTATGATCTAACAGACCCGGATATCAGCGATCTTGGACCTCGTTGCTTGACTATACATTGGCTATCACGATGTCCACTTATTAATTATGCGATTGTCGAGATTTACCATCTCGATCGAGTGCTTAGACAATTTGGTTGCATACAGGGTATTCCACAACATATACACCATACTCATATGGACCTACATGAAATTGATCGTAGAGGTCAGGAAACCACTGATTGGGGACATCGTCATCGGTCTTGGGTCGAGTTATGGAATATGAGACATACATCGATACTCGACGTTCAGCCAATTGCTGGAAGTGTTAGTATGGTCGATGAATATATGCATTGGTATAGAAAGATTACACGACGATTGATAACATCTGGTCACTTGCCTCAAAGAACAGGGTTCAAATGCCATCGACAAAAAAGACGTGATGTTATAGTACATTTATTGTTTTCTGACTTGATTTTTCAAAGTGAATTATAAGCAACAATAGACAAATAATTGGACATGTTATTTGTTTTTTAGTTCTCGTGGATGGAACAACTTAGCTTAGTTCAAATTTGAATCATCATTCGAGGACGTTGATCACCATACGTTCGCGACATTTACATGTTGTCAGAGAAGTTAGCGATGATATTGTGCGGTTGCTACACGAGGCCACCATACCACACGGGTCCACCAAATAGATGATATACCGCCGAGACATGAAATTTTGAGAGTTGTTCGTCTTTTTTTTAGTTTCACCGCAAGTGTACGGATCGTTTATAGAATAAGGTTTGCAAGGTCGAATCCACAGGATTAATAAATTAATGTACCAAGTATTGGATTATAATAGTCCTATTTTTATCTAAACTATCGAAATTTGAAGGATTGATTTTATTATTACTAAAGCGTAAATTAATCCTAAAATAACAAAGCAAAGAACGATTGAAAGATCAAGTATGGATGGATGGATTCCTGGGTTATGGTTTGATTAATATCCCACTTTTATTCTCGATTAATCAAACCAAGGTTAAACGTATTCTTCTCTATAGACCAATCACCAAAGTAATTTACCCCTCTCTCGAGATGTATGTAAAAGCGTTGATTGGAATATCTATGCTAAGATCTCTACTCAACATGAGATACCCAACTCCCAAAAGTTCAAAAGATTATAAGATCTCACAAATATTCATGAGACTTCTACCGGTCATGCAATCTATTTGTGTCATGTACTCAAGATCTAGTATTGAAACTCATCGGTTAGAATTATGAATCAATACATCAAACAAGTTTAAATCAATGGCCTTTTGATAAAACAAGAATTAAAGCAAAGTACTTGAATAGAGAAAGAAAACATTAACTTCAATTCTCATTAATCATCAAATAAAAGTGTTTATTAACCTACTCCCAAACCCGAGAATCACAAAGTGTTTAACTGGACACATAAAACAAATAATTCATAGACAAATTATTCATGTTCATGTTCTAACTAATTGAAAATAAATGATACTATGGAATGAGTGAACTCGGGGATGATGACGATCTCTCGATCTATCTTCAATCCTCGAAGGTGTGGTTGGGGTCTTGATCGATCTCTCGAAGTTTCCGGTGGAAAAGCGCTTCTTTTCCTGGTTTCTAGGATAAAAATCAGCGTCCCTTGTTTGTGGCCGCCCGTGTCTATTTGTACTTCGTTTGGGTTTAAAACCTAGTTAAACGAGTCAAACTCTGCTTTTTCCGCAGATGAGCACGGCCGTGCCTCATTGGCACGCTTGGCCGTCTTTGGGTGCCGAACCGATTGTCCAACTTCTCGAGAGGAGCACGGGCGTGCCAATATGGCACAGTCGCCCGCTATAGGCCGAACACTCTCTTCTTCAGGTATAGGTCGAGCACGCAAGGCGTCTTAGGGAAGCACGCCACCCGTGCTCACACCAGATCATCAAACACTTGGCCATTTCCTTCCGTTTCTTGCCCGGTTCGTCCGACTTCTCCTTGATTCGACTCCAAACTTCGCCCAACATGTCAAGTATTCGGTTGCAATGCCCGATTTGTTGCCAAAATGCTACAAATATATATAAATTCCTACAAAACGAACAAAGCGTAATCCTTTTCCACAATACAAGAATAAAACCTCATTTACTCATATAATGCATGCATATCAACACATTTCGCCAATATTAAGCACAAAATACATGCAAAACACAAGTCAATCAAGAGCCCATACGGTCGTAAAGCACACGCGGCAATGGACGACAAAGAAGCCACGGCCATTTACAGAGACGGTGCTTCCACTGTTTCCACATCTCGTGATGTTCCACCACCGGTACCCCATGTTGATGTAGTGGGACCTTCTACTTATACACCCACGATGCACCATGGTATGAATTTTATGAAATTCTTAAAAATTATAAATTGACAAAAAAACTACATAAGTTCTTTTTATTGATCAATTTTCATTATATATGACAGATCCATCTACATCTACTCTTGTTTATTATGTCCTCACCAAGATAACAATCGATTATTACACCAGAGTGGACATCATTTATATCTCTATTACAGACAGATTATGGTGTAATGGGAGTTCCACATGGGAGTCATGATCCGTCACATCCAATCGTCCACATTTTAACATATCACCTGTTTCATTTCCACCTACACTTAGTGAGTATCGGGATTTGACCGAAGAGTCGACATCATCAGCTGCATCTGGTCATCATACAAGAAATGATCAAGATGATAATGATCCGCCACCACAGGAGGTTTAGGGGAATGATGGTGGGCGTAGGAGTACTAGGCAGAGGGTAGCGCCAGGTGTGGCATCGGGGACATAGGGTTTGGGATTCAAACTGATCGGATTTGATTAATCGAATGAATTTAATCTTTTTGTTTTATAAATTAATAAATAATTTAATTATTAAATAAAAAAATAAAATTAAAGAAGGCGCTAGCAAGTAAAGAAAAAAATTAAAAAAAAGGCTTGGGCGCTATTGCAATTAGCTACCGGACTTAAACCTTTAACACCACGTCAAATTCACCACAAAATGGCCAGGAAATTTGACAAATGCAATAATCCATTAAATAACCCCAACTATCATCATCATATTTACATCTTATATCTAATCACACCCTCAAATTTTATAATTTTTCACATTATTCTCTCTAAAAACAGAAAGAAATTGGATGAATGTTCAACCAATCACACTGAAGTCTCCTCCAACTCTATGTATGGGGGGGAGAGTGTGGAGGGAAAGAGGGGTAAATATTTTCTTTTAGGTTTTCGTACATTTTTATGGATGTTTTGCTTTTGGGCTATAATTTTATGCATGATGGATCTAGCCCATAAATAATCGTAAATCGTAATGGTGATGGATCTTCGATTAAGTTCGATCCAATTTGCAATATGAGGGACCTTGAGTTGTAAAATTTTGATGAATCATTACATATACACTTTGTTAACCTAACAAAAATGAAATTTGAACATTAGAGTGTTCGGGACCATCCTACTTACACATGTAAAATCTGACAAATTAGTTCTAAACATGTGAAGATAACTCATAATATCGCAAAATTATAGATTGAAAGTATTTATATTCAGAAAAAAATTATATCTATTTTTCAAATATTGCTCTAGATAATTTGGCAGATTACATCATTTACGAGCAAACTAAACCTGAGTAAGCTTAAGTAAAATTTGACATAATAGTCTAATCGATATTAGAGTTTGATATTTATTCGTGCTTCTTAAAAAGGTTAAAACTTTCAATTATTACTTGAAATAAAGAGAATATAGTATCCAGTTACATTTATAACTTAAATTTTACTTTAGATATATTATGATATGAATGAGATACAGAATATTATTCATCTTGATTCAAATTAATTGGGAATCAAATTCGGATATTAAAAATAAATAACTCGATGTTAAAAAAATCTAACTGTACCTAACCTAACCTAACCCAACACAATGTTTTTAAAACCGGACCGGACATCGAACCGGACAAATAATTGGGTCACTGGTCGGACCGGTTGACCCAAATATATAAATATATATATTTGCACATACATGTAAGAGTAAATACAAGTACAAATGTAACAAAACCAACAAAAAGTAAAACAAAAACAAAAACTAAATTAATAAAATGCATATCCAAATATATAAGTCCAATATAAGGAGTTTCTTAAAAAAAAAAAAAAGTCCAACATAAGGAGAGATTATTTATGCAACTTCACTAAACATCTACATCATTTTAATATATAACTTCAAAATAGATGTCCAAGAAAAAAATAATCAATTAAAATAGTAGTAGATGAGAGCACTTTGCAGTAGATGGATTGATGCTAAGCCTGCAATTACCGATATGAATTATGAAATGGAAGAAATTTCTTTTTTTTTTTTTGCAGAATGCTAACAATGGTCAATGAAGAGACGACTTATTATGGAATTTTAAATTCCATGGATTGTGTTTCTACATTTTAGAGTCCTAGGTTTAGTAATTTACTAGTCATGAAATATGAATTACCTATTTTATTATCTTTCCCTTCAAATTTTGTAATAAACAAAGAAAGTTTCTCTAATCTACAAAAAAACACAAAAAACTGGGTCAAAGCGGTTCGACGGTTTCCGGGTTTAGACCGGTTTTTACCGGGTGGTAGCGGTTTTTTAGCCACCCGGTCTAAATAAATAACCGGACTGGACTCGAGATTGGTTCCCGGTTAAACAGGTTGAACCGGCCGGTCCGGTCCGGTTTTGAAAACATTGACCCAACATAACTCAATAAATATCACGAATTTGTGTAAATCCCACCTAACTTCCCTTACACGTGATTACATCAGCATTCTGTCATAATATTATTCCATCCGTCCCAAAAAGATATACCATATTTCCTTCTTTTATCCGTCCCAAATTATAAATTTGTTTCCTTATTGAGAGTATTAATATACAATAATAGACTAAATTACCCCTATTTAATTCACTTTGTTTTTAACAAATTTCATTTTTTCAAGATAGTTGGAATACTACACTATAATGATATATCATCATTTAATGCAAGAGCAAAATAGGAAGACTATAGAAAAAGTATAATCTCAATTACATTTATTATATTTTTTAATTTGTGTGCATTATTTTACTTGCCTATCTTTATGGGTGCAGAGGGAGTACTACTCTAAATCTTTAGGAATATGAATAGTATGTACCTTTCGTTGCAGAAAAAAATAGATTTATTTGCCTTTTTTTTTACTATATATATATATATATATATATATATATATATATATATTCGCAGAGAGAAAGGGTTCGATCAATCTGCTTCAATTTATTTACCATATAAGATGATGTAGTAATAAAAACTATCCTACATGGGGTTACCCATTTTCCCCCCCACCCGCCCCACGACCCATGATAGGTCGTCCTGTCCCGGGGATGGATGGAACAGACATGAATCTTCAAGTACCCGCCCGCCCAGCGCCATCTATTCTACTTTCAATTTTTGCTTGTGAATTTTGATGGTCAATGGGTAGAAAAGGTAAAATCTGTACCAAATACCCAATTTACACACAATCATCGGAGGACCAACTTGCCAATATTTATTCAAATCAAAAATTAAATGATGAAAATCAAATTAATATAATTATTCAATAAAAAACACAAGTGATTTCCAAGCAACATTTTAATAACCAATTAAGGCTTTAGAGGCTTGTCACAATGGTATAAACAAACACAATTACTAGGCTTATTTGGTTGTCTGTCGCAATCGATACCATATAGACCAGAAAACTTTGTGCACATTGTGCAAACTTGGATTCCTTGTTTCTCGCATGGGCTAGGATAAGAATACGAACAATTTTTCCCATTCACCAACATTAATCCTCTCTCACCTGCACACAAGAAAATTACATAATAATTAGAGTTAATTATCCTCTCAAAAAAATATAGAGTTAATTATATATATAAAAAATATCCTTCACATACAGCCTAATTATTTAAAAAAAAAAAAAAACACTATCTTTCACAACTACAAAATCCGTTTTTTATTTTTATTTTACAAATTGCAGCCTCCAGTGGGTGTTTGTAATATCTTAAGAAGGTATTCGTAATTTTGAAAAATAACTGAATTCTTTTTAATTTTGTTAAAAATCAAGGGTAGTTTTTGTGATTTACTCGAATAATTAACAACACTGTGATCCACAAACATATAACAACTAACTACTTTAAACAGAGACAACGACAAAAACATGTGTAAGACGGTCGCATTGTGCGGCGCAAAAAAAATAGTTAAGTGTAAAAAATAATACATTGTTTGTACATATTTTTTAGTTGTTTAAACAATGTATTAATTTTTTACCCTGTAAAAATATTTTTTTCCATCACACGGTGCGATTCATCAATCATTGCAAAGCACAAAAGTGATATAATTTTAACATAAAAGGGGGTGGATAGAACAATTCAAACCTGAAACGAGAAAACATAGAACAACCACAAACAAGAATTTTGCTGAAAGCTTTATCATCTTGAATGCAAATTGTTGCCAGTAATTGCAAATTGTTTTCGTTTATATAGGGGTAAGTCAACATTCAACTTAATTTCAATAATTTAAAAGAATGATGGAATGATATGGTAAAGATACGAATAATTTCATGTTTAGAATATCTATAATTTAGCTAACACAATTGTGATTTTGTTTTTAGTCAAATATAGTTAAGAATCAAAATTGATACTTAAATATAAATGTAATTAGATCGTAATACTATATATAATTACTTAGTTGCTTGTGATGTTCATGTTTCGCATGATTTAATTTTGGAATTATTATTTTCTATTTGGAATTCTATAATTTCCATTTATATGGTTCAATGGTTGGTTGCATGTATTTATGTTTTCCTCTATATATATAATTCCCTTCAGTGGTCATTTTTGACTAGTAAATCACATGGTTAGTGAGAAAGATTCGTCATTTAATACTTCCGAGTATATTATGAATATTTGTTACAGATTACGGTGAAGGAATCGACAAAAAATACGTAAATATTTAATATATAGACTCATAAACATACGGGTATGCATATAACACGAATATAAAATAATTATTAGGAAATAATAATATGGCTTATTTTAACATTCATTTATATGGATTGTGCTTGTACTTATGCTTAGATTATATAGAAAATTATTTAGGGTACTTTATTAATTAATTTATAATTATAACATAAATTAAAATTTATTATATAATAATAGTTAGTATATTTTTAAGTGAATTGTAATTATACTTAGATTTATATAAAAATTAATGTATAGTTTTTGTAGTATATTAAATTATAACTTAACAAAATCCAAGATACTTATTTAATAATAATTAGTATATTTATGTATTATTAATATATTTATTTATTGTTTTTAATTATTTTAATTATACTTATAAATAAATTTTAAGAATTTTAGATTTATTCAAATATTATGAAATATTAAAATGAAGTGTTATTTGCCAAAGTATTATACGGATAATTATATACGAGTATTTAAACTTTGTATATCAAAAGTACGGAGTATTTAACGGCAATTCAAAATATGTACGAGAAACAAAAGTCAAAAATATTTTTCAATTATTCGTACGTAAGAGTATGGTACACGTTTTAACTAACAGAGGTTTTAATAGCAACTCACACGTTTTAATGATCTTTTTTATAGTTACACAAACAAATATGTGTTAGAAAAACTGTGTTGGTGTATATCGAATGGCTGAACACAAATCGAGCAAAGTAACAGTATAAATTGAAATGTCGAGCCAAGAGTTGGACTTTTTCTCTTTAAGATGAGATTGCCCCACTCACGGTGCTTACAAAATACGGCAATCGTCTCCCAAGATACAACGACAATCTACTTGTGATAGTTGCACTACAAATCGCAAGTACAACGAACACAATGATACTTTTGAACTCTCTTTTACTGAATTTATGCAAGTATGTTTGATGAATTCGAAAATTTCTAATACAAAATGAATTTTGGGGACTGATATATATAGAGCTTCTGGTGTCTCTTCAGAAGGGTGCAACCCCAGGTCCGGATCAGTCATGACCGTCAGATCGCGCTATGTGGTCAACAGATGCGATATGATGGTCCTGATCACATCTGGCTGATTGAACACACCTTTGGCATACACATTTGCACATTCGAGTTGTGTTCAAGTCATGGCGCTAGTCAACGAACGCAGATATGGCTAATCGCGCTAGTTTACCACGTGTCGCCACCTGGACGACTATGCCAAATCACTGCTACCATGTCACGTCACTGAGCCACTGGACTGAACTCTGGTTCGATTCGTCAAAACTTTAAGGCTCCTCGCGACGAACATATATGTCCAATCAGCGCCAACCTGCCACGTGTCGCTACCTCGACGACTATGCCAAGTCACTGCCACCCTACCATATCACCAAGCCACTGGACCGAACTCTTGTTCGATTTGTCAAAACTTTAAGGCTCCTCGCTACGATGCATACGTGCGAAGTGCAAAGTATGCCTCTAAAGCGTCCGATGCGACTATGTGCGACGTGCGCGGGCCCGGCTCCAACTCGGACGGTGCTCCGCACCATCCTTGGTGCTCTTTGAGCTAGCCAAAGGCTAGTCAAACTTGACTTAGTCCACTATGGTGTACCATAAGGAGTTCCACATGATTACTCCTTATTAGTGGTGAAGCTCTTTATTAACTAGTCAAATATTTAATATGTTTCCTATGTGGGATATGGTTTTCCATATTCCCACCCTTTTATATTCCATATATAAAAGGCATTTTAAGTGGCTAACTTCATGCACATTTTCTCTCTCTAAACCAAATAACCTCTCTAAACCCTTAAAAATTTTCGACAGTTTGCTCTTCCTTTTCTACCGCCTCCGTTCACTATCCATTCCAACCCCCCACCCCCCCTCTCCCATCCCTATGTTTTTGTTGTCTAGATCTGGTTTGGGTGTTTCTTTTTGCCCCAAATCTTCGATTTTTCCTCTATCTCCATGGATGTTGGTGATGGTGGAGCTTTGAAGGATCGAGTTTTCAGATCTATGGTGGTGTGTCCTTGTTTTGGGGTGTGGTTGTGGCAGTGGTGTGGTGTTCGACGGGACTGATGGGGGCGGACGACTGCGATGTAGGAGAGGGAGAGGCTGCTTTTCTAGTGGGCTTCTATATTTTGTTTTGTCGTTTTTTTTCCGGTGTTTTAATTTTTCTTTGTTTCTAGATAGTTTTGGTAGTTGTGTTTTTTGTTTTTATTTTTTGGTTTTTCTTCTTGTTGTGGTTTGGTTGATCCGGTTGAAGGGCGAAACTCGTAGGTGGGGCGGTTGTTGTCCTATAGTGCGTGGTGGTTGCTCGTGTCCGGTGGCTTGTGGTTTGCAGTCTCCATTAGGAGTGTTGAAGTCTCCCAGCGTGGGAGTGTTCTTAGCTTTGGTTGTGGAGTTTTGTTTGTGAATTAGATCTGAATTGGTCATGTCAATTCCCCGCTTGGCTACTCTTTAGTCATGTTGGTCCTTAGCCCGTTGGCTACGTTTGTAGTTGTAATTCCAATTTTTGAGTTGTTATAATAAAATTATTATCGTTCAAAAAAAAGTGGCTAACTTCATGCATTTATTTCTCATTCACCCGACATTGGTTTCGAGAAATTCAAAATGCTAAACTCATATACCCTCGGTGTAGATTACATTTATCTCATTTATTACATACAAAGAATAAATGAACCCACTTAAATAATTAGTCAAAATCGGGTCAGAATCCAATTTATTAAAACCAATTCCAACAATATGGTGGATTTAGTAATTGATGTGCTCCAATTCTATTACTAGTCATTCTAGAGAAGCAATTTTTCATTTTTTTTTGAAAATAAATTTCCATTCCAACAAACCAGAAAAAAGCACACCACTACAAAATTTATAAAGCACACCACTACAAAATTTTATTTTCAGACTTTCTTTGTCCACCAACATTCAATAAAAATATGGGAGTTTGTTTCAATGCATCTTTATTTAGGGCAAGCCATTGTCGTCTCAAGGTTCTCGATCGCTAGAAGGGATAGTGATGAGGGGTAAATTCGACTTTCAATTATTTTTATTTATTTAATTACTGAAATTTCAGTTTATATTTGTTATTAGCCCAAAATTATTGTTAAATGGGTTAATTCTTAATTATTAGTAAATACATGGCCCATGAGTCCACGACGCCCAGTTTAATAATCAAGGTCCATGAGGCTCAATGTCTTGAGTATAAATAGTTTCTCTCTATTCATCTGTAATTGCTCTCAATTAACTTACTCGTTATTCTGCACTTTGGATTATATTCAAAATCACTGTGACTTAAGCATTAGAGGGGTTTTCTGGGACAACCCTGAGGTCCTTCCAACTGTATGTTTGTGTTGCAGACCTGTTTCCAAATTAGAAATTATTACTCAGAAGACCTTCCTAGACTTCCCGAAGTACCTTTGCTCTTGGAGTGTTACCTTGACACATGGACTAAGTACCTTAGCGTATGATTTACAAGTAGGGGTGGAAATAGGCCCAGGAAGCACCCGGCCTCTTGTCGGCCTACTTTGGTCCGGCCTTTGGCCTATTTCATAAATAAAAGGCTAGGCTAAGGCGCCTTTGTAAGCCTATTTATGTAAAATAGGCCGGTGCTTTTAAAATAGCCTTTCTTCTGCAATAGTCGGCTTTATTTATGGCTATAAGTAAAAAAATATGATATATTTTATATAGTTTATTAATATTATTCTTTTTATCTAACTATTTAATTATTATAATAGATAAAATATATTTTTAAAATAAAAATATGGTTCGTAGGCTTTTAATAGGCTCGGTAGGCCTATGCTTTTAAAAGCCAGCCTTTTAATGGAAAAAAGCCTATTATATTTAATAGGTCGCTTAGGCCAAAAAACGTGAATTAGGCCTAGGTCGTCGACGCACGCAGCCCTGGCCCGCTCGCCTATTTCCACCCCTATTTACAAGGTAGGGGTAGCCACGGTTCGAGACGCAGGCGGTTTGGCTCTAGTTCCTCCAAAATGAGGAATCAAACCGGAGGCTCACGATTGTAGCGGTTCTAAAACGGAACTCGGTTCCTTTAAGAAACGAGAACCATTTTCTTTTGATTTTTTTATTTCTTTATAAAAATAATTTATCAAATTTAGTTACAAAACAAAAGAAAAAAGGAAAATAGAAATGAATTAGACATAATATTCATAATAATATTAAGAGGAATTAGACTTAATATTCATAATAACATTAGATTTTGGCTTATGTATCCTCTTAAGATATAAATGAATCGGGATTCACGTGGCTCGCTTACAACATTTAATCTAAGATGTGTCTCATGCGATTGCCTATATAAAATATCATAATAAATCTTTAACATTTCGTCTATCATATTTTTACAAAAAACAAATAAAAATCGTTGGTTTTAACCTTAAAACCGCTAGTTCCACCACGATTCCAACGACGGTTCAAATCTACTGATTAGAACCGATGGTTCCACGATTTTTTAGACTAAGGAACCGGAACCAAAATCGACATACACGGTTCATTCGTATTCGGTTTTAGAATTCAATTTTGGTCAACAGAGTTCAGGAACTATTGACATGATTTGATTGTGGTTTGGAACCTAATTTTTTGGTTCCATTTGGCCACCCCTACCACAAGATGCATGCTTGTTGCTACTAGAGATGTCAATAAGGGCAAGGCCCTCAGGGTTGATCCTAGCCCAACCCTAAAAATCAAGGGCTGCACCTATATTTCATAGGCCCTTATAACATGAGGGTTTTTTAATCCGACCCTAATTGGCCCTAGGGCCGTCTGAGCTAAAGTGGTAGATCTGGCTCTTAGCCTTAGGGCTTTTGAACTTATAAGTTTTTTGTATTTTATATGTTTATATTCAAAATTATGCTTGCAATACTATTAATCCATTATTTGATCTCATTTATTAATTACCATTTATCTTGACAAATTATCAAATTCGATTTTTGATCTCATTTATAATTTAGTCTTACTAAATAATTTAGATTATACAAAATTAAATTTGGTATATAATTGGTAATGATTATTTACTCTCTGTTCTAAAAGACCCTGCCTAGCTCCGATTAGACCCCGTCTAGGCGCTAGGCCCTCCTTGTCTGCCTACGTTATTTTCCAATTAGATCCCGACTAATCCCGCTCAGGTCTCGCCTAACCCCGCCAGCTCGCCAGCGCTAGGCCCAGCTGATCTCGCTCGGCTAGCGCCTAGCGATTTTTAGAACACTAAATATTTAGTACGTTAATAATTATAAAGAACTAAAATATATTTGGTATAGATTATGTGATTACTAAAATAAAAATGACAAATTTTTAATATTTTAATCCAAATGGAATCTAAGAATTACATGACTTATTTTTATAAAATAAGAAATTCGCAAGTTAATTTTTCCATCATGATGTAATATTTTAATTTAGACAAAGTATAACTTTATCAAATAATAATAAAAAAGTCATAGGGGGCCTTCTAGCCGACCACTAGCCCTATAGGGCTAGAGGGCTTGGCTTAGATTTTTCAAGCCCTTATGAGTTGGTATTTTTAGCCCTAGCCCATAAGGGTTAGGCCTCTTAAAGGCAGTAAGGCAGGTGGAACGGACCGACCCTTATTGACATCTCTAGTTGATACTAACCCTTCTCTTGGACTAAAGGAGTACCACAAGGAGATAGGATAAACATGTCCCTATAAGTACTATCACGCTTATTGGAAAAGATACAAAACATACATATCACTCGATGCAGTACAATCCTTACTAGAGGAGAAAATGAAGACGACGAAACCACAAATGACTCGAAGAATCAATTATGCAAACTCCCAAGTCGAAGAAGGTTGGGTCATGTTTGGCTGGATATCTTAAAAACAAAATTGTTAAATTAAAATTTAATATATGCCATGTGTCATTTGCCGAGTGAAGTTAGGTTGAACCCACTTAGGGGTATCGAATTACCCATCAATCACATCTAATTATTATTTTACTGAAACACATCTAATATCAATTGTCATAATTATGCAATTACATCACAAATACATTATGCAATCTTTCTTATTTTCCAAATCAACAATCATTCTAACCATTAATTGGCCAAAAGAACAATCATCACACCAACTACCATCATTCATATTTTCATATTATATCCAATCACACCCGCAAAATTTATTCTTAATTTTCAAATAGTTTTTTATATTTTTCTCTCCAAAAAAAGAAAAAAGCGAAACAGTTGGTCAACCAATCACACGAGCACTATATATATTTTCCAACTCCGCGTGTGTGAGAGAGAGTGGATGGGAAGATGGAAAAGTATTTTCTTTTAAGTTTCTTTTGGGAAAATTACATGGAATACGTTGTTTTTGGTATACATACTATACAATACGCTCCTATCACTTTTATACCTATTTTTTTCCTTTTGTACCTTTTTTTTATGCTCTTGCATATTTTTGATTATTTTTATTTTTCTTCGTTTTTTTGTTCATGCATTACTTTATATGTTATATTTGTTGTTTCGATGTCGTTTATATTTGTTTCTTTGTTGTTTTTTTGTTGTTTCGATGTTTCAAAACAACTTTTACCTACTTTTTATGTTGTTTTTTATTCATATATTATTTTGTACATTGTTTCTATTGTTTCGGTGTTTAATGTTATTCTAATAATTTTTTTTGTTGTTGTTTTCATGTAATGTTCAATTTGTAAATACAGTTTTTACCTATTTTTAAGTTATTTTTATTCACGTGGTGTTTTTAATATTTTATATGTTATTTCTGGGTTATTTCAATACCCTTTTTAATGTTGTTATGATGTTTCTTTGTTGTTTCCATGAAGTTTTTGATGATTAAATATAATTTTTACCTATTTTTAACTTTTTTTGCTCATATGATGTTTTCTATATTGTTTCTGACTTTCTGATTTGATTCCATATTGCCTCCTGGTTGTTGCCATGTTTTTATGTTTTCATGCATTGGATCAAAAATTGAATTTGTGTTTTTATATTCATGTTGTTTCTATAATATTTTTAATTTGTCTGGTTTTAATATGTGTTGTTTTATGTGTATATTTCTTGATTTTTTATAAGATTTCGAGTATAAAATGGATTATTTAACGGGGACAAAATTTATTTTTTCACTGAAAATTTATTGAAAGAAACATGTTTGAAACATGTTAGAAACAATATTGAAACAAAGCGTAAAAAAGTCCAGAAATATTTGCTAGAGCGTAAAGTTGTGTTAAAAAAAAGGGCGGGAGCGTAATTTTGGATAAAATAGTACCGAAAAGCGTAAAAGTCTGAAATTACCTCCAAAAAGTGGGGCATTTGTGTCAATTTCCCTTTCTTTTATTCTTATGGCCATTTTGCTTTTGGGCTATAATTTTCAGTATGTTAGATGTAGCCCATACATAATCGTAATTGTAATGGATCTTGGATTAGGTTCAAATCCAATTTGCAATATGAGGAACCTTGAGTTGTAAAATTTGATGAATCGTTACATATACACCAGGTTTAATAAAATATTTTTTTAAAACAATAATGAAATTTAAAATTAGATTGTTCGGGGCCATCCCAGTAGTTCACGTGTAAAATCTGACAAATTAGTTTTAAACATGTGAAGACAAATCATAATATTTCCAAATTTTATATTGAAATTATATTTAGAAAACTTTAAATCTATTTTTATTAGGGTAAAATTCACTTTACCCCCTGTACTATTGGTTTTGTATCAATTACCCCCTCTACTATGAAAACCTTCAAAGACCCCCTTAAATCTATAATAGTTATATTGATAGACAAAAATACCCCTAATTTAAAATAAAATAATAAATTTTATTTGCATACTATTATAAACTATAAATATATTTTCCCTCTATAATTAAATATCAATTAGTTTGATTCTAATTCTTGTTCAAAACTAATTTTATAAATAAAAATAATCTTAAATTTAACCTAAAAAAATAAATTAAAAATTTAAATTTAATATTATAGAGAAGTCACATTTTTAACATTATAGAGAAAACTCATTAACAAATATAACTTTAATAAATTTTGAATCAAAATAATATAAATTATTTAACAGTACATATTTTCTATTATGTATGGTGCACGTATGTAACTGAAATATGTTAATGGATAAAATTACAATTTAATAATTATTTATTATGTGTGAAAGAGAAATTAATATTAATAATAAATAAAATATATTCTAAAATATCAATACAATTAAGAATGAGTGAAGAAGTGCTAAAAAATAAGAATTTAAAAGAAGTTTACAAAAACAACATAATGTAATTATAAGTGAGATAATATTTTCTAAAGAAAATATTGTGTTTTATATTTAATTATTACTATTATATCTATTTATTTAGGATTTAATTAATATTAGTGTTAGATAAAAATTATATCCAATTATTAATATTTAGTTGTCGAGAAAGTATTATAGGAATTTTTTTGTTTAATATTTTAAAATATATATATATATATATATATATTTTCGTTCATAAATAATTTTTTCTAGTTAATATGTTGTACATATATCACATGTCACATGTCTTATTTAATATAAATATTTAAGAATACCAATTAATATATGAACTTTAATAATTATTTTTTAAAATAATATATACATATATAATGATAATAATATCTTTTGCTATTTTATTTATTTTTTATTTAACTTTAGGTTTAATTACTTAATGAAATTCGAATTAATTATATCTTGAATTAAATTAATTGCAATTTAATTGTAGGGGAGATAAAATGTGCAATTAAATACTATATATATTTCAAGGGTATTTTTGTCTATCAAATATATCTTTACTAGTTTAGGGGTATTTGAAGGTTTTGATAGTAGAAGGGGGTGTTTGATACAAAACCAATAGTAGAAGGGGTAAAGTGAATTTTACCCTTTTTATTATATTCCTTTTGATAGTTGGCAGATTACATAATTTGTCATGGGCGAATTCTACCTAATAAGTAATAAGTTTAAGCTAAATTTAAAATGAATAATGGTCTAATCGATATCAGAGTTTGATGTTTATTGGTGCTTCTTAGATAGATTAAAAAAATTATTATAATTTGAAATAAAAATAATACAAATCCATCTAAACATATATCTTAAACATATAACTGCACCTAACCTAACCTAACTCTCAATAAATATCTTGGTTGTGTGTAAATCCTACCTAACTTCCCTCGCACATGATAGCATCAGGCATCAGCATTCTGTTATAGTATTATCGTATACATATTTAAACTTATTGTTTCCAAAGTAATTCAATAATTTAAATATAGGATGAAATTTTCCACAATATGAAGTCACTAATATGTACCTTAGTATATAAATATATATAAATGATGTTGTTTTTTAAAGACAGATTGCTCAAATTAACTTGGTTGATCAAAATACTCTTCCGAAGAGGCAAGTCTTCTTCTCCTCGAAGCTGGAAAATCATTTTGATTTAACTTGATTTGCACACACGCACAAATGTTATAGGGCCCCGGGTTGTCGGTGAGGCCCTCCGACACTCTGTTTCAAAGACGCGGTGAATGAGAAAAATAACAAGAAACGAACATTGTAAATAATGTGTAGGAGAAAATAGTGAATTAAATTTCTTACGAGATAATATGAGGGACCTTTTAATTTTATACGGTAGATGGGCCCATGGGCACAGAGAGATTTGGATGAGCCACCAAGTAGGTGCACGTAGGAGAAATCGGCCGATGGGCCCAACCCGGGCTCCTTTGGGCCTGTTTAATTATTAATAGTTTATTATGCAATTAATATTAAATAAGCATATATAAAATAATATATATTATATTATATTATATACTGACTGCAGCCCTGCAGCATTGGTTCATGCCATAATTGTAGCTGCAGAAAGGCATTTTGAGAAGATTATTTAACAATACAAATGGGACTCCATTAACCATTTGTTAATGATTATCTTCAAACCTTTAATTACTTTAATGTGCTTTGATAAGAAACAAGGGGCCATATATTGTAGTTCACTTTCAGGGATAATTACTAAATTAACCCTGGGATTTAGCTTAATTACAAAAAATTACAGTTATCTTTCAAAATTACAAATAGCCTCTTAAAATTTGTATTTACCTAACAAATAACATCGGTGCAATTCGTAAGATAAAAACAAATATCAATGGGATATTTGTAATTTTAAAAAATAATTGGGGTTTTTTGTCATTAGACTAATCCTCAGGATGGTAATTTTTGTAAGGGATAATTACATAAAGCCCACTAAGGTTTGTGCTAATTACAAAATAAAAACATGAGGTTTTTAAAAATTATAAAAAAAGAACTTGAGATTTGACTGTTATGGATGTTAAACGGGCTGGCCCTTGTGATTTCGGGCCAGCCCGAAGCTTCAGATTAATCGGACAACTATCAAACAGGTTGGCAATATTGCGGACCTAACCCTAGCAGGCTTAGGATTACACGGGTCACTAACGGGCTAAAATAAATTAAAATAAAATTTATATTTAAATATAAATTTTTAAATTAAAACATATATAATATTAACATTCAGACTAAATAAACAAACCAAATGATCTATAATAAAAAGTCAACACATAGTTTATAGTTAGATTAATGAACATAATCTTAATGTTTAGACATTCAAAACTTCGTAATTAAATAAGTCATACAAGTACGACTTGAATATACAACTAAGTAAACATTAATCAAGTATCATGCTCAATCACATTTGATCAGTCCTTGACAAAATATTATCTTTCAATTTTTATTCATCCAATATATATAAAACAATAAATAGTGAATTCATGTTACTTTAAATAACACAATTTATAAAAAAAATATTTGTTACTTTAAATAACATAAAAAAATAAATTTTTGTTACTTTAAATAACACAATTATATAACTTTCAGTCACTTAAAAGAAATAAAATAAAATAAAAAAAAAATATTTGTGGGCTAAGGGCCAGCCCATTTAACCCGCGGGGGCTAAACGGTCCGGGCCAAAAGGCGTTGTTTTAAACGGGCCAATATTGACAGGCCATAACCCTGTTTTTTTTTTTCTGGGTTAAACGTTTAACATTTCTATTTCTGTCTTAAATTTAAGCGGACAATTGTAATATTTTGATAAATTTAGGGGGGATTTGAAATGTATTTTTCATATAAAGGGGAGAAATATAAAACAAATCAAATTTGAGGGGATTTTTTGCAATTAGCCCGAACCTCTGGGAATTTTTGTAATTATCCCTCTCTGTAACTAACCCTCAGTCTTATAGACACCAAAAGTTCTTGTCTGTAATAGGGATTAATTTCAATGATGATTGGAATAGAGAAAAGTTACATATAGTTTTGCTGCACTACCAACAGCAAAAAGACTCATCTGCCCATTGTGACTCTAAACCCTAGCTAGACAACCTGAACTAAAATGATAAGCTCACATAAATCCATTAAAGGATCAAAAAGTTAGCTAGCTCAGGCCCTGAATCTCACTCTTTTCTTGAATTTGTTGGGGCCTAAATAGCAAAACTTGAACACTTGATGGACCCCATGTAAATATCAATCTCAATCAAATTATCCTCCTCTTCTTGATGAGAAAAATGATGATCATCATCTGCAGATATTAATTTGCAGCACTTGAGATTAAAAATTGGATCTTTTTCTGGAGAAACAAATTGCCCACTTGGAATGGCTATTTCAATCAGGCTCTCTTCATCGGATATCGAATCGTCGGAGCAATCGAACCTCTGTTCGGTGTTATTATAAGGCCACTCTGTGTCAGATGAATGGTCATCTTCTTCACTTGAACTACTTGAAAATCGATCCAAGCTTTCACTTTCTGAATACAACAAATCTTGTGATCCGATCAACAAATCTTGTCCCTTTTCGTCGTTTTTGTGCTGACTTATATCGATATCTCCTAAATCATTACATGAAGTGTCTGCAGGACTTATGAGGGTATTTTCGTCATGTTTTTCAGGTGAGATTGGTTTTTGTTTCGAGAATTTGAAAAGAAAAAGAGTTGACAAAATGATCAAAATCACAGATAATGTGATGGGAATGAGAAAACAATACAGACAATTACAGGACATTTTTTGGGGGAAAAAATAAAAATGATTAACACAATTAATCAGGTGTTCTGTTCTTGGCTAGGGTTGTTGGAGAAAGGGTAATATGTAAAAAGGACTGACAATTTCTTTTGGGATGGGCACAAATTAAAGGAAAGCAAACAATTGGACAAGAGAAAAGATTGTAGTTTAATACAGTGGACTATGAGAAAAGTTAATTTGACTGATAAGGGGAAGTAATGAAAAACAAAAAATTAAGGTCAAACTCAACATAAATTAGATGTAATAAGTGTACAAGAATGTAAATTCATACCAGAAACCCTTGAACTATTCTTGCCAGGCTCAAGAACAGTAAACAAAATTGAAATCTGAATTTGTAGTGTTTGAAAATTACAGGTGTTGGTGAACTGGTTTATAGGTAATGCCAAAAAGGGTTCTGTTTTTTTTTTCCCAATTTTTTAAATGCAATTAGACTCCAAAAATATGAATAATTTTTTGGTAATTTGCAGGGGTGTTTCCAGTTTCCAGGCATCAAAGACTGATCACAATTCCCAAGCCTTTTCCACTGTTAAGTGTAAATTAAAAAAGAGATAATTTTGTGTTTTCCCAAACAGCAATTAGTGGTCCTCTGAAATAAACCATTGGAATGAGAGATGCCATGTGCCAACCTCTGAGCTCACCACATGCCAGTTTTATTTTTCCAAATCCCATGAAGGAAATTAGGTAAACAAAATAGAGAAATGTATATATACAATTAAAAAAAAGCTGAAATTTTCTGATCTATATTTTTTTCTTTAATGTTAATTCGTTCAATCCAATGAAGAAGACAAAATTTTCACCTGATGGTAGCTGAAAAATCGACAACTCTTATTGTCACTTCTTTTTTTGTTTGACTCTCTATTCGCATGAGGATCAGCTTTTCACACCAAGTTTTGGTGGGGGCACGTTTGGTAATTTGGTATATATCAGGTCAAAATTGCCCTTATGCGCTCGTGAATAAGCTAAAGGCTAAATACCCAATGATCCGCGTGTTTCAAATTTGAGTCACGACCCGACCCCAAGTCACGATTAGGGCGACCCAGCACCGTTAATCTGCATTATGATGTGACAGGCAGACTTAGACTATCCGACACGTGGAACTAGCTCGTAGTCAAACCTATAAATACAACATTATTTCTTTACTACGTGTATCTCATAATCACATCAGAACCTCACTCTTGCCGTAACGATCTCATTATATGTATCGTATCGACTTTAGTATTGGAGAGCTTTTGGGGGTCCACATTGCTAACCTAACGTTCGTTCTTTTATATACTGCTCGAACCAAGTAGCTAGGCTCGTGGCGAGGCGACCCGATCCAAAGTACATTTGACTTATTCACCCAAATCAAAATTATCGCCCATATTTGCGCATTTTATTTGTGGCCATGATGGTGGTTCGCCCGTGATATAAGTAAGCATCAACAAAAAATATATACCATTTTTAAAAAATAAATATCTCAAACATAATACTAAACCATATTATATACACTATAAGAAATTTCAATTTACCAACAGAAATAATTTTGTCATTAAATTTTACATTTGCCTACAGAATACCTAAAAAATAAAAAATATTATTTTCCCCAAATTATACCAACAAAAATATTTATAGGTATTTACCAAGAATTTTAGATTTTATAGGTAAATTTTTATTTGCAATACAAACTACAACGATTTTACGTACACTTTTGCGGTTATCTTAATACTTACATGTTAGATTAATTGATACTCATGAATTATGTAGAAAAATGGAGAAGATGAATTCTATATAACTTGAAGCTTGAATACTTGAATGCAAAAATACAAGATGGAGGCTACCATTAAATAGACCCAAACCCTAGCTAAACACAAGAAAGTGAAAATACAAAACTACCCTCACAATTATAAACTAATATAACTCTAACATCCCCCCACAAACTCATGATGATGTAGTAGAAATCATCGAGAGTTTGCCAACCAAAAACGAAAGCGCTGCGGATGCGACTTGGTGAAAAGATCCCAATCAGAAAGATGATGAGATGAATGGTAAGTGGAGTGTTCCATGTTAGGGTGATGACGGGTGACATGACAATCAATCTCAATATGTTTTGTTCTTTCATGGAAAACTCAGTTGTGAGCAATCTGAATAGCACTTTGGTTATCACAATGCATGGGAATAGGTGAGGATAAATGAACACCCATATCTGCAAGAAGCCAACGTAACTAAACTATTTCGAGTTGTAGTAGAAGCCGTTGCGATACTCCGCCTCTGTGGATGATCGAGACACAACATTTTGTTTCTTACTCTTTTCAAGAAATAAGTGAGTCTCCAAGAAAAATACAAAAACCGGTCGTAGATTTTCGATCGGTAGGATCACTAGCCCAATCCGCATTAGAATATGCCCTCAACTCTAATGAAGATGTAGATGGAAACAAAAGACTCTCGAAAAAGAGTACCACGGAGGTATCGCAAGATACGAGTAAATCGCATGACCAATGAATCAGAGTGGGGCAAGTGACAAACCGACTCACAATATGAACATCATATGCAATATCGGGACGCGTAATGGTTAGATAAACAAAACTTCCAACAATAGTGCGATATAAGGTAGGATCGACAATGGTGTGCCATCGAAGGAGAATATCGAACATTAAGTTCAAGAGACGTATCAATCGTCCGAGTATCGTAAAGAAGACGAGCTCGATCAAGTATGTCGCAATGTACTTGATCGTGAAAGAAGATAACCTCGGGGGGAGCTCGCTACCTCAATACCCAAGAAATATCGCAAAGGTCCCAAATCTTTCATTTCAAAGCGGTTAACTTCAGATTTCAACAATGCAATCCCATCAACATCATCACCGGTGATGATCATATCATCAACATATAAGGAAAGAAGAATAATACCAAAGACATGTACGCTTGAAGAAAAAGGTTGAATCATGGTTCTTTGGAACTAAAACCAAGTGTAGTAAGACGATAGAGAATTTTTCAAACCAAGCCCGTGGAGCTTGTTTGAGACCATACAATGCTTTCTTAAGTTTGCAAACTTTGCCCGATTATGAGGAACTCAGGTGGTGGGATCATGCAAACATCTTCTTGAAGATCACCATTCAAGAAGGCATTTTTGACATCCAATTGAGATATATGCCAATTTCGGACGTAAAAAGAAAGAATAAGAGTACGACGGTAGTCATCTTTGCAACAGGGCAAATGTTTCCTCATAATCCATACCATCTTGTTGTGAATAACTTTAGGGATGTCAATCGTGTCGTGTTTCGTGTTCGCGGGTCGTGTTTTTTACAGGTATTATAGGTCGACACGAACCCAAACCCGAGGCGTTTAATTATTCGTGTCAAGATACACGACCCGAACACGACCCATTTATGACACGGGTAACCCGACACGACGACACGAAAAACCCGTATAATTTAAACTTGACTAACGAAAAAAATAAAAAAATCGAGAAAAAAAAATTTAAATTACAAATAAAATATACATTAAATATTAAAAATTATTAAAAAAATGCATTTAATAATTTTTCCATCATCATATAATCAACTAAAACATCACAAAATATTAAAATAATATATCACCATAAAATTAAATGGGTTACATAGGTCAATCGTGTCGACCACTGGTCGACCCGATCCCGACCTATTTATTTTTCGTGTTATCCATGTCCAGGCCGATTTTGACCCGAACTTGTTAAGGGTTGTACATGTACTGCTAAATTCGTGTTAGGTTCGTGGTCGGGTTATCGTGTCGTGTCACAAATTGACACCCTAGAATAACCTTTAGCAACCAATCTTGCTTTTATATCGCTCAATGAACCATCGATTTTGTTTTAATTTTATAAACCCAACGCGAACCAATTGCCGCGTTTACCAGGTGGTAAAGATACCAAATCCCAAGTGTTTGTTTTATGCAGCAGAAAGTTCTCGGTCATATCTTTGTCATAAAGGATCGATAATTGCCTCTTTATAGGAGTGTGGTTCGTAAATTTGGTGAATAGAGGACAAAATTGAAGCAAAGGCGGGAGAATAAGACGAATAAACAAAGTCAGGTAATTGAGTGGACTTACGTGTACGTTGGGGATATCGAAGAGGCAAAAGATCCACAATTTCGGGGAAGCGATTGGGGTCGTGAAGTAGCGCGACGAGGTGAGCAATAGTATCCGACGAGTCTCTATCGTATTATCCGAGAATGGATCAATATGAACAAGATCGGTTTTGGAGATCTTTATGGGGACTTGAGGGAATAGAGAAGAATGGAATATGCTCAAGAAAAATACATGACGAGACACATATAATTTTTGAGCAACAGGATCAAAGCAACGATATCCCTTCTCGACCGTCTCCATATCCTAAGAAAACACAAATAGGCGAACGAGAAGATAATTTCTTTGCGTTCAACATGAGGACGAAGGACAAAACATGCACAACCAAAGACTCATAAAGACGAATAACTAGGGGTGGAACCATAAAGTCTCACGAAATGGTGACAAATCGGATGTAATGGATGATGGAATCATATTTATACAATGGGCGGTGCGGTAAGCGGCTTCCCCGTAATTCACTGAAACCGAACTAGATAGTAAAAGTGAGCGGCGGTTTCAATGATATGCCTATGTTTTCTTTCAACAATACAATTTTGTTCAGGAGTATCTGTGCAAGAAGTTTGATGCAAAGTCCCATCCAAAGCAAGCAATTCACGAAAATTATTAGATGTGTACTCCCCACCCAAGTCACATCTAAAGCATTTTATGATAGCAGAGAATTGAGTTTTTACAAAAGCTCGAAATGAAGTATATATGCTCAGAAAATCAGAACGATGCTTCATAAAATAAACCCAACAATAACGAGAATAATCATCAATAAATGAGACATAATATCGAGAACCCCCCTTTGTGGAAATGGGAGCAGGTCCCCACACATCAGAACGAACCAAATCAAATGGCGCAGTAGAAGAAGAAACACTCCGATTAAAAGGTAAAATGGAAAATTTTGCCAGTTTACAACCACTACAATCAGAAATATCATGAGATGACAATTTTCCTAATGAACCTGTACAAGCCAAAAATCTTAACGTGAAGACGAAACATGACCCAAATGAGAATGCCACAAATAAAAGCTAGACGATGAAGGACTCAAACGAAAAGAAGACAAATCAACACGGTAGAAGGCTGCGATAGAGGGTACTCACGAGCTCATCCAAAATGTATAACTCTCCGTGCCTATGGCTGTCCCAATCACTTAGAATGTGGATCCCGCACACAACAAGAAGTAGAAGAGAATGATACTAAGTAACCCGAATCGCACAATTGGCAATGAAACAAGATTTAATGTAAGTTAGGGAATATGGTAAACATGTGGAAGAGACAGATGAGGTGTGGCTAGATCCAATTCTGCTAAGGGTAACAAAGTACTATCAACAAGAAGCAGTCTCAGCATGTGTGGGTGAAATGGAATTAAAACATTATATATCAATGGACATATGATGAAAAGCTCGAGAATCTAATACCCAATAGAGGAAGATATACCTGACGAGAGCTCGGAGTTGACAAACCTGAGGCGAGGCAAAGCATGAGATGAGGCAAGAAATTTCGAAATTGTTCGGCAATTGTATCCATAGAAGGTCGATCGGAGGTAAGAGTTCCAGGCGTCACGATCCGATGATGGTACAGCAAAGAACACGAGTCGGTGGGGGCGGCCTAAAACCACGTTGATTTGGATGGACAAACCGATGATGGGGAGGTCGTGGATTTTTTCGTTGAAAACGCGTTGTTGGCCACCTTTATTCAACTCGGGACATTGAGTCTCCCAATGTCCTGGTTGTTTTATAACTACACTCATTATCGGCAACCTTTGGGTGCGGTCCTGAAAGAAACGAGAAGATGGACGATGGGGCACAACAAGAACGGATGAAGTAGGAACAGGAAGAACTCATTTCCTTGCCTAAGACTTTAGGCGTAATTCCTCTGCTAACAATTCACTTACAACAGAATCAACAGATGGTAGAGGAATACGGTGCAATATATTCCCACGAAGGGACTCAAAATCATCCCGAAGAGCCATCAAAAATTGAACCAATCGTTGCTCCTCTCTACGAGCAATATAGGGGCAAATACGCGAAGTTCAATAGATTCAGTAAGGGCTAATTGATCCCAAAAATCAGTCATGGCAGAATAAAATTCTTGGACAATCATATTTTTTTGCTGAAGAGATCGAATATCTATTTCCAACTGGTACTGCTTAGCAAAATTCGATTGAGTATACAACCGTTCCAAATGTTCCCAAACTTCTTTAGCAAAGATCATATTTAGCCAATTGCATACCAATAGAGTTCTCCGCGGAGAATTGTTAACCCAAGTAATAATTTTGAATTGTTCACTTCCCAAACCTCTAATTCCTCAACATATTTAGTATTATCTTTCTCAACAAGTTGCTTTTGTGTTCCAAAAATATAACTCCACAATTTTTTCCTCTCAAAAATTACTCATGACATAACTCCAATATGAATAATTCTTTTCATTCAGCGTACACTAATCGATCGCAACGAATCATCTCTTTCACCTACCATAGTGAATAAAGACAGAAAATCAAACGGAAAAACCAACCAAACAACTAGATAGATCGATGCAAATATCCAACAAATCAAGCCAACTCTACCAATAACACTATTGCAAATAATCCGATTCTTGAGGCCAAAAAGATAGCAAACCCAACAAGTGCTAACAGATCAAAAATCGAATGAAAATAACACAAAGTCGCAACATACTCATTTGTGTAATCGCGATATACCCACTGAATTGATACACATGAATTATGTAGAAAAATGGAGAAGAGGAATTACAGTATAACTTGAAGCTTGAATACTTGAATGCAAAAATACAAGATGGAGGCTACCATTTTAATGACCCAAACCCTAGCTAAACACAAGAAAGTGAAAATACAAAACTACCCTCACAATTATAAACTAATATAACTCTAACATTACCTACAGATTTGTCTGCAGGTAAACTGAATTTTCTTGCATTAAAATACATTTGAGTTGTTTGCTTTTGTTGATGTCATTTGATAAAGTTTTAATATTAAGTATGGTTGTATATGATCATTGATTATATCATTGTTTATAATTTTGTATTCAAGATTTAGGATTGAGTTGTTTATTTTGTAAGTTTATTATGCATTTGTTTGTTTGACATTTATGACTGTGTAGGATAATATTGTGAAATCACCAATTTAGCCCTAAATATTTTAGACAATTAACATGTCATAATTTAGCACAAAATATATTATGGGGTAGAAATGACATTTGTTTTGGTTGAAATCTCAGTATTATACTCCCTCCTATTCACAATAAGTGTCTTTTTGGTACATTGGAAAATCTTCAAAAAGAATGTCTTTTTCATATTTTCAAGGCTAGTGAGAAAAATATTTTTCCAAATTATCCTTAAATTTATTGTTTTCCAACTAACACTAATATGTAAATTTGGTTGTTCTAAAGTAGCATTTATGATTAATTAAGGTATATTTGGTATTTAATATAATTCTTAATATGTGTGCTTTTTCCTAAAAATACACTTATTTTGAATAGGAGGGAGTATAATAACATATAGCCAGTAGAGGGTGTGATAGATAATCAAATGGGTATGAGTCCATGTGATACTATACTTCTCAAATAAGGGAAAATGGATGACAAAAAGCCTTTTCCAGCCCAAATACAATGTAATTCTACTCAATCCAAAAACTTTAATCAATCCCACCAACAAAACCAAACGAGCTCTAGAAGTACATACTCATATTAATATAAGTGTATGTTAACTTGCTTAAATATTTGGAATTGTAGTTGAGTTTACTTGTTAATATGTAAATTTCTAACATTATTTAATGGAGTTAAGAATGAGTCGACAGTCTACTTTTAAATAATATGATACTGAATTTTCTATTAGTCTTATTCTGATTTGAGGTTGAATATAACTTGAAAATCTAGTAACGCTACCTACGTTGTTGAGAATGTCGTGTAAACATTATAAGATAAATCACTAGTAAAAGTTGAACATTTGAATTCAAATTTGTTGGACTTAGTTAGCCAATGTTATGGATTTGGTGACCATTTGTTGTAAGCATTATATATGATGCAGAATAAAAATAAAAGTAGTCAACTGAATACAAATTTGATGGACATAATATTATAGAGGGTGAAATTTACAAATTATTGGCCCTGTCCATGGAAAGGGGAAAAAAGTAAAAGAAAATAAAAGTTCCTATTAAAGTCAACACTTTCATCGACAGTATCGCGTTCTCATTTTAAAGGATTATTAATAAACTATATCTTTTTTAATATATATATATATAAAAAAAAAAAGAATGATCAATGAATTATCCCAAAAAGATAGGGATTAGATGCAAATGAAATCCAATTTTATTGTAATCAGGCGCCTTTTTATGAGTACCTTATTCATGCACAGTGCACAAAATGGTCCCAAGTTAGCAAGTGGTTTGTTGTATCATAAGCTTTATATAATTATTTTTATATACATTTACAAATCTAATTGGAATGTTTTGGATCAACTGCTATCAAACTAATATTTTATTAGTAGTCTTGTGTTGTATAAATGAATTATGGTCAATTTAGTGTTAAAAAAAAAAAAAAAGCAATTAAGGTTCAAGAAAACATGATTATGAAGATTAGGTAAATAGAAAGTAGATTAAACTTGTTCCATTAACACAAGGGTGTCAGATAATTTTCTTTTTTTTTTTTAATTATCAAAAGATCTGCAGATTTATCTCCAATAAAAGCTATCGTGGAAGTTAAGGTCTTGTATGGTTAAGTTCCAAGGTTTATTTTCAGTTTCTGGTATAAAAATGAATTTTGAGAATTTCTGGTATTGAAAATTGAATTTTGAGAATTTGTTGGTTTTCTTGTGAAAAAAATGAATTATGTTTGGAATTGATGAATGAATAGAAATGAATTTCATATCGGTTTGCAAATAAGATTATTTTTGGTTGAGTAGTTTTGAAATAGTATTTTAGGTATATAATAATTTTAAAAAAATGATAGTGGTGGGTCCACTTTCAATATTTTAATTTGTATATATATGTCCCATTAGAGAGATATAATTAATAATAGTAATATTTTAAGTAGATAAAGTTAGTAATAGTAGGTCTCACATATATAATTGGATGAAAATGTGATAATATTAATTGATAAGTGTTGTAGGATAGTGCATATGGTTGAAAATTGGAATTATCAATTTGGGATATTACTTTATGTGAAAAATGGAAAGTGGAGAATGATGATTCCATTTGAAAATTTATAAACAAACGTGATTTCATTTTTATGTAGGGAAGACAGTATATGTTTTTTTTAGTACATAAGATGATGGGAATCGAACCCTATATCTCTAATTTGAACTTGAGAGACTTAATCACTTTACATATATCCGATTTCCAGAAGACATGAATATATGTTATATGTTGGATAAAATGCAAATGAAAGAAATCTGGAATCACTACTGGCATTTATTTTTCAATTCTTTGACTGAATATTATGACAATTCGTAACTCCATTTTTTTAGGTGTATGTGTGTGTGTGTATTTTCACTATCTAATATAGCCAACATAAACCATGCACTCCACCATATTTCAACACAACAATTCCTTCAATTTTTAGAATCTTAATCATGCCATCAAAGGGTTGTTGAAGTAGAAGACCTTCAAGAATCAATATTGAATATTTCCATATAAATAAGGGATAATTACAAAAACACCCTTGGGATTTGGGCTAATTACAGAAAAAAATAGATATTTTTAAAAATTACAAAAAAAAAACTTGAGATTTGATTCCGTCTTACATCTTCCCCCTTCATAAGAAAACATATTAAAACCCCCTTATATTTATAAAAATACCATAGTTACCCCCTTAAATTTAACACATAGTCAAACCTGATGGGGTTTTTTATAATTTTGAAATATCTCTGGTTTTTTTTTTAATTAGCCCAAACCCCAGGGGTGTTTTTGTAATTATCCCTATAAATAATTATATAGTAACATAATTGTGATTTAAGCTAGAATAGTAAACATGAATGAATTAACATTGTAGATGAAAAAATGTAAAAAAAAAAAAAAAAAAGATTGAAATACCCGCATTTAGGCATATTTTTACATCCCAAAAATGAACAACAAAACCATATATAATCGAACACGAAAACTAGTTATAATACAACGTTATATAGTCATGATGATCGCCATTTTTCAAATGTATTATCATCTAACTGGAACCTTAATCCAACCATTTGCAAAAGCAATGGCTAAAATAACAAAAGGTGTTGACATACCAAATATGATTATGTAAGGAAGAGGTGTTTTCATTGGATTTTCGCCTTCTCTTTCACCTGCTGTTTGCCAATACCTACATTTTTTGTTTCATTTGAAATCATCAAATACATTAAACCATATAAATTCTATGAAAATCTATAACTTAATCCACATGCATTGGATGTTCTCCAAGTGCAGCTAGTTGCAATATATGTCGTATGTCTAAACTTTTGGGATAATTACAAAAAAAAAAAAAAAAAAAACATAACTTGGGGTATTTAGAGGGCTGAAAAACAAATCAAGTTACTCGATCATTAAAAGTTAGCTCGTTTGAGCTTGGTTTGTTAACATAACGAGCCAAATTTGAACACATTCTTCCGTTTAATAAGATGTATAGAGCTCGACTCGATTAGTAAAAAAAATAAAATATGTGTAAAAATATCAAACCAAGCATATATAGATACAATTTTTTAAGTTCGATTAAAATTCAAACAAACTTGAACAATACTATGTACAACTCGACTCGACTCGTTTATACCCTAGGTATTTACAAAAAAAATGGACGAAGTTTCAAAATTACATGAACACCATGAGGTTTGATTCCGTCTTATATTTTATCCTTTCGTAAAACATTTCAAATATTTATAAAAATATTACAATTATCCCCTTTACACTTGAGACGGAATCAAAACTGAAAAGGCTTTTTTTTTTTTCTCTAATTTAGAAATTTCTCTGGCTTTTTTCCCCCCATTATGCAAAGGTTGTCAATCAAGTCATGCAATAGCATCATTTCAAGAACCTACAATTTGGTAAAGTGACCCTAATTTAACTATCAAAAAGCAAGAATTTTAAGCCCATTTTTTTTCTAGTACAATTTTAAGCCCAAATTGAGAATTGAGAAAAGATTAAATAAATTTTACTGTTCTGGTTCTTCCTCTTTGGTGATAAACTTCTTCTTCCCTCCTTTCTTCAGCTCCCCTTCTCCTCCCCCTAACAAAAATTAATAACCCAAATAATTGATAAGGATAATAGTAATGGGACAAAAAAATAAAATGTTAGACTAAAAAAAAAACACAATTTCCAGCAAAAGGGTTCAAGCCAAATTAACCTAAATTTGCAGAAATTCTGAATTCTTGCCTCCTTTTCTTGGATGTGTAAAGAGCATCTTGAGGTTCAAAAGGGGGACAAAATGGCTTGTTTGGTAGCTTAAACCTGGGATTGAGGCCAGTAAATAAGCCCATTTCTGCTGCCATTTTAAATTCAACAAACTTTCTGCTATTATTCAATCAACCAAACAAATAATAAGCAAGAATCTACGGAGGGATAAAGAAATATCATACAACAACTCAAGTTTTATGTGTATGGATGAAATTTGATTTCAAAATTCTGACATGGAGGGATGAGATCTTCTGTCTACGTACACACCTTATCCAAATATTAGTGGTTGACCACTACACTTCTACTATAAATCTGGCCCAATTTTCCTTTCTCAAGCCCAAAAGGGGACAAATATTAGCCCAATTTTTATTATACTTTTGTGTGAGAAAAAAGATTGGCTTTTTTTTTTTTTTTTTTTTTTTTTCCGAACTATAGCATTTTCATTGATACCTCAACTCAAAGAGAATAATTATACTTTCCGTAGCCATTGGCTAACTAAACCAACATGACTAATGCAATATAACCGGAGAATTGGTCAACCCAATTCAAATCCAAAATACTATCAAGAACAAAATTAGCTAATCTATGACATTTACTAATGCTCTTTTGTTCTTGACCTAAGAAAAACAAATGATCAAAAAGAAAACTTAACAGGTATATGTCTTCGGCTATTTAAACACCCTCACCCTCAAAGTTCATATGATTATTGAGTTTGCTCGCAATATCCTGTCCATCTATATGAAGCTTCAAATTGAATCTGTTCATTTGTGCTGCAAAGCACAAAGCCTGCCTAATTCCCAAAAGTACAGCCTCCACTGAATGCTTTGTGCCATCCCTAAAGGTTGCCCATGCTTTCATCACACATCCTTTTTCATCTTTAATCTAGCCCCCAACTGTCGTCCTCATATCCTTCAAAGTAACAGCACTGATCATCAAATAAAGATGTCCTACTGGTTCTTTTGAATCTCCTTCTCCATTCTAGCCTCACCCTTGCCTTCCTTATTGATTCTGTCCCTCCACTTTTTGTCAGCAATGGCTTGATATTCTTGCCATTCTTGTATAGCTCTTCTAACAATATCCTCTTCTGCAGGATCGGACCAAGGCTTCACAAGCGCCTAAGCAGCTTTTTATGAAAATAGGCCCTTGATCAAAAATTTATCTTAAAATATTAATACTATTAATAAAGAGCGCAAAAATCAATTGAAACACTAATTATTATAATAAGCAAATAAAATAATTACTGTCAGCGAGACAACACGATTAATTAAGAACAATAATATGTAGCAAAACAAAAATAATGTATCAACTAAAAATTAATATTCATATATTAGAATAATCAATAAGTGAAAATTAATATCCCGAAAACAAATAATATTTCATGAAACCAAAACTCACAAAAACAAATCATATATATTTTTATAGTATTCATATGTTTTAAAACCAATAAATAAGCAAAGTGCAACAGAAAAGTTAAAAAATGGATGGTGTGAGTTGGCGAAGTGAATCACAAGAAGGGTAAGCTGAGATTTGGGCCTTTTTGAGAGTGTTGTGTGGATGAAGAGAAAAGAAAAACAATTGGGCCTATATTAAATATGCAGTTGAAGTTTGAAGAGTTAAAAAAGAAAAAAATGGGCCCCCAATTATTTTGGGCCCAAGGTGGTGCATGTCGCCAATGTGGTCAGTCCCCGCTTGCTTCTTCTTGTCCACACATGTTTTTGGAAGACCCACAAATTCCTAGTCTTCCGAAAAACCACCATAAAATGTATACAGAAAAAGATTGCCTTTAGAAAAAAGAAAAAGATTGTGTAAAATTTGTGTAAATAGATCGGATGGGATCTTTCTCTAGGATGGTGTTTCATCTCATATTCCACCAAGACGGATGATCGACACGTGTACAAAAGTTACCATATTAATTTTGGAGCATAAATCAAGGCTAAATTGTGGGGTTTTAATACGGTAATTTTTGTACACGTGTCGATCATCCGTGCGGTGGAATATGAGATGAAACACCATCCTGGAATAGAAGATCCCATCCGATCATGGAGTAGGGGTGGCCAAATGGAACCGAAACCGGAATCATTGTCAACGGTTGCGATAACTATTGACCAGGTGTAGCGATTTCGGCCTGTTCCTGGTCTCAAAAATCGTGGAACCAGGGCGTTTTTAACCGTCGGTTAGAACCGTATGTGGAACCGATAATTAAAATCGTCGGTTTGAAGGTTAAAACCAATGATATTTATTTTTTGGGTAAAAATAAAAACGCTAGTTAAAGCGGTAGGGTCGGGGCCTAGCGCAAAGCCAGGTGGGACTAAAGGCGGGGTTAAAGCGAGCCTAATCGGAAAAAAAAATTATAGGCGGACGAGAGAGGTCTAGCGCTTAGGGCGGGGATTTTTACAACAAGGTAAAAATATGCCAAAAGAAATGTTAAATGTTTATTATAATATTTTATATTCGTAACTATATGTGACATGTTTTAAACCAAAATTTTTAAGCTTAACTACGTGAATTTTAATTCATTTATACTCTAATAGTATATATGAAAGGTTTAATATTATTATTAATATTAAGTACAAAACTTAATTGAATATAAAGTGGAAGTCTTTTCTTTTTTTTTTTGTTTTTTTAGGTAATCGAAATTGATAAATTATTTTTAAAAATAAAAAATTATCAAAAGATAAACAAAAGCGGTTCGATTAAAATCGAACAGAACCGTAAAGAACTGGGTTCCAAACCAGAATCGGAACCATCGATTTTAACGGCTTGATTTATTTACAACCCTAGATAATTGAAGATTTTCACTATAAAATAGTATAGTTTTCCCTTTTATGAGTACTAGTAAGGTGAACGTGCGTTGCACGTAATCCAAATTATTTTAATAATTTAATTAAAAAAATATATTAATCAATTGTAATTATTATTGACTAAGTTATTTTAAATTTATTGTGAATATCGTTAATGTATTTTTATCTTAAAATGAAATCCGCAATCTTAAAACTAAGCTTATATATTGTGTGAATATATCTTAAATGATATTATATCAAACTAAACACAATAGGCAAAAAACTTAAAAAAACATTAACAAAAAAACAATTATTCTATGAACTTATTTGAAATATAAAAATCTGGCAATTATAAGTCTATGAACCGTATATTATTTAAAATTCAAAGTTTTCCCTACATAAAGATTCATATGTATTTTTTAAATCATTGAATAGAAGATAAATTTTCAAATTTGATCTTATTTTTTTTCTCTTTTAATTCAAATATGTACTTTAAATTTTGTCAAAAAAATATTTACTGTAAAATATAACTGGCAATTAGGTTTTCTTAAAAGTTAAGTACTTATTCAAAAATAAAGTGATATGATACTTTTGTCTTCAAATATTATGAAACAATAAATTATAGTTATCAAAAACCCAAACCTAATTATATAACTCCATAAAGTTACTATATTTGATTTAACATTATAAACTTAAGGGCAAATTTTAGTAGTTAAATATAATTTTTTATCGTGTGATATGGCATCACATAAGTCTACTACTTGGAATAATCTGAACTGGACCCGTATGGAATGTCAAAGGCAAATGTGATAATACATCTATATTCACTTGACCAATTCAATACCCAGACTTCACAAATTTTATAATTTTTAATTACTTCACGTTGTGATTGACCAATTTAATACCCAACTTCATATATCTTTCATAAATTTGCACCTCTTTACTTGACAAGACAAAAAAACTCGCAAGAAAGTAATTAAAACTAAAATACATTTTTAAATATTATATATAATAATTAAAAATTAATTTAAAACAAAAAAAATCTAAAGAAAATTATTAATTTCAAATAAACTTAAAATTAATTAAATTCAATTAGTAGATAAATAAAAGTAAATTAAAATTTAATTAATTGAATGAAATTAGTTTAGTAAACTAAATTTAAAAAATAAAATGAAAATGAAGTAATTTAAAATTAACATAGTGAATAAGAAAATTAAAGTAATTATTTTATATTCATATATTAATTTTTAATTAGTTTTTTATTTGAATTTTCAAACTTAAAAAGTAATTAAATATTTTCACCCGCATGATGATCCCTGATTAAACTAAATATTTATATATTAGAAATAAAGATAAAATAAATTAATCAATATAATTGGAAATGGTCAATAAATTGAAATTGAAAGAAAAATTGCATGTTTATATAATATAAATTAATAAACCACGATCTATTTTCATATACTATGCAAGTTATATATTAATAAAAAAGAAAAAATAAAAATATGAAGAAAGATAAGTAATCTATAATACAATATTACTACATATTCAATCAATGTTAAATATCCACATATTGAGATCCGATATATGTAGTCAATGTCTACTCAAACATATATGAAAAACACCTTGTACGACATTCAATTGTAATATATATTTAAAATTAATGAAATAGTGATTAGTATTTGGGATTAATAAAATATTTATGTACTTCAAATATTAATACCTTGATTCAAAATCTTCCTAATTAGATTTATTGAAAGTGATATTTTCTCTATGTATGGTTTGTTTTTGTTTTATCAATAATTTCTTTGAAATAATAATACATATCCTGTAAATAGAAATTAGTTAATATATTACACAAGTTAATTATAGATTGTGAGTACATGTATAACATTGTTGATATGATTGTTAAATTTTCAACATTGTTCAAACATATAATTTATTTTTAGTAAGTATAGATCATAATGAATTATTAACTAATTATTTATATAACTCAATTGAAGAAAAACTTAAAAACAACGTAAAACTATATAGGTTTTTATGTTTAGTTTACAATTTCTCTTGTTTGGTTTTGATGGTTGGAGATGTTTTTTTATTACTTTTAATATTTTTTGCATTAGATGCATTATAATAATTAATCGTGTAGTTTTACATGCTAAAATTTGATAACCCAATTTTTGCATTGATAAAAAATTGAATCTAAATCATATTAATTTGTATATCTGTTATTACATAAAAAAACATAGATAAAGATTAATGAGTAAAGCTTGATACAAAATATTTTTTTCAGAATTTTAGTAATAACTTATAATTCACTAATCTTAAAACTATATATTTTTTTATTAAATTATATATATTTCTCTGTAATTCTTAGTGGTCTCAATTCCCCATCTTCACGTATCTAAAAAATGTGTCATTTAGTTACCTCACAATTTAGGGTGAGTGATGGATGACAAATTTATTATTTTATGGGATATTTACAGCCAAAAGTGAATTTAGAAAATATATTTTATCCTCCTATTTATTTCAATATATTAAACTAAATGAATTAATCTTATTTATTTATTTTTATCTTTTAGTTGTAAACTCGTACTTTTGTTTCTTTTTGTAGATGTATTTAGTTATTAAGAGAAATATTATAAATATACATTTTTACATACACTCAACTTTAAATGGCTAAAATTATCTCATATGAAGTCTTTTATATATGATTATGATATATGATTGGAAAGCTCTCGATATCTAGTTTAATATGAAATGAATATTATTTAAAAATTCAAAATATTCTAAGAATTACAATTAAATGAAAGCATATAATTAGAGTTTGGAATACAAAAAGACACTAATCATATTATCAAAAACTAGAAACAAAATTAATATAGAAAACTACTTAGTTACCCTTAAAACTAACTTTACTATGAGGATATTTTTGGCAATTCAAATTTTTCAAGAACCATCAAACCCATTCACACTTTTATGATAAGCATAGATATATCCTAGTAGGAGATGGACGATGAGAATCAAAACCCATACCTATAATTTGGGGCTTGATAGTCTTAACCACGACCATCCAATCCCTGTTGAAAAATAGTATTTTTTCATCGGAAGTGTTGTAGAAGAGTATTTGATTTGATTCAAAAGTAATGGTAAAAAGTAGGCAGCCACGTTCGGAACCACCTGGTTTCGATTCTTCCCAAATGAAAACTTGAACCGGAGGCTCAAGATTCAGTTTGGAACCGAAACCTTCCTCCACGATTGATTTCGATTTAATAGAGGAATGGTTTTTTTTTTTAATAATTTATCAAATTTAGTTACAAAATAAAAGAAAACTGGGAAAATGGACAATGAATGGGTGGCGCTTATTTACATACCAAAATTTATGAATACACCCACTTACTAAATGCACCCCATCCACTTTTTAAAATATAACATAATTACTAAATATACCTCCCATAATTTCCGATTTTACCTTTGCACTATTCCCTCCCCCCCACTAAATATACCCACAAGAATCGCGAAAAATTTATTGTGCTATTGTTTGACTCGAGACTTGGTTAATTATTGGGTAATTTTGTATGTAGGATGAGGACGATAATGTGCCACCACCACCATTGACTTCGGTCTTAATTAAGTAGGATTTAATGGGGGCAATAAATGGATGAATGTTGGGAAAAATTGGAGAAATAACACACTTTAAGTTGTAAACTAAGAATATACTTTTATTATTTGAGGATATGAATTCTTTGTTGTTCATATCTCGCAACAAATTGGGTGTTGGAAAAATCTAGAATTTATAGATTTTTTTTTTTTAGTTTTGTTCACAAGAAGAAAAAGAATGTGGGTGAAGGATCTTAGTGTATTAAGAACTTATTCTTCAAGTAAGAGTAATATAGTCTTAAAGTGAATGATATTTTTGCAATTATATGGATGTGTGTGTATTTATCATTTGGTGTGTGAATAGCGCCACCCATAGGAATTAGAGTTAATATTTATAATAATATTAAATTTTGGACTAATATAAATAATAATATTAAGAGGAATTAGACTTATTATTCATAATAATATTAAAATTTGGTACTTAATATAAATAATAATATTAAGTTGCCTATGTATCCTCTTAAGATAGTTGAATCAAAATTCATGTGGTCATTTTACAACATTTAGTTTAAGTTGTCTCGATGTGGTTGCGAATATAAAATACCATAATTAACATTTTACATTTTTAATCATATTTATAACATTAAAAAATAAAAAAGTTGGTTTTAACTTTGAAAACCCGCTTGCCCACCAGGTTCCACTGACGGTTTTTGAGACTAAGGAACAGGAGTGGGACCACACGGTTCTAGACTTTTAGTTCCGATTTTGGAACTCGGTTCTAGTCCATAACCACACTGACCAAGGTTCATTCGATTAAACTCGGTTTTCGATTATATTTGGCCACCTCATTAAAAAGCAGATACATGAATATATTGACACTTCCAAGTTCCAATAATAATGTAATTATCATTTTCATCTCATCTAACACTCCAAGTTCCAACAGTGATTGCCTGAATTTAATAGTTATTCACCCAAGTAAAACTGAAACTGAAAGACAAGATACAAGAAGGTGAAATTTACCTAATAAGTCAACACGGCCCCCCAATCTCTTGTGACTTCTCTTTTTTCTACTCTGAAAGCGCACCCCACTGTAACTAACCTCAAGAAAACAGAGAGACATGGCTATAAACTCCATGGAGAAGCAATTATTTATAACAAATTTGGCATAATTGTTTTCTCCATTATATATTCATCTTTTCCCCTGTTTTCTTGGGACAGAACAAAGAAAGTTCAGCCTCGGTTCACGTGTTGCTGACCCTGCAAATTTATCCGACTGGTCAGTCTTTCTTTCTTTGTCATTTTCTCTATACTTTATTCATTATTTTTTTAAAAATATTTTTCGTTTTCTGGATTGCAATTTGCATACACACACATACATACATATGGATATTTCTAGATTCTAGACAAGGTTAACTGCATATGTCCCTGTTTGAGGAAAAAAACTCGCTTTGTAATTTAGCTTGTTTTTGTTATATTTATTATATTCTTGTATATGTAATGATGACTAGTTTATGGCTTCTTATTGGGGTTACTGGCTTTTGGAGGGTGTAGAAGGTTTTATGGAGTAAATAAAGGAAAGCCCAGTTCAAATATTTTCTTTAAAGGTCCGTTTTTGCCACCTCTCTTCTCTTTTATTGATTCTGGTGATAATCGGAACTGAAAGGTGGGATCTTTGCAGATGTAAATTGTTGAATTTCTATTGTGCTTGAAATGAGCAGATTTCACATACATATTGGTTTTAATTCTTGAAAAGCCCAGTTCAAATAATTTCTTGAAAGGCTCATTTTTGCTACATCTCTTCTCTTTTATTGATTCTGATGATAATTGAACTGAAAGGTGGGATCTTGGCATATGTAAATTGTTGAATTTATATTGTGCTTGAAATGAACAGATTCCACATAGTGACATAGATATTGGTTTTAATTCTTGAAGTTTGCTTGGCTATGGTGAATTTTTGTTAGTGTCTTAATTTTGTGGATTAAAATATGTTGGTGGAGTAACATCACCAAGAATTTGGATATTCAGAAGATTTCGAAACGATGTCATCCAAATCGACCACAAACAAGACAAACTGTTCTAGAAGCAGCTCTTCTCGGTCGAAACAAGGTGCTCGTATAGTATCTCAGACCCCAATTGATGCCAAGCTTCAAGTGGATTATGAACAATCTGAGCAACAATTCGATTACTCGTCTTCTGTTAATCTATCCAACGCCGTTAGCGATGTCCCTTCTTCTACAGTATCGGCTTATCTTCAGAAGATGCAAAGGGGAAGCCTTATTCAGCCGTTTGGTTGCTTGATTGCAATTAATGAACATAATTTCAGTATTTTAGCATATAGTGAGAATGCACCCGAATTGCTGGATTTAGCGCCACACGCGGTTCCAAACATGGAGCAACGAGAGGTTTTGAGTTTCGGCACTGATGTTCGATCGCTCTTTCGACCTTCTGGTGCTGCTGCATTGCAAAAGGCAGCAAATTTTGAGGAAGTTAATATGCTTAATCCAATATTAGTCCATAGTAAAAGCTCTGGTAAGCCGTTTTATGCGATTCTACATCATATTGATGTTGGATTAGTTATAGATCTCGAACCCGTGAATCCATCCGGCGTGCCAGTGACGGCCGCTGGGGCGTTGAAATCAGACAAGCTCGCAGCCAAAGCCATATCTAGGCTGCAATCTCTGTCTAGTGGGAATATATCCCTTTTATGTGATGTATTGGTTAGAGAAGTGAAAGATTTAACCGGTTATGACCGCGTGATGGTTTATAAATTTCACGAGGACGAACATGGGGAAGTTGTTGCCGAGTGTCGTCGAACCGACTTGGAACCTTATCTCGGCTTGCATTATCCCGCCACTGATATACCACAAGCATCGAGATTTCTGTTCATGAAGAATAAGGTTCGGATGATATGCGATTGCTCGGCGCATCCGGTTAGAGTAATTCAAGACGAGGCGTTGGCTCAGCCTCTGAGTCTCGCGGGGTCCACCTTAAGGTCCCCGCATGGGTGTCACACGCAATATATGGTGAACATGGGGTCTATTGCGTCGTTGGTGATGTCCATAACGATAAACGATGAGGATGATGAGACGGAGAGGGATAGAAAGAGAAGAAAATTGTGGGGTTTGGTGGTTTGCCACCATACGAACCCGAGGTTCGTCCCTTTTCCGCTGAGATATGCGTGCGAGTTCTTGGTCCAGGTTTTCGGTGTTCAAATGAACAAGGAGGTCGAGTTGGCAGCTCAACACAGGGAGAGGCATATACTGAGAACTCAAACCGTGCTTTGTGATATGCTACTGAGAGATGCTCCGATGGGTATTATAACTCAGTCGCCTAACGTGATGGACCTCGTGAGGTGTGATGGAGCTGCACTTTACTACCGTAAAAAATGCTGGTTGCTTGGGGTCACACCTACCGAGGCACAAATTAATGATTTGGTTTTATGGCTTCTAGAATCCCATGGTGGGAGTACGGGATTAAGTACAGACAGCCTCATGGAAGCGGGTTATCCAGATGCTTCTATTCTTGGTGACGCCGTATGTGGAATGGCTGCTGTTAAAATTACTTCGACCGATTTTCTATTTTGGTTCCGTTCCAATACGGCAAAGGAGATAAAGTGGGGTGGTGCGAAACACGACCCTGTTGACAAAGATGACGGCAGGAAAATGCATCCAAGGTCGTCTTTTTAAGGCCTTTCTAGAGGTGGTCAAGAGACGGAGCTTACCGTGGGAAGATGTAGAAATGGATGCAATCCATTCACTGCAGCTGATATTGAGAGGATCTTTGCAAGATGCGTGGCGGATGATTCAAAATGATTGTGAGCGTTCCAGCAGTTGACACGAGTATACAGAGGGTGGATGAACTGCGTGTTGTGACGAATGAAATGGTCCGTCTCATTGAAACTGCTTCGATACCTATTTTGGCTCTAGATGCTTCCGGTTATGTCAATGGATGGAATACTAAAGTGGCCGAACTTACTGGTGTGGAATTACGAGAAGCTCTTGGTACACCGTTGGTTGATCTGGTTGTTGATGATGCAACTCATACGGTGAAGCATATGCTCTCCCTAGCTCTGCAAGGTGATAATTTTTCTATCTTTCAGACCCTTTCTTGTAAATTACGTATTTTCTTGTATGGGGAACTTTCGGGTTTTGTAGAGGAAAATATGTGTTACAGTCTTATTAACTATCTTGTTTTAGTCCATTCAAGTAAATATTGTTATAAGAATGTTATAAGAATTGAACTGCTGAATGAATGGAGCAAGATAATGACTCGGTAGTCTGTGATAGAGCCTCAGGTTTACAGTGTAATCATTCAGCCTTTTGTTTAGTTATATTCTCTCATGATAATATAACTGCATTAAAATTGCATTTCATAATTTATAAAACTTTAAAGTCTTTCTGGAATTCAGAAGCAACTCCATTTTCAAATTTGGTCCTCCCCATTCTTTTCTAAGAAAACTACCTTTCCTTGTGTCTTCTTGAAAAATTTTGACCTTTTTTCTTCGATATGTCCAAATAATAATAGATAAAATTGTTTTGAAATAAAAAATTTGTACCGAGGCAGATGCATCAGGTTATGCCGAAGTAACTAAAATGCACATTTAGTGTACGTTCTTTCCATCCCTATTAATTCTGTTAATTGCAGGCAAGGAAGAGAAGAATATCGAAATCAGACTGAAAACATTTGGTTCTCGGGAAAAAAACGGTCCTATCATCTTAGTTGCCAATGCATGTTGCAGTCGAGACGTGAATGAAAATATTGTTGGTGTTTGCTTCGTTGGGCAAGATGTTACCGATCAAATAACAACAATGGACAAATACAATCGCGTACGGGGCGATTATGTTGGTATCATGAGGAACCCTTGTCCACTAATTCCTCCTATTTTCGTAATGGACGAGCACGGCCGGTGCGTAGAGAATGGAACGACGCAATGCAAAAACTGTCCGCCTAAAAGAGAAAAAGCCGTCGAACAAATGCTTCTCGGTGAAGTCTTCACAGTTCATTCCTTCGGCTGTCGGGTCAAAGATGAAGACACTCTAACAAAGCTCAGAATACTAATCAATACTGTAATTGCGGGCCACGATGCAGATAAAATGGTGTTTGGATTTTTCGATCAGCAACGTAAATATATAGAAACGTTGATTTCCGCAAAACAGGAGGACGGATTCACAAGGCAGGATCACTGGAGTGTTGTGTTTTCTTCATGTTGCTAGTCCCGAACTTCAACGCGCAATGCAGGTGCAGAAAATAACCGAACAGGCAGCGGCGAATACTCTGACAAAATTAGCGTACGTAAGGAGTGAATTGAGAAATCCTTTGAGCGGGATAAAGTGCGTCCAGAACATGATGAGATCTTCGGACTTGAGCATAGAGCAGAGGAGCTGTTAATGACTAGCAGATTGTGTCACGACCAATTGGCGAAAATCATTGGTGATTCTGATATCGAGGGCATTGAAGAAAGGTATGCTTTACCTACTAATGAATTTAATGAAATGGTTAGAGAGGTACGATTTGCTGCCTTGACTGTATGTGGTGGAAATTTTGCCCCTGTTCTCGATGGTCAAATGTGAGAATTATGATCGCTCGTATCACCCGCTTTTGTTGTATTTTATTTCTGAGGGTAGTGACACTATGGGAGTGTTTGCAAACACTTAAGAAAAGTTATTTTCAGCTTTTGGCTTAAAAAATAGTAGTTTTTAGTGTTTTAACGCCGCATAATTTAATTAGAAAGGGGCAAGGGGTGTTTCAGATTTCTGATTCAACTTCTGGTTTGATATTTACACACAAATAAAAGCACTTCGACAAGTTATTCACGAACACTATTTTCTAACTTATTTAACTTTTAGCTACTATTAGCAAACACTAAATCATTTCCTTAAAAGCAGAAATTGAAGTCTATTACTGTGACTTCTTAGATGCTTTTTGCCCTTGATTGCTCATTTGTATCCTTTTTCCCTTGATTGCTGTTGGTTTAAGTCATAAATTTCATTGATTCTAATGCATTGCATTGTTCTATCATCGTAAAGTGCAATATATAAGTGATAAACATGACTTCATGGGATTTTTATGTTTTGTTAGTTCCTTCCAGATAGTTTTCTGCAGCTCTTGATCTTTGTAAGTCTCATTTTCCAGCTCCATCGAGATGAACTCTGATGAATTTAATCTGGGGAAAGCTTTAGAAGCGGTGAAGAATCAAGTTATGATTCTGAGTGGGGAGCGCCAGGTGCAAATCGTCTCACGATTTGCCCTCTGACGTATCATCCATGTACCTATACGGTGATACATTGAGGCTTCAGCAAGTCCTTTCAGACTTTTTGGCTACCGCTGTTTCGTTTACTCCCTGCGTTTGAAGGTTCATCAGTTCTTTTCAGATTAATTCCAAGAAAGGAGTGTATAGGGACACAGATGCACGTTCTCCACGTTGAATTTCGGTAATTATATTTTTCACTTCTATTCTTTTTTTTTCTTTTCTAAAAATGGCAATGAGGTTTTGTGTGATATTGTTTCTTTCTAGAACAAATCATTCTTGTTTATAAGTTTGTTTGCGGTAGTTTTACACTGCATTGTTATGGCAGGTTTAAGTTACTTTTTAGGATAATTACAAAAAGTCACTGAGGTTCATGGTAATCACAGAAAAACCTAGAGAAGTTTCAGGAACCCCATTGAGGTTTGAATCCTTCTTACATTTTTACCTCAACTGTTAGTTGAACTAATGGAATTTGCTGACATCATCAAATATTTTACACTTACATGCCTCACTTTTCTAGATATCTACTTTTTATAATTACATACCTCAACTTTTCTAAATATTACAAATAGTCAGACGAAATATTTAGAGAAGTTGGTGATGTAATTGTAAAATATTTGATGTCAACTAACGGTTTGGTAAAATGTATGATGGGGGGTTTCTGTAATTTTGGAACTTCTCTGGGTATTTGTGTAATTACCTAATCTTAAGTTTTTGTGTTTTTATCCACTAAAGTTTGCTCCGATGACAGGATTAGTCATGCAGCACCGGGGATCCCCGAAGAGTTAATACAAGAGATGTTCTACTATAGCCATAACATGTCCAGAGAAGGTCTTGGCCTCTACACGAGCCAAAAGCTCGTTAAGATTATGAATGGCAGTGTACAATACCTTAGGGAGACCGATAATGCATCTTTCGTCATTCCAATAGAATTTCCATTTGCTCGCAAAGTCTGATAATGTTATGCAAACGAAATGAACTGACAGAAAAGAAAGTGCAAATATATTTCTTGCTTCCATCTACGGTGATGCCAAGTGAGAGCTCAAATTGGCACAAGCTGAGTAATTTCAGCCTCAAAGATGAAAACTTTTGCAAATATTATAATTTGAGGTGAATCGGTTGGTGTTTGTGCTAGTCGGGAAGTAACGTCGTGTGAAGTCCAGCACGTTGTTTTCAGTTCATCTCTGGTGCATTCTTTCTGAGCAACCATGTGAGTAAACTTCGATGAATGTAATCGACTGGTCCAAGAAGAAGATAGTGATGGAATACCAGCCTAAGATCAATTTTTTGGATAATTACAAAAAGTAACCCGAGGTTTAGCTTAATTACAAAAAAACTATTTATCCGTCAAAATTACAACTACCCTATAGACATTTGTTTCTATTTTACAAATTGCACCCTCAGGAGGAGGTTATTTGTTAGGTAAATACAAACCTTAAGGGGGTATTTGTAATTTTGAAAAATAACTGGAGCTTTTGTAGTTAGGCTAAAACTTAGGGGATTTTTGTAATTAATTGTTTTTTTTTGGGGAAGAAGAAGACCGCTAGCCTGTAAATATTTTGCTGCAGGGACAATGGGCCATGATAGCTCAGTGAATACAAATGAAGTTCTGTTTTATCAACATTGCTGTTGTTATTGCAACTGTGAAACATTGAGTTGTGGTTTTGATATGTGTTTTGAAAATTATGTAAATTGAAAATTTATGAATAGTGTATTAGTGATGAGTTCATTGCATGACGAATGTTGTTGCAAGTAGAAATCTTTGTTTGATGAGCCAGTACTAGAGCTTCTTTAACTAGATTGTGACACAAGTAAAAAAGTTTGGGAATCATCATGTAGAGTGTGATAAGAAAATCGAACAAAAATATTTAAGATTTAAGGCCTTGATGGTTTTATTTTCAATATCCATTTTCTGATTTTGACCAATTTTATAATCCGAAATTATGATTGTTGATCATTCTTTAAAAAAAGGGATAATTACAAAAACACCCTGAGGTTTGGGGTAATTACAAAAAGACCGTGAGATGTTTTGAAATTACAAAAACCCCATCATGTTTGATTATGTGTTAAATTTAAAGGGGAATCGTAGTATTCTTATAAGTATTAGGGGGTTTTTGATATGTTTTTTTCTTTACGAAGGAGAAATGTAGAAGTTAAATCAAACCTCGGCGAGTTTTTTTTGTAATTTTCAAATTTTTTTTTGATTTTTTGTATTAGCCCAAACCTCAGGGTGTTTTTGTAATTATCCCTAAAAATGTTGATTTTATGTTGTGTGAATAGGGTTCCCCTTCGGAAAATTTCACGCACTTAGATGCAAACAATTATCCCATAAATCGTGAGAGATGAAAAATAATTGGGGTGAAAACGTAAAAAGTCATTTTCTTAAGGAAACAAAAGGATTATCACAAGTTTAGGGGCACAAGAGCTACATTAGTTACGCCAGCGATGCATCTTTAACGGATTAATTTTGCCGCTTTAAATTTCTTTGTCGGAACCGATACTTCAACACTAATGGATTCTATCTATAATATTTCCCCAGGAAATTGAAATCCCAAAACCCTAATCCTTTGAAAGCTCAAAATTGCAGCGCAGAATTACACCCAATGGGTCGTTCGCGCTCTACCGCTCAGGCTGCCGCTCAGGCCGCCGCTGATGATCCTGGACAGAGGTTTCTGTCACTTCTCTTCATTCAATTTCCTTTTTTTTGCTGGGGTTTTATTTGTTGGTCAAAATTTTGTTTTGCGTCTGTTATTCAATTTTAATTGATTTGTACGGAATGATTGATTATTGGAGTTGGTTAGGCTGTTTCTGATTAAGCTACAGGAGATTGGGTTTTGGAGTGGACTCTGTTCTGAGCGTGTTACAACAAGTTTGCCTTGATGAACTAAGTGAAATGTAAAATCATTAGGCTTTTGAGCTAAACTGAGACATGGCTTAATAATCTTGGGTTGAGAGTGCCTCAAAAAGAAATTTAAGTGGAATTCCTAGGACTTGCTAGTAATACTGAATTTGAGCTTGATCAACGTGGTGCTGGGCTGGAGTTTAGGCAACTATGAAATGTGGGGAACACACATGTACTCACTTAGATGCATTCATTCATGTTTAAAAACACGCCCAAGTTGAAGAAACAACTGAGACTAAAGAATGTCTGTTCTATGTGCTGTTTATATCATTTTAGTCACAAAGTTGTTTTTCTCTTCTTCTGTTTCATAATTATGTTGTGCTAGAAATCACACACAAGGGATACTTTTACGGCGACTACTCATTTATTTATATTTATTTTTTAAAATTGAATTTTCAGTCGGTCAAAGAGAAAGCGCTCAACTCAAAATGTGGAGAATACTGAGAGTGTCCCTCCTGGTATGAATATAACATGTGAACTATTTATACTTCTGCGAAAAATGTTGTGGTCCTAGTATTCTTAATCTATTATATTTGTATTTGAAGAAGTTCCAGGAATAACTGATGGAAAAAGGCATTGTACCATTGTAACTATTGCAACAAAGACATTTCAGGAAAGATTCGGGATCAAGTGTGTAATATGTTCTGATTTTGACCTCTGTGTTGAATGCTTTTCCGTTGGAGCAGAGGTCTATCCTCACAAAAGCAATCATCCTTACAGAGTCATGGTGAGTTAAATTTGAAGTCTCATTTCTTACTTGTTATATTACTATTCTGTATCAAGAATAAGTGCTTAATGATATTTTCATCTGAATGGTTATATCCACTTTTCTTTGTGCCTGCATTTAGTTCCTTCTAGCGTTATATGTTTCATGTGAACTGTCCTTTTTTAATCAGGAATTCGCAACAATCCTTTGGGAGTTTCAAAAAGAAACTTCAGATTTTTCAAATAGGGTGGATTTTAGATATTAAATGGGTGGTGTTGTGTAAATGAAGAAAGTGAAGTTAGTTATAAATTATGCCAATAAGGGATGTGGCCAACATGAGACAGAAGAGTAATGATTAAGAATGCATAAAGTGATCACTTTTGTCATATCATCGAATTTTCTTCCTTTTGTTTTTGGGTTTTAATCTTTGCTCTTGGAACACCATCCTTTGACCATGTGATGCCTATTTGCTAGGAAACAAATGTTCAATGGTCCTGACAGTCTCAAACTTGAACATGAATTTTATTTCAGGTCAAAATGTGCAAAAATATGTGCTGGTTTTATTCCCAATTTGTTTTGCCCTTTCTTGATTTTCCACCCATTCAAAAGCAATGTCTAGGTGCCTTTATGGTATAGTAATTTTGTCACTTTTTTTGCTGCTCTTCTTTATTTAAGTGTTAAAAAAAGAATTTTATTAAAGAACAACCAAAGGATTTTCTGAGATCTCTGCCGTTCTGAAGAACAACTCAACTGGATAGAGGGAAGAATCCTATTACTTGTGATGTTGGTTGACATGATGATTTCTTAGGAATAGTTTTCTCGAGAGCTTCGTCATGTTTGAAGTTCATTTCTCTGCAATTGCTGCAATTCCACGATTTGGATAATCAATCTTTTTGTATTGTTTTGTCATGCCCACATACACTTATCAATGCCTCGAATAGCATAAATTTACACTGTTATGGCGTTAATGACCTTATTCTACTGCATTTATCATTTCTGTTTCAACAGGACAACCTGGCATTTCCCCTTATATGTCCTGACTGGAATGCTGACGAGGAGATGTTACTTCTGGAGGTATTTTTGAATGCATTGCTATGGAAAGCTCTGTTTTTCACAGTTCACTTTTAGTATCCTCTTATGGAGTTTTCTCAAATTAAAGTCAAATTTCTTATTCTTTTCTTGATGTAATCATTGTTCGATGATTTAACAAAATGGTTTTTCCTTAGCAGCATATTATTGACGACCTATTTCCATTACTGTATTTTAAAAGGTTATTGTTTTGCAGGGTATTGAAATGTATGGACTAGGGAACTGGAATGAAGTCGCAGAACATGTTGGAACGAAAAACTAGATCACAATGCATTGATCATTATGACAAAATATTTATGAACTCCCCGTGCTTTCCTCTTCCGGTATGGCATATTGTTCGCTCCACACTTGACTCCTGTATAGGCTTTAATTTGAAATCATAACTGTACCTACTCTTTCATGCTGGTTCCCGTAGGATATGTCTCATGTGATGGGCAAGAATAGAGAGGAACTCCTTGCTATGGCCAAAGAACACGGTGAAACCAAGAAAGGTACTTGCCTGGATATATCAGTGTCCTCTTCTTTTTTTGGTAATTTTATTTTATCTTTCGCTGATTGGATTGGAAACTTGCAAATGGTGAAATGAGTGTCTAGCTAGTTATTTTCTGCACTATATTACAACTAGCATTTTAGTTTTATGGCGGTTTTTTCATTCCGTGTCTTCAAACTGCTTATCAACTCATTTAAGTATGCCATTGATACTGGTTAATTTGGAATTCTGTTTCTAGCATACAGTGATTGCTAACTTTAAACCAACTATGTATTACTTCTCAGCCAATTTAGCTTGAATTTCTGGTTTATATATGGTCTAATATGTGTTTCCTACTATCTTTGATTATCTAAACCTAATTACCTCAGGATCTACCACATCAGAAGAAGTTGATGGGAAAGAAGAGTCCTCTTTTTCTGCAAGAATCAAGTATACTTGGAAATTTTTTTGTGTATTCCTAATTGGGGGGCCTCTTTGACTTCATTTCTGATTTTGTTTGGTTTTGTGTGGTCAGGATGGAAGATCAGAGAAAAGAAGGTCAAGCTGGACGTTCCTCCTCAAGCATCTCTTCTGGTACAGTATGCTGCACTTATGGAACTTGTTGGCAATCATTCTTGAAATAGGAAGTTCAGACACACATACACAAATGTGCTTTTATATGGTTATCCTTTAATGATGAATGTCATTAATTTGCACACTCTGATATATTCTCCTCTCAGAGGTAGACACTGTTGGAGGTTCTAGCTGTGGTAAAATGTCATCAGGAGCCATTAAGAGGCTACCCGGCGAAGTCCCGAGCAATGGTGGTCGATGCCATTAAAGTGGAAGGTGTGCATTTCATGAATAGCTTCTTCAAAGCAACCATTGTAGCACCCACATTCATTGTTGCATCCTTTTTTTTTTTTTTGTGGTGATTGAGTTTAATTGAGTAATATATTCTACCATGATTTTGTGCCGAACATATGTTGGCGTCACTTATTGCAAAAAATTAGGGTCACTAGTTGATATAGTGCTTCCTAGATATGTGTATTTTCTATTTGGGTGACTATGGGGTCAGATCTAACCAGTTATTTAATTGTGGAACAACAATCTTAGGCTTGAGTGGGAAAAGTACCGTTCAATTAACGTTTTGCATTCTGCTTATAATGGCAGGATAAGCCGTTTATGTATTATGCTTTTCTCTGTGTGTGCATGTGTACGCGTACACCCCACATTTTTTAAGCATATGTGTCACATCACACTGCTCACAGGTCGAACCTCATCATTTTTTTGATATACTATTTGAATCATAACTGCATCAATACTTAGTAGTTTGTTTAGATCGTGTTTGGCAAATATTTAATCAACGGCTGTTATCGTGTGCAAATCCACTTTTGGAAACTTGAAGGCTTATCTTCCCAAATTGGATTCCTTCATTTCCTTTTTGCGAAATCTTGATATGATGAATAGCTTCTGGGATATATGATCAATTTCACCTTCTTGCCAAGAAATGCTAAATACCATGATGGTATTGGTACTCTGTGGTTTCGTTTATCTACAGATTAACGGTTGTTTGAGATTAAAAACCATGTCTTACTGATATAAAACTAAATAAAATACCAATTTTATCTCTTACTAAAAACTCGAGTTTAATTAAACCCTCCAAATGGGAGTGAAGAGGGTACCACGCATTAATGTGTTTCACAGTTGGTTTTCTTTTGTGGCAAAGTTGCCCTTCATGTGAAATGGGTTAAATTTCTATCTAATCTATATCAGTACCATTATTGAATTATGGATCATGGATGTGCCTCTTTCCATTGTGGAATGACATTGATGCACTTGCTTAAAAATTATAATATTAACAGTAATTAATAATATTATTAAGCAATCACATGATGGCTGAGGTGGAAAAGAAAAGCGTCTATGGAAGAGCCTTATGAATTTGCTTTCAACCCTTAATATAAACTGTTGTAATAATTTGAATTGTTAATCGTAAGCAATTAAGTGATGACTAAGGTGGACAATTGAGTTGAAGAGTCCTAAAGTAATTGTCCTCTTATCTATTTAAAACAAGTTCTTATTACAATTAAAGTTATAGTCAACAAAATTGCCAAATCTTATTGACATTTCAGGTTCGTTAGCTAAAACGGAATTGTTGCCACTTCATGGTGAAAGCTATGTCAAAATATGCATTTATTTGGTTTCTCTATGTTTGAGAAAGAAACATGGCATTTTTTCATACCAATTACAGAACTAAGATTATGCTATGCGCTTACCATTTTACTGGGCGTTTTCCTTGCTGGCTAGCATAATTTCACAATTATGTCTTGAGCCAAAATAGAAAAAAATCATAATTATTCAACCTTGTTACAGTATTACACACTATATTCAATTTTTAGTATAATGTCTCGCATATATGTGATCCATATGTACCACTAGCTTGTAGCTCAAGTGGTATCACTAACCCTTTATAGGGTGTTAACCAGGGTTCGAACCCCGTATCTTGATTTATTTTTGAATTCTCCAACCAAAAGACTCTGACTTATTAAAAAAAAATATGTGATCCATATGTAAACCACGCTTATCGTTAATTTTGCATGTATGTGTATGTAGTATTTTATGGCCACACCGTATTCTAATTTTTATCGATAGTTTAAGGATAGCAAGTTTATTTAATTTATTATTTTTACAAAAAAAAATGGCATGGAATAATTTCTAATTTGAGTTTTGCCACAACTTCTGAAATTTGATTTTAGAAAAGAAATTTATAAAATAATTTAAAATCGATGTGAAATCTTGATTTTTTAAATGTAGTTTCTACGATTTTGCGCGTCTATACACATACAATTTTTGGTTTTTTGTTTTACCAATGCCTCTGAGGAAAAGCTCAAAAGAAATTTAATAGCCTAATAGCTGTAGCAACTTTCTATGTAATGTGTCGTAAATGGAGATGCTATGCATATCTAACTTTTCTAATAGCAACAAGTCGCAGATTGAGAAACATAGATTGGTTTAAACATTTTTTAATATTCTTTTTGGCCTTAGATTCATTGCAATTCGCAACTATTGAGTTGAAATATTGTTAATTGCATGAATGACTTTAAGGGAGACATTATACTTGTTCATTTACTGTAAGAATGAGAATCTAATTACTGCAAATTTTATACTACTATGTAACGACTATATGACGTATCATTAGTTTATGTAAGTTTAAAAGATTTCATGTTTGAATAAGTAAAAATTGTGTTATATTCTTTTTTATTAATATTTAAACAATTTAAGATTTGTATTTAATAATTTATGTAGTACTCCCTCTGCCCAAATTTTAAGTATTGTTTCCTTTTGAATGTCTCAAAAATGGGCTCTATTTCCTGTATGTAACTTTTTCCAGAACTATCACATCATTTAAGATGTGAAACCTCTTGCCACTGCATTTTTAAGGGAATAGTACTTTTACTTTCCAACTCACATCTAAAACTCCAAGGCCAGTCTAATTAGATATGTAATACAGGCACGTGGGGAGTATAAAAGATATGCATTACGAGCAATGCATGTGTACTTTTGCTAGTATCATCAATAGTATCACATTTCTTATTTACTTGTGCATCAGGAATCTTTTCATGATTACTGTGAGAGTACATTATCGAAAAAAATCAATCCTTAAATTTCTGTATAATATCACAAATAGATAACTGTTCATATTAGTATGCAGCAGGAATCTTTTTCATGATAATTGTTGTTGTTAGGACTCTTACTAAGTCAGAATTTTATGTATAAAATGCTCTAACAGCATCTGTTATGTCTCCAGAGTTTCAGTCGGACAGGAGCGTTGGAGAGAAAAAACCTAGGACATCAGGAGATGAAGGTGTTTCCATGAAAGTGTTAAGTGGATATAATTCTAAGAGGCAAGAGTTTGAAGTTGAGTGCGACAATGATGCTAGCAGTTGCTGGCTGACATGGAATTCAAGGACACAGATACTGATGCTGAAGCGTGAACTGAAGTTCACGAGTTTTGCATATACTCAAGCAGTGGGTTTTTAGCTTCTTATTCCTTCACAATCTTCTTCTTGTTTCGGCTTTTGTTCTCCTCAATCCTTGGGTCGCTGTTCTCCCAAAGGTACTGCATTTTGGCCACAAATCAAATTCTCTCTGTCGTTTCAGTTGGCTTTTCTTACCATTTGTTAGTTCACCAGAATCTATCATAGTTTACACCAGACCTTGTATGTCAGGACAAGTTTAGGTTACAGGTCATTGCAATGTAATGCGGGCAATTTCTACTTTAGACAGAATCATTACTAACGACAATAAAAGAATCAAAGATGTTTATTTGGGTGTTTATTTAATCATAGCTGTGGCTATGTAGGTGTGTTGTGTCCTTCGTTTTATGATTTGCAATGGCCTCATGTGATGTACATGATGACACAATTTGGTTTTTAGTGGAAGCTAGAGCTATGATTTACTATTCAGAAAATGTTGATATGACCGACCTAGATTTATGATCTATGAAGTTTGAGTTTGGTAAAAAAACTTTATGTTCTAGATTTTACAATCCTTTGGAAAGTTCAGATAGTTGAAGTACCAATTTGGTAATAATTTAGCCTTCAATCTTTTTACATTGAATTATTTATGACAATCAGTATTGGAGCTTATAGGCAGAAAAACTCCACAAAACAATACTAAACTAGGGGATGAACACATTTACTTAAATTTGTGGTTCTTATTGCTGGCTGCATGGAGAGATGTCACATACTGTTGACATAAGCTATGCTTTCATGGGCATTAAGTGGTCTCCGTAAGTATCTAGTCTTGACCAATTTTTGTAAGGTTACTGGATCATGTTACTTGAGTAAAAATTTATTAGAAGAGATGGCCCAAATGTTAGAGACTAAATATTTTCAGTGTGTGCCTCTGCAGCCACATAGTGTCTGAATCTCAAGTTAGTACATCATGATTCATTAATACAGAGCAACAGTAATCCTTCCAAAAAACCAAGCTCTAGACCATATTTCTCACTATCAATCCTTCATGTCTTTCCGTGCAAAAATAAAATAAGTTAATGATGTCAACCTATGGTCAATTTCCCAGTTCAGGGAAGTAAGGTTTGGCAAATGCAGTTGTAGAGAAGTATATTATATATAGTTAGCCACAAAACAATTTATTCCATTTATAAGAAATTGTAGTACATGAACTTTTGTGTCATTTTTCTGGTGTGGATTATGTTAAAGAAAGTTCTCAGTGAAATACCATAATGGTTTAGAATAAGTAGAAAAAGAAAACTACGTGCATGTTGTGCTTAAGTTGGGTGCATCCTTTACCACTATAAAAGAAAATAACATTTGTGAAATCAACAAACTTAGTAGAAATCAGTATAGGTACCTAATAGATCCTAAAGGCTGTACGGAGTGTCCTTTCTAAAAACTTCAGCTTTTAGATAAGATAATCACTTGATATTGAATCAGAACTAGGCAAAAGAGGTTTTCCAGAATCACTAGCTGTTTGTGAATCTTTTGTGCTGATAATTGGCGAACGAAAGAATCATCTTGTATGTGAGGATGCGTGGTAGTGACATTAAATTTTAAAACATATCTCTTTTATGATTGTTTAAGTTTTAGATGAAGTGGTCATTAAATACACGTAATGAAAATAACTATTATTTTGCATGAGGAAGGTATCCGAGAAAGGAGGAAAAAATGGGAGAGGGATATATTTGATAAAAGTGTGTGCATAAAGGTTAAGAGAAGAGTTGATACACACAGGTATGAAAATTTAATGTTGAGATATCCGGATATAAAAGAAAGATTCTCTATTAACTATTATAAAGGGTTATAAGCTAGAAAGCGTTCAAATTAGTGGATCCGTATACTGCATTACAATTTCTGATACACTTTGATTAAATAAATAACTCAAAACCTTTGTATTGGTTTACTTCTGCTTTCTGTTAACTGAGGATGCCCAATTCCTCGAAGAAGAAGCGATGGCGAACTAAATAAGGAATGTCCTACTCTCTGCCCCTCTCAGATACGGCACCGTGAAAATCCTAGCAATACGTA